>CM073317.1:992151-1404651 GCA_037043255.1 Diadegma fenestrale
GAATCGTTTTACCACGAGAAAGTATAGACTCGGCGAGCGCTCGGGACAAGCAGACGACGCACAGCTGTTTTCAAATGTACTTGTCCCGAGACTCTGCCGAGTCTCTTGATGGTTTTTAGACAGGGAATACTTGGCCTTCTAGTAGATATCAGAATTTTTGGTGCTGAGCGAATAGCATTAACTTTTTTCTACCATTCTCGCATTTCTTGTATTTTTCTCAATTCCAGGGTTTTTTGAAATTCTTTATTTTGTTGGCGTTTTCAATTTTTTTTAGGAGGGTAGGGGGTTATATTTTCCTGTGAAACAAACGGAAACGGGGATGACCAACAAATGGACTTGTCCAAGCTTTTTTCCCCGTGGAGGGGATTTTTGGCTTGGATATGATTTTCATTTTTCTAAACACTCTCAAAACCTAGAGTTTCCACATACACTACCGGCGAAAAGTTTCCGGACAAAAATTTAAGAGAGTGCCGGGACGGTTTTTCATGCCATTTCGCCGGTAGTTGGCCTAGGCCAATTTAACTAACGCTATTTTGAAGAGGAAGATTCCACCGTCAATTTGGTTTTTTTAAAAAATGTCTACGATTTTTTTTACACTCAGCACTTGTTCAGGATCCTTCGTAGTGCTCGGAGTTCGCGCGAGGCGGCAGCACCAACTGGCCGTCGTCTCGCGTGGCAACTTTGACCACTTTTCCCCCGCCCCCTTCGGCACTTCGACACGCTGCCGCCGCAGCCATCATCGATTCTCGATCTTTCCGAGTTCCCTTCGTAACGCGACGACACGTTTTCCTCGCGCTCTTCGAAACGTTATTCAAAAATTACATTCGGCCCTCTTCTTTCAAAATTCGATCAAGAACTCTTCGCGATTTACGCCCGTGATTAGTTCCGCGATCGGGAGTTTTCTTCGGCCACAATTCTTTATAAATTTCATCAAATTAACGTATTATTTTCGGGGAACACTCCTCGTTTCAACGCCACGCGTCCGGCAAGCTTCGCCATTGTTCGCGCGGCCACGTTTCTTTTTCTTTATCATTCCGAAATCCTTCGCTCTTAACTTTTGTTCACTTAATTATTAACCAAAGACAAATAAAACTGTTAATTTTCGTTATTTTTAACTTCAGTGTGAACTTCGATTTATTTCTTTCGCCCGCCTTCGTCAGCCAAATTCCTCAACTCTCCCTCACGATCACTCACGCCCAGTTTCAGCCGGTCTCTTCCAAACAGCACTCAATTTCGAAAACGACAATTTTTTGTCGTTTTTTATCACTGTTTAGAAGTGGACCCCGTTTAGAGAAAAAATGTTTTTTAGGCATTTCTACGGAATGAAATCATAAAGGTAGAAGTCCAAGCTTCAATTTTATTTGTTAGAAATTTTCCTACGATTTTTTTTCTCAAAGATATTTCGTTTTGTCAGAAAAAATCGATGATTGGGAAATTGCTCCGTAGTACGAAAACGATGAGGTTTACATTAAAACCTCAGGACGCTAAAAAATTCTATTAGATTATGTTGAGTTGACCAGAATTTTTTCAGATTTTTCTTTTGAAATTTTTTTCTCATCTATTTGAGATCGCAGCTCGATTGATCGGGAAGACCGGATCGGATTGATCTGAAGCTTTAGCAAGTAACACGGGGCCCCCGGGAACGCTTTTTATCAATTTTGGATTTTGTGTCTCTCAAAAGCTATTCATCGCATCTTCGACCATTGATTTGGCTATTTTCAATCGCTTGGCGATGTCCTTTTCAAAACGCCGCGTGGAAAATTGGGATATCATTATTATTCACAGAAGGATGGAAGTTTTTGTGAGGCTCGATATTGGAGCGATTGTTTCCAAACTTATGGACGGTAGTGTATTGTAACGGTACGAAATAGGCTCAAAGACGCCTCGCGTTACGCGTCGGTTCGAGCTTCGTGAAAAAGGAGCAGGCAATGAAGAAAAACAAGAAATTTCAATATAAAAAGTCAAATAATGAGTTATTTATTCAATTTGTTCTAATTCAGAATGATTTTCTTTAAAAAACACAAATAAGATCGATTTGATCTTCGAGCAAACAAATTTTGTGAATGATTGGGTTATTTTCACAAAATAATGGTGAAAATAGAAATTTTAACGTTTTTATAATTAATTTGTTCAATTTATTTGATTTAACATGAAAATAAACGATTTTTATTGACTCGATACAATTTTAATGAATTTTGTTTAATTTGGACAAAATTAACGTTGGATTTTGACAATATAAAAGTCCAAGTGACTTTTACGATTAATTATTGAATTTATGAATTTTTATTATAAACTTGCGATGAGTTCCTCCACTTCCTTTTAGGTTATGATAAATTTGAGGGTTTAGGAAACAAAACACGGTTGCGGGAGTCGAACGGAGCCGAACTACTCCGTGGCCAATGTTTTGTAGGTTAGGATGTTCACCGGTATGGGGAGTCGAACGAAACCGAACTACTCCGGGGCCGATGAACAAGGAAAATTGAGGTTATGTTGCACGCCGGTTGCGGGAGTCGAACGTAACCGAACTATTCCGTCGTCGAATGTACAGGAAAATTTGAGGTTAGGTTTTTAGGAAATGGAGAAACTCTTTGCCTAATACTCAGACAGTACGCTGAGGTCTCGGAATCTCGAGAGAGAATGAGCGCCGAGTGCTGGACGGCACCGGCTTTTATACAGTCGAAATCCTTTGTTCTCGGATTTCGCAGAATTCCAAAAATAACTTTAAAAGTTATTGGTTTTGTTCCAGAGTTTCTTGGAATTCTAAAAATAACTCTTAATACTATTGGCTTCTTTTTATCGCGGTGGGAACGCTGCTAGAGATCACTGGCTACGCGCTTCCCCTACTCACTCACGCTCGAATCTTATTCGCTAGGCGTAGCTCGAGTCTGCGCACTACGCTCGCCGAACGTCACGTACGCCACTTATTGCATCATCTTTTTCCCCCACTTACGTCCCAGAGTCCCGAGACGCGTTCGCTAGCGGGCTCGTTACCCCCACTTTCACTCGCGAGCTCACCGCGGGCCGGCGATTAGTTCGGCCGCCGTCCGCTCGGCGCTAGCTCATTCGAGCGTCAGCCGCCGAGCCGACCACATCGCCTCACGAGCCAGGCGGTGCCGTTACAGTATGTTGTGACGTGGAAAAATACTCTTGAAAAGTAAAAAAAGAACGCCAACTTTAAAAGATCGCAACTTCAGTAGAAAAATGATGACACAATTTTCTTCATATTTTTCAAATTTTCTCCATATAAATAAAAAACAATTTTGATTTACAAAATTTATTGCATTTTTTCTTCCCTACGAACGAACTTTTGACCTTCATTAAAATCTTCTCAAAAATTCTCAAGCTCAATTGACAAAAAGACACGAAATCAATGCAACAAAGTCAAGAATTTAAAAAATAACGAATGGCTACATTTCACAGGGAAACGTGTGCACCCTCAATACATTTTATGTATTTAAGGGTCTGCAAAGGCTCTGCAAAAAAAAATGCAAAAATCGGCGTGCATGGTTAACTTAAAAAGCCCGGGAAGATGAAGAATCAATTTAAGGAAGAGGCAGACAAACCTGAACAACTGCCTAAAACAGAATTTCCATTTGTTTTTCATCTGAGAAATCGAAATCTTGTTCATTCAAATCTCGTCAAGATAAGAAAATATTTATCAGATTGCATGAAATGAAATATTTTAAAAGTTTCGTTTCACCTGACTTTCCAGACTTTCAAAAATGATTATTAATTACGCAAAGGGGAAAGATTTTTGGTTAATATGGAAATAGGAAATATCATCGTGGAAAGAGAACAGAATAAACAGCGAACATTTGGAATAACATGGAATTATCATCGCGGAAAGAGTACAGAAAAAACAACGAACATTTAGAATTTCGAAGGATGGTCCATTTTCCATTACATGACGTTATAATGCTACCTTGCGCGTGCATGCGGAAACTTCTAATAAGAACAATGACACAGCCCTGCGCCGAACTTTTTTAGTTAACCATGCACGCCAATTTTTTGCATTTTTTTTGCAGAGCATTCGCAGACCCTTAAATACACAAAATATATTGAGGGTGCACACGTTTCCCTGTGAAATGTAGCCATTCATTATTTTTTTAATTCTTGGCTGTTGTTCAGGAATTGCGTTGTTTAAGGATGCCGGGTGTTAAGGATCGTGCCGACGCTGGAAAATAAACATGTCTTGAAACGCGAAGTATTAGCGCGGGGATCCGCTTGTCAATGATTTTATTTACAGAGTTAAAAATGATACAAAATGATAGCGATGTACTTGTACGAAGCGGTGTACAAATGTCGGAATTCTCGCACTGAATCTATCGATTTTTAGGCAAGAATCGCGACGTAGTTGCGGGGCCAAGTGGAAACGTTGGTGACACACGTGGCTCGGCCCGCCACGCAGTGAGAAAAGAAAAGATAATTACGCGGTGTAGACTGCGGGAGTCGATTGCGCCTAATGCGCCAATCGAGAGGGGTTAATGAGTGCAGAAGGCACAAATTAGTATTACATTAAATTTGATTGCGGGTGCGGGTGAACAAAAGGGTTTAAGAAAACTTGGGACGCGATACGACGATGTTCTTCGTAGCGCGGTCAAGAAGCGAGAGAGCAATTAATCAAGGCCGCTCTCGGTCGCCGGCCGGCGTGAGTCGGGCCGCGCATGCGCGCTGAGGCGAAGCGAGAGCGTCCACGAGGTGCTGCCGCGCTGTGAGCTGCTCGGGAATTTCGCTCGCTTGTAAGGCGAGGTGGAATCCCGAACATTCTCCCGCCATCAGCACGGTGGTGGTGATGTTCCAGTGAGGGATGACGTCCTCAGCGGTGAGTGAAGATCTCGATGTTCTCGATGATCTCGAAAGTCTCGATGGTCTTGAAGATCTCGATGGTCTTGAAGATCCAGTTGATCGGAAGCGGTGACAGCTTCGCGATGGGCCGTGTTAGCGTCGTGGATGCGGTCTTCAGCGTTACAACTCTGGTGAGTCCGTCCTCGCCAGGATGGACGGCTGTGACTCGAGCAAGCGGCCACTTGCTCGGTGGGAATCTCTCGTCGGTAATGAGGACGAGAGAGCTTTCCTTGATGTCGTGGGAAGGATGACGCCACTTGGAGACCGATTGAAGTTGGTGAAGGTATTGGGCGCTCCACTGCTTCCAGAAAACTTGAAAGCGTTGTTGGATGAGGCGCCAGCGATGCAGATGTCCGAGTTTTTGCTCTGTGAGTGAAGCCTCGGGCAACGACGAGAGTGCAGCGCCAGTCAGGAAATGTCCTGGCGTGAGGGCTGACACGTCGTCAGGGTCGTCGCTGAGAGGTTCGAGGGGACGTGAGTTCAGTGTCGCTTCGATCTGCGTGAGAAGCGTTGTCAATTCCTCGAACGTCAGCGCGATGTCGCTGATGGTGCGGCGAAGATGAAACTTCAGCGATTTTACCACCGCCTCCCACTTGCCGCCCATATGCGGAGCGGCGGGTGGATTGAATTTCCAGTGGGTCTTGTCTTGAGACAAGTGAGTGGCGATGGCGTGATGTTCTTGCGTACTTTGATTGAACATCTTTTTAAGTGCTGAATCGGCGCCGACCAAGTTGGTGCCGCAGTCTGAGTGCAAGACGTGCGGAATTCCTCTTCTTGAAACGAAGCGGCGGTACGTTGCGATGAAGCCGTCCGTGGAGTAGTCACTGACGACCTCAAGATGCATTGCTGACGTGCACACGAAGACGCAGATCGATCCCTTTGTTGATTTCGCTCCGCGTCCCTTCCAGGTTTTGATTGTCAGTGGCCCGAGCCACTGACAATCAAAACCATAGTCGAGGCTAGTATGCGTGAAGGGGCGGAACGGCGATACTCTTGCAGCGGGCAGTTGGCCCATCAGTTGTTGCGCGCGAATTCCACGCTGCCGTGCGCACTTAATGCAGCGGAGAACGTGCGCTTTCACTGGGGGCTCGACCTCCGAGAATCCAATAGGATTGGCGGATGTCGGATAACGTTAACTGCGTGCCTCCATGGAGTGTTCAGAGGTGTGCGTTGGCAATGACCAATTCGGTCAAGCGTGAGTGCCTTGGCAGTATCGCGGGATGCATGCTCTCGGGTGAGAGCGATGATTGCTGTAGCCTGCCTCCAACCCGAATCACGCCTTCGTGATCAAGGAACGCTGTGAGACGGGAAAAGGCGTGGTTTTTGTCGAGAGTGGAGTGCGAGCTGAGCACTCTGATCTCGTGCGCGAAATAAAGCGCTTGCGTCGCTTTGACCCTCAGGATTCGTGCGGCTTCCAATTCTGTCGGAGAAAGAATTGTGATGGGAGCTGCAGATGGTTGCTTTTTCAATTTTGCAACGACCTTGGTGCAAACTGCGGTGATCCTGATGAGTCTTTGCAATGATGAATATCGGTTGATTAATTCCCACCAAAAAATCCTGTCTAGACAATTGGCCAATCCCTTAAAGAAGTGCCGGCAAGATTATTGCTTTATCCCTTAAAAACTCTCATTAAGATTCTTGGTCAACCCTTATAAAAAAATCCCGTCAAAACTCTTCGTTAATCCCTCAAACAATCTCGATGGGACTCCGAGAGTTTATCTCTTAAAAAACGTTCGTCGAGACCGCCACTGGACAACCCCTTAAACAATCTCGTCCAGACTCATCGCCAATCCCTCAAAAAATTCTCTGCGAAAACGAAAAGAATGAGTCCAAGTTGGACCCTTTTCATTAAATTTTATGAAATACATGAATTTTTCGAATTGGGGTAATTTATGACCCCACGTTACCGGAATAGGTTGAATCAAATAAGATTACCGTTCTAAGGTAAAAAAAAATTCCGTTGCGACCTTCGGTCAACCCCTTAAAAATCCCGTTTTGACCGTTCCAAGGTCAAAAAACTTGCGTCGAGACCCCTGGTCAACCCCTCAAAAAATCCCGTCCAGACAATTAGTCAATCCCTTAAAAAAGTCCCGGCAAGATTATTGCTTTATTCCTTAAAAACTCTCATAAAGATTGTTGGTCAACCCTTTTGAAAAAATCCCGTCAAGACTATTCGTTAATCCCTCGAAAAAATCTCGATGGGACTCTGAGTTTATCCCTTAAAAAAGGTCCGTCGAGACCACTGTTCAACCCCTTAAAAAATCCCGGCCAGACTCTCCGTCAATCCTTCAAAAAAGTCCCGGCGAGATTTCTCCCTTCTCTCTCGCGCCCTTTCACCCTTCGTTCTTCCTTTTTTTTTAATCGTTTCATCGTATTTTTGACTAGTTTTTTGACTCCCAGCAAGATTTTCCCAGGCTCACGTGATTCTGCATTCAAAAACGAAAAAAATGAGCCCAAGTTGGACCCTTTTTATTCAATATTAGTAATATCCTAGCCAAAAATCCCCTCCCGGGGAAGAAAGCCTGGACAAGTCCATTTGTTCGTGACCCCCGTTTCCAATCGTTTTCACAGACAAATCCAACCCCCCTAAAGAAGAATTGAAATAAAATGAAGAATAGAAAAAAACCCTCGGAAAAAATGGCTCCTAAAAAAATGGAAAAAAAACCGAAAAAAAAATCAAAACAATTGAAAAAAGGCTGTGGCTATTCGTCCGGATATTTCATACACTAAAAAACATGGTCGGACGAATAAGCAACCCTTAATCGTACGGATAAAGCGGAAATCATTGGATAAAGCGTGTCCGGACGAATATTATTCGTCCGGCTATCCGGACGACTAGCCACTGCGTTTCTCTTAAATAATTGTATATCAAATGGAGAGAAAACTTTGAATTTGTACCAATGCATTTGAATGTATAAAGTTCAGTGATGTTTATATAACGCCCATCATTTTTCTCATGAATACAACCGAGTTGTTCTATCTATCTAAAAATAGCGGAAGCTAATACAAAAATTTTCGGGCCGGACAAGTACTCTGTGCGCATCCGCTCAACTGCTCAACATGCGATGGCAAACTTTAGTTTTCCATCACGTCGCGCAAGTTTTTCTGTCGATTCGCTATTGTGTATTTAGGGGTTTCTTTTTTTTGTGCGGTGTTTTTTTTGGAACTTTTCCCTTTTTCTTGTTAATTGATTTTCAGCCATCAATGGAATACTTGTCCTTTCATGGATATCAAGAATTTTTCGTGCTGAGCGGAAATAATCAATTTTTTTTTACCATTTTTACATTCATTGTATTTTTTTCAATTGTTTTGATTTTTTTTTTTTGGGTTTTTCTCCATTTTTTTAGGAGCCATTTTTTCCGAGGGTTTTCTTCTATTCTTCATTTTATTTCAATTCTTTTTTAGGGGGGTTGGATTTGTCTGTGAAAATGATTCGAAACGGGGGTCAGGAACAAATGGACTTGTCCAGGCTTTTTTCCCCGGGAGGGGATTTTTGGCTAGGATATCACTATTTTTTTCTGATTGGAAGTCTCCAATTTTTTCAGTCCGGTGGGAATAATTTGCTGATTTTTCCCTAGAAGTGTACTCTGTGGAGCTCATTTTAAGCCAAGAATCATGTCTCTATCTCAATTTTTCACCGAGATATGATTTTTTGCCCATTTCCATCATTTTTGCTCGAAAATAACGATTTTTCATCAATTTTCGAACGAAAATCGCTCTTCTGCGAGCAACGACGGTGAAATCATGTTTTTTTTTTCGTCCACATGGTTTGCTGAGCTAAAAGGAAACGTGAACGCGTGCCATAATCTTATATTTTCTCGAGAATGGTATTTTTGCATTTTCACCATCAGCTTCGAAAAAAAAACGCCATTTTTACATGACTTGAGAGTGAAGATTTTATTTAGTTGACTTTATGGGAATAAATTGCTGATTTTTTTCCCAGAAATTTACTCTGTGGATCTTAATTTAAGCCCAAAGTCATGTCTTCATCTCAATTTTCCACCGAGATATGATTTTTTGTCCATAACCATGATTTTTGCTTGAAAACGACGATTTTTTAACAATTTTCAAACGAAAATCGCTTTTCTCCGAGTAAAAATCGTATAAATTATGACCTTTTTTCCAGCCTTTCAGTTTGATACGCTGAAAAGGAAAGAAAACACGCGCCAAAGTCTCAATTTACCGCGTCAATGCCATTTTCGATTTTCGACCTTGAGTTGGAAAAAATCAAAGTTTCAACATGAATTTGTCGCGAGGAATCTTTATTCTTGGCTCCATGCGAATGGAATGCTGATTTCTCTCCTTCAGATATACTCTGTGGAGCTCAATTTAAGCCCAGAGTCATATCTGTATGTCGATTTTTCATCGAGATATGATTTTTTGCTCACGATTATGATTTTTGCTTGAAAATGACGATTTTTCGTCAATTTTCAAACGAAAATCGCTCTTTTCCGAGTAAAAATCGCATAAATCATGCATTCTTTTCCATCCACTCAGTTTGATACGCTGAAAAGAAGAGGAAACACGTGCCAAAGTCTCAATTTATCGCAGGAATGCAATTTTCAACTTTTAATCACGAGTTGGAAAAAATCAGAGTTTTAACATGAATTTGTCGCGAAGAATTTATATTTTTTGCTCCATAAGAATGGGCTGCTGATTTTTTCCCTTCAAATATACTCTGTGGAACTCAATTTAAGCCCAGAGTCATGTCTCTATCTCGATTTTTTATCAAGATATGATTTTTTGCTCACGAGCATGATTTTTGATGAAAATGACGATTTTTCGTCAATTTTCAAACGAAAATCGCTCTTCTCCGAGTAATAATCGCATAAATTATGCATTTTTTTCCAGTCACTCAGTTTGATACGCTGAAAAGAAGAGAAAACACGCGCCAAAGTCCCAATTTACCGCGTGAATGCAATTTTTGATTTTTGATGACGAGTTGGAAAAAATCAGGGTTTTAACATGAATTTGTTGCCAAGAATTTTTCCGCTTGGCTCCATGAGAATGGACTGCTGATTTTTTTTTCTTCGAATATACTCTGTGGAGCTCAATTTAAGCCTAGAGTCATATCTGTATCTCGATTTTTCATCGAGATATGATTTTTTGCTCACGAGCATGCCTTTTGCTAGAAAATGTCGATTTTTCGACAAATTTCAAACGAAAATCGCTCTTTTCCGAGTAAAAATCGCATAAATCATGCATTCTTTTCCATCCACTCAGTTTGATACGCTGAAAAGAAGAGGAAACACGTGCCAAAGTCTCAATTTATAGCAGGAATGCAATTTTCAACTTTTAATCACGAGTTGGAAAAAATCAGAGTTTTAACATGAATTTGTCGCGAAGAATTTATATTTTTTGCTCCATAAGAATGGACTGCTGATTTTTTCCCTTCAAATATACTCTGTGGAACTCAATTTAAGCCCAGAGTCATGTCTCTATCTCGATTTTTTATCAAGATATGATTTTTTGCTCACGAGCATGATTTTTGATGAAAATGACGATTTTTCGTCAATTTTCAAACGAAAATCGCTCTTCTCCGAGTAAAAATCGCATAAATTATGCATTTTTTTCCAGTCACTCAGTTTGATACGCTGAAAAGAAGAGAAAACACGCGCCAAAGTCCCAATTTACCGCGTGAACGCAATTTTCGATTTTTGATGACGAGTTGGAAAAAATCAGGGTTTTAACATGAATTTGTTGCCAAGAATTTTTCCGCTTTGCTCCATGAGAATGGACTGCTGATTTTTTTTCTTCGAATATACTCTGTGGAGTTCAATTTAAGCCTAGAGTCATATCTGTATCTCGATTTTTCATCGAGATATGATTTTTTGCTCACGAGCATGATTTTTGCTAGAAAATGTCGATTTTTCGACAAATTTCAAACGAAAATCGCTCTTCTCCGAGTAAAAATCGCATAAATTATGCATTTTTTTCCAGTCACTCAGTTTGATACGCTGAAAAAAAGAGGAAACACGCGCCAAAGTCCCAATTTACCGCGTGAATGCAATTTTCGATTTTTGATCACGAGTTGGAAAAAATCAGAGTTTTAACATGAATTTGTTGCCAAGAATTTTTCCGCTTGGCTCCATGAGAATAGACTGCTGATTTTTTTTCTTCAAATATACTCTGTGGAGCTCAATTTAAGTCCAGAGTCGTGTCTCTATCTCGATTTTTCATCGAGATATGATTTTTTGCTCACGAGCATGATTTTTGCTAGAAAATGTCGATTTTTCGAACAAATTTCAAACGAAAATCGCTCTTCTCCTAGTAAAAATCGCATAAATTATGCATTTTTTTTCAGCCACTCAGTTTGATACGCTGAAAAGAAGAAAAAACACGTGCCAAAGTCTCAATTTATCGCGGGAATGCAATTTTCAACTTTTGATGACGAGTTGGAAAAAATCAGAGTTTTAAGGAAATCCTTTCGCGGAGGGCCGGAGTTTGAGGGCGCAAAAGTGGGGCACTCGTCTTTTTGTTTGAAATTTAGACGAACTCTCAATAAAAATGAATTTTCACCAATTATTTATCCTAACAGCAACCAGGGTTCAAACATTTTCCATAAATGAAAAAATGTATGAATTAAAACACATTTTATCCGTAAATTGACTGAAAAATCGCCATGATGCGACGTTCCTGCGCGATATGAGTATACGCAGCCACAAACCTCAATGTGTCAACGATATTCGTGCATAATTTTTGAAAGTGTCTCAAATTATGAGTGGTAAAAAACATATAGTGCGGAGTGACGTGGGTAAAAACAGAGGGAAAATTGTTAAAAGAAAAGAAAATTATAATTTTCATGCCAACCTCTATATTTAATCAGTCCGTCAGCTGCTTTGCAGCGAACGTAGCCAATTTACGGTATTGCCGGACATAACCCCTGGACTGTCTCGGTTACGAAAAGCGTTCTGCTTGCGCTATTTTTCTGAGTTGAATCGTTAATATTTCTTTCAAACATTCGACTACCCCATATTTTTATCGCCGATACGGATTCCTCAGGATTTTTTCTACAAGTGACGCAGTTTGTATCGGACATTTAGAGATGTGAAGTCTATTGATAATTAAATAGAAATGTGATGATCACCTAATCTCCGTAAGCTCCCATGTAAATTTGACGATTTTCAAAGTTAAAATTCTTCGTTAAATGTTCGATAACGTGGCTAGAAATTTTTGCAAACTAATTAAATGCACTTTTACTTTACAGTAAATAAAAATCAGTTCGCTGTAGAGTAGTGGAGTTCGTGAAAGGAATACCTTAACATGAATTTGTCGCGAAGAATTTATATTTTTGGCTCCATGAGAATGGACTGCTGATTTTTTCCCTTCAAATATACTCTGTGGAGCTCAATTTAAGCCCAGAGTCATGTCTCTATCTCGATTTTTCATCGAGATATAATTCTTTGCTCACGAGCATGATTTTTGCTCGAAAATGTCGATTTTTTGACAATTTTCAAACGAAAATCGTTCTTCTCCGAGTAAAAATCGCATAAATTGTGCATTTTTTCCAGCCGCTCAGTTTGATACGCTGAAAAGAAGAGAAAACACGTGCCAAAGTCTCAATTTATCGCGGGAATGCAATTTTCAACTTTTGATCACGAGTTGGAAAAAATCAATATTTTAACATGATTTTGTCGCGAAGAATTTATATTTTCATGCCACTGAGAGTTATCTGGAGCTTCCGGATACCGGATAGCTGGCAGCGATAAGAATTTCATGGGGCTCAGCGGAAAGATTTTCATGTTGCTCAGCGACAAGATTTTTATGTTGCTCAGCGACAAGATTTTCATGTCGCTGAGAGTTATTGTCGCTTTCCGATTAATCCAACGCCAGCGGCGATGTCAGTTATGCTACACAATAATTGGTTCCTTTCGAAGCAAAACTTGTCGCTGAGAGATATCCAAAGCTTCCGGATAACTCGCAGCGACAAAATTTTCATGTGGCTCAGCGACAAGATTTTTATGTCGCTGAGAGTTATTGTCGCTCCGCAATCAATATAATATGCCAGCGGCGATGTTAGTTATGCTCCACAATAATTGGTTCCTTTCGAAGCAAAACTTGTCGCTGCGAGATATCCAAAGCTTCCGGATAACTCGCAACGACAAAATTTTTATGTGGCTCAGCGACAAGTTTTATATGTCGCTGAGAGTTATTGTCGCTCTGCAATCAATATAATATGCCAGCGGCGATTTCAGATATACTGTAAATGAATAAAATTGTGGGCTTAGGAATAGGGCAATGGTTGTGAAGCATATTCATTCCTGAAGCATATTCTCCTGTCACTGGAGCATGTCGTTAATGCTACCTGAAAATTGGCATTAGTGAGGTTATGGCGAGCTGTCAGAGCTTTTAGCACATTATTCATCACAAAGTCGGCAAAAAATATCAACCCGTTTCCAGCTATCTCTCTCACACTCGCGTCAATATCGGCCGTCAAAATATACACGATTGCTAGCGGAATTTTAGGTTATGATTTTCTAATTTTGACAATCCGACTTTCGAATGTTTCTATATCTATATTTATCACCGTGAAATCGAACGACACATGTATAAAGATGTATTCGTGAACTGGCAACCAACAGGTGTCCCTTGGATGGGAACAGCTGGATGTGTCGTCAGTCACGACCAATCAGAAACACGATGGCCACACGGGCCCTTTCTCTGTGTCGTATACATACACGCACGCACACTTCGATCAGCGCATAATTTTGCCCGTGCAAAGTTTTTTCTCAGCAATTACGGTATCAATCGGGTTGATTAATGGCTCAATCGAGGGGGGATGACGGAATTAGTCTCCAGTTCAAATTTCAGATCATGAAATTACCCCTGAGCTTCGTAATTCAAGAAAGTGTCTGCCCCCACTGGCGAAATCGCTTTTCTTAGAAATAATATACTCGGGTGAGTCTCGGGCCAGCAGACGACGCTGTCAAATGTACTTGTCCCGAGACTCTGCCGAGTCTCTTGACTCCAGCATTTTTCAATGCTGGAGTAAATTTGTTGTAAGGGAAAAAAAGTGGTGGAAAAGGCTCAACGTTGCTTTTTCCAATTGGTTAAAAGAATACGATAAGGAATTCCGATTTTTGGTTGGAAGTTGAAATGTAGGGGAGTTTTCTGTAAGGTTGTGATTGGAGAATGTGATCTCGTTTTCTTAGAAAAGGAGGCTGTTCGCATTTATGCATTAGGTCTGATTTTGTGTTATGGGAAATGTCAATCATTTTCCTAGTTCTCGGGATTTTAATATGTTATCTTGCAGCTGTGTTTAGGGCTAAGGAGTTTGTGTTTCCTCGAGAATATTTTCCCAGGATTCGAATGTTTATTAATATGCTATCTTGCAGCTGCGTTTGGAGTTCGTGTCTAAGATAAAGAGTTCTGTATTTCTTTTGAGAACATTTGGAAGATTTTTGTAGAAAACAGACCATGGGAAAATTGGTTATCCTAATCTTGCGTTTTAGTCCAGGAACCGGGTATGAAACAGGCCCTTTTCGTGACACAGAGCCAGACCGATTCTAACCGACGGATTCGTGTAGGGCTCAAGTCCCTGATAAAGGCCTGATAGTTTCCAACCACAGATTTTGGGAGGCTTTTTTTTGCCACGCGGTCAAAGTTGGCAAAACCATGTTTTTGCGAGATAGCGCGGAAACTATCCATCGGAGAAGAAAAAAGTCGAATAACTATTTGTAGATATTAGAAAAACGAACAATTTGGCGGGTCGCAAATTAAAATCGGCTCATCAGTTCGCTCGCAAAAAATTAAAAACCAGCTAAAATGGCCAATTCTATTATAACAAATTATTAGTTCAAAAATTGATGTTGAGCCTTCAAAATCTCAGAATATATGCCCCCCGGTGCACTCAATAAGTGTGCAAAATTTGAGCCAGATCGGATTGATAGTTTTCGAGAAAATCCATTTGTTATTAAAAAACCGACTGTTTTCGCAAGGAATTTCTACACCGGGAGGGGGTCACAGCACAATAAAACCAAAACGAAATCATTCAGAAAGAATCAAACTATCGCATACGCTTTGGGGCAAATCGATTTTTTATAATTAAAGGGGTGAAAAACGGCTCCAAAAGTGGGGTACGATTTTTACTCATAAACAATTAAAATTTCATCGCGAATTTCCAAGTTACAGAGTCGGGAGTGACATCATTCGAAAGCGGTTATTTTTATACGAATTTAGAAGAAGAAAAAATTGCGTAAAGTTAATTAGGGGGAGATAAAAAAATTAGTTTTTTAATAATTATTGCAGCTGCTCATTTCAACATGGAGAGCTGAAAATTGGACAGCGTACGGGGTGAGGCTTCTGCTACCCAGAGAAAAATTGGCGGAAAAATCCCATATAACTTTATTGTTTTCGGTGAAGGCTTTGTGGGAGGCCAAATTTCACGTAGCGTTTGACGGCAGAGTGGGGGCAGCCGTCTCCGGCTCGCACGCGCTCGCATGAAAAGTGAATTCGCGCGTTCAAATTGCACCAATATGCAATATCTACGGAAATAATCAACTTATCGAGTTGTTTTTTTTTTAACCTGGGCTAACTTTTTCCGCTGAGCATGATTTGGCTATTCAAAATTCCGAAAAATCGAAAATTCACCTCCAAATTTGTTGTTAATTTTTTTTTTTCATTTTTTTAACACAGTTTTTTACACAACTTTCGGGTGAAATCAATTGCAAATATTATCGTTGTAATGTTCCCCAACTACTGTACGGAGGGGAAAAAAATTCAATGCAGAATGTTTTTTTTAGCGGAGCACGTGTCGTTCCGTTGCCAGAAAAAATTAACTATTCGAAGCCATTGCGACTACGAGAGATAACCACATGTTCTTAAGTATGAAGAATATTTTTTCTTTTTAATTAAAATTATTATGCATTATTTTTCAGGGTACAAGCATTTTGCATTGTTTTTTTCCCTTCCGTACAGTAGATGAAGAAGATCACAAGGATAACATTCTCATTTGATTTCACCCAAAAGTTGTGTAAAAAACTGTGTTAAAAAAATGAAAAAAAAAAAAATTAACAACAAATTTGGAGGTGAATTTTCGATCTTCCGGAATTTTGAATAGCGGAATCACACTCAGCGAGAAAAATTAGCCCAGATTAAAAAAAAAACAACTCGACAAGTTGATTAGGTCCGGAGATATTGCTTGTTGGTTGAATTTGAACGCGCGAATTCACTTTTCACGCGAGCGCGCGCGAGTCGGAGACGGCTAACCCCACTCTGCCGCCAAACGCTACCTGACATTTGGCCTCTCGCAAAGACTCCACCGAAAACAATAAATTTATATGGGATTTTTCCGCCAATTTTTCTCCAGGTAGCAGAAGCCTCACCTCGTACGCTGTCCAATTTTCAGCTCTCTATGTTGAAATGAGCAGCTGCAATAATTATTAAAAAACTAATTTTTTTATCTCCCCCTAATTAACTTTACGCAATTTTTTCTTCTTCTAAATTCGTATAAAAATAACCGCTTTCGAATGATGTCACTCCCGACTCTGTAACTTGGAAATTCGCGATGAAATTTTAATTGTTTATGAGTAAAAATCGTACCCCACTTTTGGAGCCGTTTTTCACCCCTTTAATTATAAAAAATCGATTTGCCCCAAAGCGTATGCGATAGTTTGATTCTTTCTGAATGATTTGATTTTGGTTTTATTGTGCTGTGACCCCCTCCCGGTGTAGAAATTCCTTGCGAAAACAGTCGGTTTTTTAATAACAAATGGATTTTCTCGAAAACTATCAAACCGATCGGGCTCAAATTTTGCACACTTATTGAGTGCACCGGGGGGCATATATTCTGAGATTTTGAAGGCTCAACATCAATTTTTGAACTAATAATTTGTTATAATAGAATTGGCCATTTTAGCTGGTTTTTAATTTTTTGCGAGCGAACTGATGAACCGATTTTAATTTGCGACCCGCCAAATTGTTCGTTTTTCTAATATCTACAAATAGTTATTCGACTTTTTTCTTCTCCGATGGATAGTTTCCGCGCTATCTCGCAAAAACATGGTTTTGCCAACTTTGACCGCGTGGCAAAAAAAAGCCTCCCAAAATCTGTGGTTGGAAACTATTAGGCCTTTATCAGGGACTTGAGCCCTACACGAATCCGTCGGTTAGAATCGGTCTGGCTCTGTGTCACGTAAAAATACCCGGTTCCTGGACTATTTCGGATTGAGCGCTGTCCAAGGAACACGTGGTCTCTTGTATATTATTACGTATTACGTTTGGAAGGATATAGGGGACGTATTTACGCAACTGTTCGAGGGCTTATATACTAATGCTGACGAGTATGTGTTATTACAAAAGATGCACATACTCGTTTGTAAAAATTATTATTAGAATGATAAAATTATCGACAAAAGATGACGTTTGCGAATTCACCTGCTGATGGTAAGCTATTTGTGATGAAAAAGAGAGAGAGATGATAGAAAAAAATTATGGGGTGCTGGCAAGAATGCCAGGACGTAACACACGCACGCACACTTCGATCAGCGCATAATTTTGCCCGTGCAAAGTTTTTTCTTAGCAATTACGGCATCAATCGGGTTGATTTATGACTCAATCGAGGGGGGATAACGTAATTAGTCTCCAGTTCAAATTTCGTATCATGAAATTACCCCTGAACTTCGTAATTCAAGAAAGTGTCCACCCCCACCGGCGAAATCGCTTTTCTTAGAGATAATATACTCGGGTGAGTCTCGGGCCAGCAGACGACGCTGTCAAATGTACTTGTCCCGAGACTCTGCCGAGTCTCTTGATTACCAAAGATATCGATTTTCAAAATTGTCAGAGGGAGAGAGACAGCGCTATAGGCGCGACGGCGGTAGAGGGAGAGAGAAACCCGATATAGCCCGTCTCTGTCGCTCAATGGCGCGCGGAGAGTGGAGATACCGCGTTCAGCGGAGCGGGTGACGTCACGGGCCGAAAATGTCCACCAGACGCGTAAGGGCGTATGTTCAAGCGCCTGCGCATACAACTTACGCCCTTACGACTCTAAGAAATCGTGAGAAACAGAATGCGGTTGAAATCGCGTGTCCAAAATCTTCAATATTAGATTTCTCTGGATTGGCTCAATGGATTTCCTTCAACCAAGAACCAATCGAAAGATAAAAAATCATAGAAAATTCGAGTCCAATATGAGATTTTTCCCTCAACCCGTTTTCCTGTAAAAACGATTTAAAGTTTCTGTGACGTCATAAAACGCTTATTTTACTGTATATAAGAGTACGGCCGGCTCGCGCGCTACGCTTTTCTTTTAAACTTGGCGTCGAGCCGCTGCTGCGACTCTTGATATTCAATTGAGTCTCTAACCACAAACTTGCCCTTCTTTCCAACGCCTGCTTAATTAATATAATCCTTCGATCGTTCTTTACATTCTTAATTTTGGAAAAATTTTCCATCTCTCCTATGAATTCTACTGGATTTTTTTCAATCTCATCTTTAAATTTTTGAGCTTTTATATCAATATGGAAATTTGGTACTTTGCCGATAATTGCCGATAATTCCTCATTACTCGCTGTCCTTTGGCCTTGGCTCTGAGCAATTTGTTGTTGTTCTTGTGCTCTTTGTCTCTCATCCAGCACTCTTCTCAGCCGTTCAATTTCGCGACGCTGTCTGTTCAACTGTTGAGTACAGACCCATACGTGAATACAACCTGTCATACTTTTCTTCGCTCTTTCCTTACCGAACTTTTTACTGGGAAAAACTGCCCTCGGTAATTTTATTTTAGGACCGAAGCACGCTCTAAATTGCTTTGCACCTTTAATTTCTTGGTAAATCTCTCTTACTGGTGCTGAGCAATATTATTCGAACTTTTCCTCTGCAACACTGGGACATTGAATCTTCGGAGCTACTGATCCTTGAAATCTCGTCTACCTGCGCATGCATGGTCCGCGCTCACCGATACTGTGACCACTCTTTGTGTTATCACTAAGCCTAGGTGTGGGCCACACACATTAGTTCCACTAAGCAACTCGTATTGGCTCATCGGCTTGCTTGACTAAACACGTCAT
This sequence comes from Diadegma fenestrale, assembly GCA_037043255.1. Taxonomy (NCBI): domain Eukaryota; kingdom Metazoa; phylum Arthropoda; class Insecta; order Hymenoptera; family Ichneumonidae; genus Diadegma; species Diadegma fenestrale. The sequence goes on from CM073317.1 coordinate 1,011,003, forward strand.
CGTCCTCACGGCCCGAAGGCATCGTATATATTGAGCTGATTGGATACCGCTTCGTGTGCCGTCGTACCTTCACGGAATCACCGAACGTAACCGAACTGCCAGCGTGCTCCGATCCACTATCGACCAAGTGTTTTATCGACCGCTCGGCGTGCAATCTGTGCCTCAAATAAACCGATTGGCCCTTATCAACGCCATCCTGATATTTGCCGTACTAACCGGAGCTCTCCTCGTAGATCGTTCTCACCACGTGACGCTGTGGCTTTCATCTACGTGACGTTGTTTTCTCATCTGCGTGAAGCGTTCAAATGTCACCACACATACACACGTGTCATCGGTTTTCCATGGTCTCAGCACGAACTCTTCAAACACATCTAAGGTCCGTGAGCATTCCGCGTAGCTTTTGCACTGAGCATTCTGCTCCTCCTATTATTTAGGTGACTAATTATCTGCTCATCTTCTTGCACTTGCACCTCTTTTTACAATTTCTCGGCCCTGTCTTGTTGTCTATCTCAATTGCGTTTAATACTGACCGAATATGGGGAGAGCAGTGGCCTCGTGGATGAGGGCTCGTGCCGGCACGCAGGCGGCCCGGGTTCGATTCCCGGCAAACACCTCTGAATTTTCAAGTGTATTTTCACTGCAATCCTGGTGGCTGGGCAAGCACCTGAAATAATGGAATGTCCAAAAATCCTCGCTTGTTGCGTGGGCGGTCGGTGCACGGTTTGGCGGTGCCTCCCGGAGCGGTCCTTATCGCCCGGACGGTGGCCCTCTAAGCGTGCATCGGCTGGCTCACGGAACAAGTTGGAAAGAGGAGGTGGCTCTACTAAGCGCCACTTGGTCGCCGTGCTCGAGTATACTCGCATTGCCACCAGGGGGCATTAGTTGTGGCTACATGCTCTATCGGTGAAGGTTTTACGCGGTTTCCCTGTCACCCTCGGGCAAATGCGATACAGTGAAAATGAAAAGTCGGTCCGCGCCGCACGGGGAATGGGGGGGGGGGTTAAAAACCCACGGGGTATACCAAAATGGCAAGGAGGAATCTGGAAGCGGTGGAAGGCGGGAAGAGAGATGAGGCCAATATGTAAAAAAAAAATACTGACCGAATATTTTATCGTTTATGACTCCGACGTTTTATCTCATTTGCTTTGATTTTATCGCTGTGATACGTTTTGACTGCGATTTTTGACTAAGATTTCTGACCACGAATTTTATTAATTTTATAAACTTAAATTTCACTATAACTCTACACTACACTATGGCTAGCTGTGTCGCCTGTAAGCGGCGGATAAAAAAGGGAGAAGATTTCTTAAAGTGTTCTGGGGATTGCAAACGTACTTTTCACGTCGATTGTGCTGTGCACAAATTCTCACTCGATCGACAAGATCTTGGAAACTTTGAAACGTTTCGATGCGACAGTTGCTCAATGCAAGGCTCGACGCTCCTGTCGAGTACTTCAGTTTCCTCGCCTCCCAAAAGCATGTTACCTCTTAGTGGGGATTTGGACAGGATTGAAGCCATCTTAGCTCAGTTACAGACCCTCACCTTGTCGGTGAACACTCAGTTCTCAGCGGTCACTGCTACCCTCACGGGTGTTGCTCAGGGCCAGGCAGAATTAAATGATAAATTTACCAAGCTAGACACTGCCCAAAATCAAATTCTACAGAAATTCAATGACCTCGAAAACAAAGTTGAAGCTTCTCAAAATGAAACCGTGCAAAAATTCACTGAGTTAAAAAATGAAGTCGCGCAGAATAAAGTTGAAATAATGGAGGCAGTCGAGACACGTCTCCAGCAAGTTAAATCGGTGCAAGATCCTTCTGAAATCACCATCGCGGGTATTCTATCTGATATTGACGATTCTCCCAGAAACCTTGTTGCTAAAGTTCTTACGGCGCTTAATATCCCCGAGCATATCAGCAATGTTCTTAAAGTTAGAGAATTGCCGCAAAAAGGTGAAACTTCCAAAACGATAAAATCAAAATCGAATAACAACGGTCCGCAGCCCCCTAAAAAGTTCCTTGTAGAATTAACACTACCTATGGTGAGAGACTTTATTTTATGAAAAAAAAAAGGGAAGTTAGACAATTGCATATCAAAGCAGTCTTTCCCACCGCCACCTCGGATGGTCGCATTTACATAAATGAACAACTGCCCTCTGCCATTTATAATCTCCACAAAGGCACTAAAGTTAAAGTGAAACAAATGGGTTGGAAGTCTTGCTTTATTGAATCGGGCAATATTTGTGTTCGCAAGGCTTATGGCACCAATGTTATCAAGATTGGCTCCGATGATGACCTTGCTCTGATATTGTAACATCCATCAGATGAGACTACAGTGCATCCTAGTTTAGCAGCCAATATTGAAACCTCCACACCAACTAGTGGGATCGTAAAGTCTATTAGGGTTGCTCAATTTAACGGAAACTCCCTGATGGGTCACCTTGAGCTGTTTTTTGCGCATTTCACCAGCGGGAAAAATTTTTCTCATATTATTGCCATAACGGAGACTTGGCTGCACTCTCGGATCCCTGATAGCCTCATCGAACTTGAGTATTATCTACTCGTCCGAAATGATAGGCGTATTGCAAAAGGGGGCGGTGTGGCTGTATACGTTCACTGTTCTTTGAACACTAAGGTGCTGAAATTGTCAGCTAATAATACCATTAACGAAATTGAATTTATTATATTAGAATTGAGTTGCCCCCAAGGGGACTCCCTATTTTTCTCACAATCAGTGATGTATAGGCGGCCCAAAGGTCTCCTTCTAAATTCCATTGCCGAGACCTTGTCTCAATACCTATTGTGGCGGGCTCTTCACAATCGCTAGAGAAAATGAGGGGAGAAAATAAATAAATCACGCGAAAAATGAATTAAAATAATAATAACAAGTTTCGAATTTATTTATCAGATTTCATACAATAAAAGAGGGAATTTATACGAGAAAAATAAGGGGCGCCAGCTGGTTGACTCGGTCCAGCAACCGTACAAAAATGGCCAAAACTGAACGAACGAAAACAATTATAAATGATTTAATCATCCCAAATTAATGAAACTGGCTCAGGGAGAATCAAGAAATTTTTAAACGCAGGGACAGAGGGTCCCTGAAACTTAGGCGTCTGATTATACCAGTGACGTCATAAAGGGGACGACGAGCGAGTGAGGCACGCGAACGAACGAACCACGCGGACGCTCGAACCGGGCCGCGTCGGCGGAACCCGATTGAATGAATCGAGCGAAATCTCACTCGCGTCACACACAAAAACACGAAAAACGGGGCTGAATTAATGAAAAAGGGGACACGCGGTGGGCGATCGACGATGGGAATCGAAAAATAAGCAAGAAAAGGGCTCAAAAACACGAAATAATGACTCGAAAAATCACGGGAGGGAATGACGAAACAAAAGGGCAAGATGGCTCGACGGGGAATTTACGGGGAACGAACTCGATAGCACAACACTCGTCGCGTCGACTGACCGACGAAATAATCTCTTTCTCGAACGAAAAGTTCGAGAAAGCACACGAAAATGATAATTTGGAAATTTGGGGAGCGTCGAACGACAAAGGGAAAATGGCGTCGCACGCCCGGCGAGAATCGAAGGACTCACCTGTTCTCTCGATTTCTGAGAGGAAAATCGGAGAATTCGGTGCCGACGTAATCCAAGAATGTCCGGAGAGTGGTCCTTCGTGAAGCCGGGTCGTCGTAAAGATTTTAATTGTTAATTTGACACAAGGAAACTCAAGAAAAAAAGCACAAAAAAACTGGACACGTGTTGACCGTGTCGAGTCCGAAGCGGAAGAGAGAGAACTTCAGCGTCTCCTCGAGCTCCTCGGGACGCTCTCGAAGCTTCACGAAGTCCGTGAGTCTCGATAGCCAATCAGAACGCGGCTTTAGAGCCGGCTGATTATCGATCCATTTTTGAGCGCCGACCTCGCGAGATCGCACACAGGTGGCGCTGACGCTGGCCTCGCGACCGGGCACTGGCGCCACGCTGTCTGCCTCGCGAGACCGAGGCTCAAGCAAGATGGCAGCGCCCACGGCTGTCAAAACAGCCGTGGCGAAATCGAAGGGACGGCGATCGGAAAATTGGCCTCGACGCCGCGGAACTTGTTAATTCCCTCCGACTCGACGGACGAATCTTTTGTCGGAGGGACGATGAATGACGCAAGCTCCGCGACTCGGCGATTAACGGCGAATTCGAGGTAAGTACGGGGCTAAGGGGGGGGAATAAAACATTCAACGCGTGGGAGGGAGGGAAAAATTAAAAAAATGGGTCAAGAGCGAGAGTTTGGAGCGAATTTACTGTTCGCTCGTTCGGTGTGTCGCTCGCTCGCGTTCGCGGAAATATTCGGGGGGGGGGGGGGGATTTTTGAAGTTTTTCTCCGGGCTGGTCGTCTCGTTCGGTCCTCCTCGATCCTCGGGGGGGGGGGGGGCTGAAATCAAATAAAAACAGAAAAGGCCGGTCCCAGTCTGGGATCCGGTAGCTCTCGCCGCGGCTCGACAGCTGGCAACGGTACTCAAAAAAAGTGACAACGTCACACTATCTACTTGCAAAAATTTTATTCTAACTGGTGACCTGAATTGTAATTTGACTACACAAAATTTCGAAGCAACATATCTCAGAGATTTTGCCTCTTCACTTTCACTACTGTAACGGAAATCTTGCCATCCTGGGTTGATCCCGTCCCTTCCCGGCTCACGCCTCCTCCCCGCGCGGTCCCACGGCCGCGAGAGCGGACTGGGCGCCAGGCACAACGTGCCGTCGATCAGTGTCGACTTTTTATTCGCCCGCCCCCGCCGATCGAATTTGGCCGGGAAACGCGGAGAGCGGCGAGACCGAGGCAGTCCGGCTACTCAGCTCCATAGCCGAGATACGCAAGGTAGAGGGGGGAGTTTAGGGAAGAGAGTAACGGTACGAGGGCACAAAGAAAATTAGCGAACACCGGAAGCGTGAGAATTATTATTTAACAATTCGATTTATTGACAAGATAGCCTTTCGTCGATACATGAGCGCGCAAAATAGAACAAAGATCCAGTCGGAGGGAGGGCCGACTCGGGGTCGGCCAGCGCGCTAGAAGATAATCGGGAGGTAAAGGCGCGGTTGGACGCCGAGGAAAACGTCGCCGGAGGTAGCTCGCCCGCGACCTCGGGAGGTAGGCTAGGCCCGCGGTCGCGATAAGGTAGCCGCCGCGCGAGGAAGCATGGACAGCTCGCGATTTGGAACGAGCGGGCGGGGAGGCAACGAGCTCGAACTCAACATCGCGGCCGACCATGAGCGCGCGGTGGTGGGCGACTCGGGCCGCGAGAGGCAACGAGGATCGCGGCGAGACGGGGACGCAACCGCGAACGAAACCGTTCGGGCAGGTAATCGGTCCAGGACCGAGAGAGTCCCCGAGATTGAGGTAGTCACTCAGCTCGAGTCACGGCGTTTGCGATAGACAGAGGCACGTGACTCGGCCTCGCGAGGAAATTCACGCCGAAGCGTGTGCGCAAGGCGATTAATTTACGACGCATTTTGGACAGAATATTTACGGATACGAAAGTGAAATAGAACGAAACACGAAACGCGGAAAGATACGAAGCGACCGAGGTAAACAACGGGCGCGAAGCACAAAAGGCTGGCGCGCCCGTCCGAGCTCCGCGCGGCCCCGGCAGAGGACACGCGGGCGCGAGAGAGACGCAGCGCAAACAAGCGCAGGCGCCGTGCGGCGCGGTAGGGACAGCGAGAAGGCAGCGAGATAATTCGAACGCGACGCAATTCGGGTTTTTCGACCCCAAGGAAAGAAAAATGATGAAATGACGCCAAAGTAACACACACAAAATTGCAATTAATCCTCACTCGGGCATAAGGCGAACCGAGTGAGGGGCGCGGGGAAGCTCACGAGGGAATAAATCGGAACAGCGACCTTCGAAGGAAACGAAGGATCGCGGAGACAAGAAAAGATAAATCTCAGAGGGACCAAATGCAAGAGAGACGATGACCCGATTAATCGCTCCTCGACACGAATAATTTACGCGCAAAATTGAGGTAGAGGAGAGCCCGGGGAGACGACGGCAAACGACAGCCGAAGCTCTCAACCCGCTCAATCGACTCTTCCCACGACACAAAAATATTCGAGCGATTAACCGAGTGATCGGGGAGATAAAGAGGCTGGGACTTACCGAGAGAAGGCTCTGAAGCGACTACAGGGAAGCGGCCGGCAGAGATGGCGGAACGGCCCTCCCGGGGCGCACGCTGAACAGAGACTAATTTCGCCAGCACCGGGAGCCGGCTCGCACGCGGTTGGCGCGCACCCCCCACCGCGCCAAGTCCATCGCGGGCAGCGCCACCGCGTTCTCGGCGCGTGGCGCGCGAGTCGCCGCGCGAAATACAAATTTACACGTGGCAAGAAAATTGCTTCTCTCGCCACTTACCAAGAGATCTTGAATCGCAGCCCCTCGGATCTCACTCTCCTCGATGAGTGGGCCGTGACCCGAGCACCCTTCCTCTCGGGGATCCGGCCGACGTTACTGAAAGGGTGGCGGGGAGGCCCTCCTCGCAACTCCACGGCGTCCCATTGAGCCGCGGCGGGCCCACACAGCCACCAGGCAATACGACACCGCCAACCCCAGGATTAATCCCGGATCCCACCTGACGAGGCGCCGTGTTTAGCGGACCGCGGTGCACGGGTTCACAGCCGTGGACGGGGCAACTCTCGGCTGCTGTCGGCGGGGAGACCACGGGAGGCGTTCATAAAATGGCCCTAGAACCAGCGTGATCTCCAACCGTCCACGTCGCGGACCAGGACGACTTTGGCCGCGACTACGAAGAGAGCGAGACCTCCAGGGGCAAGGAAGCGCGAAAAGAGGCAACATTAGGTAGAATTCTCCCGCGAGTGACTTGAGCAGTGGGCAGTGGCCGTTCTTAGGTAAATGACAGGTAATTTGTCAGGGAGAAAGCCTCGCGCCCAGCGACACCCACGCGGTGTTCATCCGCGAGGTAGCCACACACAAATTGTTCCCGTAGGGAGCGCCGGTGGTTTCAACTTATCTCGCGTCGGTAAGGTAGGATAAGGTATTATTGTCGCACGTTGTTCGACTCGGTGCTCGTGTACAGCGTAAGTTTCACGCGGTTTTTTGAAAAGTAATAACGGCGGTACTTAATACTAAGGTAGTTGAGTCTCCGTCCGTGCGGCACCCAGGGAATTGACGAAAGACGACCGCCAACGGGACCGTAAATCCGGTCCACTGGTCGACGAACTTTCGTGCGAGTGGCGCGGCGTAAAATGTCACGTCACACTACATATTGTAACTTCGGAGCCAACGTTTCATACCGCTATGTCCCATTCGTGGCTCGATGTTTTTCTAATACACAGTGCTGAAAAAACGTATAATTATAAGAAAAGCGAATCACCATTCATAGCTGGACATGATCTGATTGAGTTGGAGTATGAGTTTGAATGCAATGTTATGACAAACCAAACTCTCAGTCGGCGTTGTTTTAATCACTTTGACACGAAACTGTTCTTGGAATTGATCTATTCTAATCTCAGTACCACTAAAATTGAATGCAACTCCCCACTCGACATCGACCAGCTCACGTCCGGATTGAATGATGCTATTTTTCCGCATTAAATGTCCTAGCGCCGTTGCGTCCTTTTAACGTAACAAAAACATGTGCTCCATCGTTCACAGACGAATTTAGATTGCGAATTAAAAACAAGAACAGGCTGTACAAGAGAGCTGTTAGATCGGGAAAAATGCTGAATATGCTGAACTCTTGAAAAGTAAAAAAAGAACGCCAACTTTAAAAGATCGCAACCTCAGTAGAAAAATAATTATTCAATTTTCTTGATATCACTTTGACATAAAAAACAATTTAGATTTACAAAATGTATTACGTTTTTTCTTCCCTACGAACGATATTTTGACCTTCCCCAAAATTTTTTCGAAAATTCTCAAGCTCGATCGACAAAAAGGAATGAAATCATTGCAATAGAGTTGCAATGATTTCATTTGCATTCTTTTGTTTGGTTTGGTTGTTTGATTTTGTACTCTTTAAAAAATCCCATCCAGACTCTTGACTAATCCCTTAAAAAAGTCTTGGCACGATTCTTGGTCGATCTGTTGAAACAAGTCTCGACCAGAATCTCGATGAATCTTTTGAAAAAGTCGCGGCGAGATTCTTTATGAACCCCATAAAAAAAGTCTCTGGACGCTCCTACTCAATGCCTTAAAAAACGTCCGTCGACACCACTTCCGCAAATCCCTTCAAAATATATCGGCGAGGGTCATGATAAACCATTTAAATATTCTCGTCCAGACTCTTGACCGATCCCTTAAAAAAGTCCTGGCGAGATTCGTGGTTAATCCCTTAAAAACTCTCATTAAGAACCTTGGTTAACCCTTTCAAAATTTTCGTCAAGACTCTTCGTTAATCCCTTAAAACCATAGTGACGAGACTCTGAGTTTAGTAAAGATTAACTAACCCTTAAGAAACCACGTTCGAGACCACTGGTGAGCCCCTTAAAAAATTCCGTCAAGACTCTTTGTTCAGGATTAGAGTTGTTTTAGGGATGCCGGGTGTTGGGGATCGTGCCGACGATGGAAAATAAACGTGTTTGAAGACGCGTAGTGTAAGCGCGGAAGATCCGCTTGTCGAAATGTTTTATTAACAGTCAAATTGAGATAAAAGAGTGATACAAAAATGATAGCGGCGTAACTTGTACGTAGCGGTGTACAAATATCGGATTTCGCGCACAGATTCGATCGAAAATGAGGCAAAGATCGCGACGTAGATGCGGGGCCAGTGGAACGTTGGTGACACACGTGGCTCGGCCCGCCACGCAGTGAGAAAGGAAAGGAAAATAATGCGGTGTAGACTTGAGGAGTCGATTGCGCCTTATGCGCCAATCGAGCGGGATTAGTGAGTGCAGAATGCACAAACTAGCGGGACATTAAAGGTAATTGCGGGTGCGGGTGAACAAAGGGTTAAAGGAGACTTGGAACGCGATACAACGATGTTGCTTGTAGCGCGGTCAAGAAACAAGAGAGCGATTAATCATGGCCGCTCTCGGTCGCCGGCCGGCGTGAGTCGGGCCGCGCATGCGCGCTGAGGCGAAGCGAGAGCGTCCACGAGGTGCTGCCGCGCTGTGAGCTGCTCGGGAAGCTCGCCCGCTTGTAAGGCAAGGCGGAATCCCGAACACTCTTTGTCAATCCCTCAAAAAAGTCCTGGCGAAATTTCACCCTTCTCCCTCGTGCCCTTTCTCCTTTCGTTCTCCCGTTTTTTTAATCGTTTTATTGCATTTTCGGCTAATTTCTTGACTCCGAGCGAAATTGCCCCAGGCTCACGTGAACCTGCATTTAAAAACGAAAAGAATAAGCCCAGAGTGGATGCTTTTCGTTGAATTTTAGAAGAGACAGGGAGTTTTTAAAATTGGGGTCATTTATGACCCCACGTCACCGGAAAGTTTAAATCCCGGGGAAAAAAGCTTGGACAAGTACATTTGTTGGTGATCCCCATTTCCATTTGTTTTCACAGAAAAATCTAATCCCCCCTTGACAAAAATTGGAAACGCCAACAAAATAAAGAATTTAAGAAAACCGAAAAAAAAAAATTCAAGAAGATTGAGAAAAATGCAAGAAATGCGAGAATGGTAGAAAAAAATTAATGGTATTCGCTCGGCATAAAAAATTCTGATATCTATAAAAGGACAAGTATTCCCTGTCTGAAAATCATGTTGATGTTCGAAAATCAATTAACGAGAAAAAAGAAAATCTTCCAAAAAGACACGTCTCAAAAAAAGGAACCCCTAAATACAAAATGGCGAATCGACAGAAAAACTTCATCAAGAGTCGCGGCAGCGGCTCGACGCCAAGTTTAAAAGAAAAGCGTAGCGCGCGAGCCGGCCGTACTCTTATATACAGTAAAATAGGCATTTTATGACGTCACAGAAACTTTAAATCGTTCTCACAGGAGAACGGGTTGAAGGAAAAATCTCATATTAGATTTGAATTTTCTATGATTTTTTATCTTTCGAATGGTCCTTGGTAGAACAAAATCCGTTCAGCCAATCCAGAGAAATCTAACATTGAAGATTTTGGACGCGAGGTTTGGGATCCCTTCTGTTTCTTAGAGTCAGAAAAGCGTAAGTTATGTGCGCAGGCGCTTGGACATACGCCCTTACGTGCCTGGTGGACATTTTCGGCCCGTGACGTCACCCACCCCGCTAAACGTGGTATCCCCACTCTTTGCGCGCCACTGAGCGAGAGAGACAGACTATATCGGGCCTCTCTTTCCGTATGGTTTTCGTTGTTTAGCTACCATGGTTTTCGTTGTCTAGCTATCATGGTTTTCGTTGTCAAGGTACACGGCTCCATGGTTTTTGTTGTCTAGGTATATTTCTCCATGGTTTTCGATGTGTAGGTATATTTCTCCATGGTTTTTGTTGTCTCTGTATATTTCTCCATGGTTTTCGATGTCTAGGTCGACGGCTTCATGGTTTTCGTTGTCAAGGTACACGGCTCCATGGTTTCTGATGTCTAGGTATACTTCTCGATGGTTTTCGATGTGTAGGTATATTTCTCCATGGTTTTCGTTGTCTCTGTATATTTCTCCATGGTTTTCGATGTCTAAGTATATTTCTCCATGGTTTTCGATGGCTAGGAATGTTTTTCCATAGTTTTTGATGTCTAGGTCGTCGGCTCCATGGTTTTCGGTGTCTAGGTCCACGGCTCCATGGTTTTCGATGTCTAGGTCGTCGGCTCCATGGTTTTCGGTGTCTAGGTCCACGGCTCCATGGTTTTTGTTGTCTAGGTATATTTCTCCATGGTTTTCGTTGTCTCTGTATATTTCTCCATGGTTTTCGATGCCTAGGTATATTTCTTCATGGTTTTCGATGTCTAGGTCGACGGCTCCATGGTTTTCGTTGTCAAGGTACACGGCTCCATGGTTTTTTATGTCTAGGTATGTTTCTCCATGGTTTTTGATCGCTAGGTTCATGGCTCCATGGTTTTCGATGTCTAGGTCGACGGCTTCATGGTTTTCGACGTCTAGGTATATTTCTCCATGGTTTTCGATGTCTAGGTCGACGGCTTCATGGTTTTCGATGTTTAGGTATATTTCTCCATGGTTTTCGATGCCTAGGTATATTTCTTCATGGTTTTCGATGTCTAGGTATATTTCTTCAAGGTTTTTGCTGTCTAGGTATATTTCTCCATGGTTTTCGATGCCTAGGTATATTTCTCCATGGTTTTCGGTGTCTAGGTCCACGGCTCCATGGTTTTTGTTGTCTCTGTATATTTCTCCATGGTTTTCGATGCCTAGGTATATTTCTCCATGGTTTTCGATGCCTAGGTATATTTCTTCATGGTTTTCGATGTCTAAGTATATTTCTTCATGGTTTTCGATGTCTAAGTATATTTCTCCATGGTTTTCGATGTCTAGGTCGTCGGCTCCATGGTTTTCGGTGTCTAGGTCCGCGGCTCCATGGTTTTCGGTGTCTAGGTCCATGGCTTCATGGTTTTCGGTGTCTAGGTCCACGGCTTCATGGTTTTCGGTGTCTAGGTCTGCCTAGACCCCACGAAATATATACCTAGAAATCGAAAACCCCACGGTTTTCGATTTCTAGGTATATTTCTTCACGGTTTTTGATGTCTAGGTATATTTTTCCATGGTTTTTGATGCTTAGGTATATTTCTTCATGGTTTTCGATGTCTAGGTATATTTATTCATGGTTTTTGCTGTCTAGGCATATTTCTCCATGGTTTTAGTTGTCTCTGTATATTTCTCCATGGTTTTCGATGTCTAGGTCCACGGCTCTATAGTTTTCGATGTCAAGGTATATTTCTCCATTGTTTCCGATGTCTAGGTATATTTCCCCATGGTTTTCGATGTCTAGGTCCACGGCTCCATGGTTTTTGATGTCTAGGTATATTTTTCCATGGTTTTCGATGTCTAGGTCCACGGCTCCATGGTTTTTGATGTCTAGGTCCATTCCTTCATGGGTTTCGGTGTCTAGGTCCACGGCTCCATGGTTTTTGATGTCATTTGTTTTTCATCTCAAAAATCAAAATCTTCTTCATTCAAATTTCGGCAACATGAAAAATATTTATCAGACTTTATGATTGAAGGTGTTGACCGGGGGTTGCCACGGAAGTTTTTGACCTTTGCACGGTAACCTTATTTTATTTAAACTTTCCGGTGACGTGGGGTCATAAATCACCCCAGTTTTAAAAACTCCCTGTCTTTTCTAAAATTCAATGAAAATGATCCACCTTGGGCTTATTCTTTTCGTTTTTTAATGCAGGATCACGTGAGCCTGGGGCAATTTCGCTCGGAGTCAAAAAATAAGCCAAAAATGCAATAAAACGATTAAAAAACGGGAGAACGAAGGGAGAAAGGGCACGAGGGAGAAGGGTGAAGTCTCGTCAGGACTTTTTTGAGGGATTGACGAAGAGTCTTGACGGAATTTTTTAAGGCGCTCACCAGTGGTCTCGAACGTGGTTTTTTAAGAGTTAGTTAATATTTACTAAACTCAGAGTCTCGTCACTATGGTTTTAAGGGATTAACGAAGAGTCTGGACGACGATTTCGAAAGGGTTAACCAAGGCTCTTAATGGGAGTTTTTAAGGGATTAACCACGAATCTCGCCAGGACTTTTTTAAGGGATTGGTCAAGAGTCTGGACGAGAATTTTTAAGGGGTTTATCATGACCCTCGCCGATATATTTTGAAGAAATTTGCGGAAGCGGTGTCGACTGAAGTTTTTCAAGGCATTGAGTGGAAGCGTCCAGAGACTTTTTTTATGGGATTCATAAAGAATCTCGCCGCGACTTTTTCAAAGGATTCATCGAGATTCTGGTCGAGACTTGTTTCAACAGATCGACCAAGAATCGTGCCAAGACTTTTTTAAGGGATTAGTCAAGAGTCTGGATGGGATTTTTTAAAGAGTCGACAAAAAGTCTTGACGAGATTTTTGCAACAGACTAGCCAAGGGTAGACGAGCTTTTTTAAGGGATTGACTAAGGGCCTCACTGAGGTTTCATTGAGAGATCGACCACGAGTCTCTTCGTGGTTTCCTTGAGGGATTGAACAAGGTTCTCGATGAGAGTTTTTTAAGTCTTTGATCATAACTGTTGTCGAGATATTTAAAGGAATTTACCAGGGGTGTCGACAGAAGTTTTTGAAGAGATTTATTTTATTTCAAGAATAACCAACCAGAACAAATAATGCCTCTATAATTACAAAAAAATGTTGATGAATATCCCGCTTTTCAAAAAGAAGAGAAATCCGTGGAAAAATACTTTTGAAAAGTAAAAAAAGAACGCCAATTTTAAAAGATCGCAACCTCAGTAGAAAAATAATTACTCAATTTTCTTCATATCACTTTGACATAAAAAACAATTTAGATTTACAAAATGTAATGCATTTTTCCTTCCCTACGAACAATATTTTGAAATTCCCCAAAATTTTCTCAAAAACTCTCAAGCTCAATCGACAAAAAGAAATGAAATCATTGCAACATAGCCAAGAATTAAAAAAATAATGAATAGCTACATCTCACAGGGAAACATGTGCACCCTCAATACATTTTGTGTATTTAAGGGTCTGCAAAGGCTCTACAAAAATATGCAAAAAATTGGCGTGCATGGTTAACTAAAAAAGCCCGGAAAGATAAATAATCAATTTAAGGGAGAGGCGGACAAACTTGAACAACTGCCTAAAATAGAATTTCCGTTTTTCATCTGAAAAATCGAAATCGTTTTCATTCAAATCTCGTCAAGATAAAAAAACATTTATCAGATTGCATGGAATGAAATTTTTTAAAAGTTTCGTTCCCCTTGGCTCTCCAGACTTTGAAAAATGATTATTAATTGTGCAAAGAGGAGAGATTTTTGTTTAATATGGAAATAGGAAATATCATCGCGGAAAGAGGAATAGGATAAACAGCGAACATTTGGAATAATATGGAATTATCATCGCGGAAAGACAACAGAAAAAACAGCGAACATTTAGAATTTCGGAGGATGTTCCATTCCCCATTACATGACGTCATAATGCTACTTTGCGCGTGCATGCGGAAACTTCTAATAAGAACAGTGACGCAGGCCTTCGCCGAACTTTTTTAGTTAACCATGCACGCCAATTTTTTGCATATTTTTGTAGAGCCTTTGCAGACCCTTAAATACACAAAATGTATTGAGGGTGCACATGTTTCCAAGTGAAATGTAGCTATTCATTATTTTTTTAATTCTTGGCTATGTTGCAATGATTTCATTTCTTTTTGTCGATTGAGCTTGAGAGTTTTTGAGAAAATTTTGGGGAATTTCAAAATATTGTTCGTAGGGAAGGAAAAATGCATTACATTTTGTAAATCTAAATTGTTTTTTATGTTAAAAAAATACAAAACTAAAGTTTGCCATCATATGTCGAGCGTATGCGCACAGAGTACTTGGCCGGCCCGAAATTTTGAATGCAAGTGCTCAGCTTGGTTAATCTTGGCATCACGTAATTATTTGGTTTCAGAAATCTTCTAAGAAAAGACACGCGAAAGCTTGGCGAAAATCTCGAGTCAATCAAGGTTCTCTCCTAAAACGATTTATATTTCAAGCTAGTAATACAAAAAATTGCTAGAAGTGCAATTTTTATCGACGCATTACGGGTCATTTGATCAAGAGACTCGGCAGAGTCTCGGGACAAGTACATTTGTCAGCTCTGTCGTCTGCTGTCCCGAGCGCTCGCCGAGTCTATACTTGCTCGTAATAAAACGATTTTCGGTGGTGGGGACAAAAGAGGACGAAATTTTCGATGACATTTCAGCTAACTGTCAAGTCCAGGAGTGGTCGATCGACCTGCAAATTAACATGGAGACTAATTACGCGATGCTCTTTCGATAGAGCCTAAAATCATTACGATCGATAGAGTCATTGCTGAGAAAAAACTTTGCACGGGCTTAGTCCTATCTGTCAGATTTGTCAGAACTATGCTACATTGACGGTTTTGACGTGTCTATATACGCGCGCCCAGCAACACATTCAAAGGCCTCTTGATGCCCTTGCTAGCCAATCCCTGGCAACGAAATTCCTGATTGGTCACGGCTGAGATCTTTCTGATGGATTCGTCGTGGGTAAATTTTGAATGTGTGAAACGAAAAAAAAAAGGTGCAGACGAGTTGTTCTGTCACCACAAAAACGTTGTTCTGTCACCACAAAAATAACTGCTACTTTAACCTTCAAAAATTTCGAAATTTTTCGTAATTTTTACAAAATATATATTTTTTTATTCCTAACAGAACTGTCAGCAAAATCTCCATGGTTTTCGATGACTAGGTAGTTTTTCTATGGTTTTCGCTCTCCAGCTCGATGGCTCCCAGGTTTTCGTTGTCGGCGTACATTTCACCAGGGTTTTCGGTGTCTAGGTCGACGGCTCCATGATTTTCGTTGTCCAGATATATTTCTCCATGATTTTCGATGTCTAGGTATATTTCTCTATGATTTTCGCTCTCCAGGTCAACGGCTCCATGATTCTCGTCATCCAAGTATATTTCTCCATGGGTTTCGGTCTCCAGGTCGATGGCTCCATGGTTTTCGATGTCTAGGTATATTTCTCCATGGTTTTCGATGTCTAGGTATGTTTCTCTATGGTTTTCGCCGTCCAGGTCGATGGCTTCATGGTTTCTGTTATCTGGGTACATTCCTCTAGGGTTTTTGCTCTGCAGGTGGACGGCTCCATGGTTTTCGTTGTCTAGGTATATTTCTCCAAGGTTTTCGTTGTCCAGGTATATTTCTCCATGATTTTCGATGTCTAGGTATATTTCTCTATAGTTTTCGCTCTCCAGGTCGACGGCGCCATGGTTTTCGTTGTCTGGGTATATTTCTCCATAGTTTTCCCTATCTAGGTCAACGGCTCCATGGTTTTCGTTGTCTAGGTATATTTCTCCAAGGTTTTCTGTGTCCAGGTATATTTCTCCATGATTTTCGATGTCTAGGTATATTTCTCTATAGTTTTCACTCTCCAGGTCGACGGCGCCATGGTTTTCGTTGTCTGGGTATATTTCTCCATAGTTTTCGCTATCTAGGTCAACGGCTCCATTGTTTTCGTTGTCTAGGTATATTTTTCCAAGGTTTTCGTTGTCCAGGTATGTTTCTCCATGATTTTCGATGTCTAGGTATATTTCTCTATAGTTTTCGCTCTCCAAGTCGACGGCGCCATGGTTTTCGTTGTCTGGGTATATTCCTCTATAGTTTTTGATATCTAGGTCAACGGCTCCATGGTTTTCGTTGTCTAGGTATGATTTTCCATGGTTTTCGCTATCTAGGTCGCCGGCGCAATGGTTCGCGATGTCTTGTTCAGGGCTCGACCCGGGGTCCTGACGGAAGTTCGTTTAAGGGACTGACTCAGAGTTTTATCGTGATGTTTCTCAGGAATCAACCGAGAGTCTTGACAGGAATTTTCAAAATTGAAGTTTTTATGGAATTAATCAAGAATTTCGCCGGGCCTTTTATAAGGGATCCGTCAAGAGTTTGAACGGGATTTTTTAAAGGATTGTTGGGGGTTTCTACGAAAGTTCTTCAAGGGATCGACTCGGAGTCTTTTCGAGACGCTTTTGAGGGATTGACGAAGAGTCTGGAGAGCATTCGTTAAGGGATTGACTAAGAGTCTCACCGAAAATTTGCTGATTGTTACCGTTGTTGAATGAGAGAAAGAAAAAAACGTAAGCAGAATTTCTTTCCCGTCATCAAATTTCATTTTATCCTTTTTTCGGTCGTTTATATCGTTTTTCAAATTATTTTTTCAACGGTTTTTTTCCATTCGGGAGGAATGAACAATTTTCTCAATTTCTTTCAAGTATTTCCAAAGATCTATTAGATAACTACCAAAAAAAACCGAAAAAAAGAAATGATATCCTAGCCAAAAATCCCCTCCACGGGGAAAAAAAGCTGGACAAGTCCATTTGTTGGTGACCCCCGTTTCCATTTGTTTTCACAGAAAAATCTAACCCCCCCCCCCCCCCCGCCCCCCTAAAAAAAATTGGAAACGCCAACAAAATAAAGAATTATAAAAAAAACCCCGGAAAAAAGGAAAGGAATTCAACAACAAAAATTCTGATATCTATAAAAAAGGACAAGTATTCCCTGCCGGAAAATCATGTTGATGTCTGAAAATCAATTAACGAGAAAAGAGAAAATCTCCCAAAAAGACACGTCTCAAAAAAAAGGAACCCCTAAATACAAAATGGCGAATCGACAGAAAAACATCATCAAGAGACTCGGCAGAGTCTCGGGACAAGTACATTTGACAGCGTCGTCTGCTGGCCCGAGACTCACTCGAGTATATTATCTCTAAGAAAAGCGATTTCGCCGGAGGGGGTGGACACTTTCTTGAATTACGAAGCTCAGGGGTAATTTCATGATCTGAAATTTGAACTGAAGACTAATTACGTTATCCCCCCTCGATTGAGCCATAAATCAACCCGATTGATGCCGTAATTGCTGAGAAAAAACTTTGCACGGGCAAAATTATGCGCCGATCGAAGTGTGCGTGCGTGTATGTATACGACACAGAGAAAGGGCCCGTGTGGCCATCGTGTTTCTGATTGGTCGTGACTGACGACATATCCAGCTGTTCCCATCCGAGGAACACCTGTTGGTTGCCAGTTCACGAATACATCTTCATACATGTGTCGTTCGATTTCACGGTGATAAATATAGATATAGAAACATTCGAAAGTAAAATTGTCAGAATTAGAAAATCATAACCTAAAATTCCTCTAGCAATCGTGTATATTTTGCCGGCCGATATTGACGCGAGTGTGAGGGAGATAGCTGGAACGGGTTGACATTTTTTGCCGACTTTGTGATGAATAACGGCTAAAAGCTCTGACAGCTCGCCATAACCTCACTAATGCTAATTTGCAGGTAGCATTAACGACATGCTCCAGTGACAGGAAAATATGCTTCAGGAATGAATATGCTTCACAACCGTTGCCCTATTCCTAATCCCACAATTTTATTCATTTACAGCATATCTGAAATCGCCGCTGGCATATTATATTGATTGCGGAGCGACAATAACTCTCAGCGACATAAGAAACTTGTCGCTGAGCCACATGAAAACTTTCCGCTGAGCCACGTGTAATACTTATCGCTGCCAGCTATCCGGAAGCTCCAGATATAACTCTCAGTGGCATAAAAATCTTGTCGCTGAGCCACATGAAAATTTTGTCGCTGAGAGTTATCCGGAAGCTTTGGATATCTCGCAGCGACAAGTTTTGCTTCGAAAGAAACCAATAATTGTGGAGCATAACTAACATCGCCGTTGGCATATTATATTGATTTCGGAGCGACAATAACTCTCAGCGACATAAAAATCTTGTCGCTGAGCCACATGAAAATTTTGTCGCTGCGAGTTATCCGGAAGCTTTGGATATCTCTCAGCGACAAGTTTTGCTTCGAAAGGAACCAATTATTGTGTAGCATAACTAACATCGCCGCTGGCGTTAGATTAATCGCAAAGCGACAATAACTCTCAGCGACATGAAAATCTTGTCGCTGAGCAACATAAAAATCTTGTCGCTGAGCCACATGAAAATCTTTCCGCTGAGCCCCATGAAATTCTTATCGCTGCCAGCTATCCGGTATCCGGAAGCTCCAGATAACTCTCAGTGGCATGAAAATATAAATTCTTCGCGACAAATTCATGTTAAAATATTGATTTTTTCCAACTCATGATCAAAAGTTGAAAATTGCATTCAAGCGATAAATTGAGACTTTGGCACGTGTTTTCTCTTCTTTTCAGCGTATCAAACTGAGTAGCTGGAAAAAAAAGCATAATTGATGCGATTTTTACTCGGAGAAGAACGATTTTCGTTTGAAAATTGACGAAAAATCGTCATTTTCAAGCAAAAATCATGGAAATGAGAAAAAAATCATATCTCAGTGAAAATTTGAGATAGAGACATGATTCTGGGCTCAATTTGAGCTCCACAGAGTCTAGTTGCAGGGAAAAAATCCACATTTTATTCTCATGCAGCCAAAAAGAAAAATTCCGCGCTACAACTTGGTGCAAAAATATTGATTTTTTCCAACTCGTGGTCAAAAATCGAAAATTGAATTCTCGCGATAAATTGAGACTTTGGCTCGTATTTCCTCTTTGTTTCAGCGTATTGAACCGAGTGGCTGGAAAAAAAATCATGATTTTACCATTTTCGCTCGGAGAAGAGCGATTTTCGTTTGAAAATTGACGAAAAATCGTCATTTTCAAGCAAAAATCATGGAAATGAGAAAAAAATCACATGTCGATAAAAAATTGAGATAGAGACATGATTCTGGGCTTAATTTGAGCTCCACAGAGTCTAGTTGCAGGGAAAAAATCAGCGATTTATTCTCATGGAGCGAAGAAAAGAAATTCTGCGCTACAACTTGGTGCAAAAATATTGATTTTTTCCAACTCGTGGTCAAAAATCGAAAATTGAATTCTCGCGGTAAATTGAGACTTTGGCTCCGTGTTTCCTCTTTGTTCCAGCGTATCAAACCGAGTGGCTAGAAAAAAATCATGGTTTTACCATTTTCGCTCGGAGAAGAGCGATTTTCGTTTGAAAATTGACGAAAAATCGTCATTTTCAAGCAAAAATCATGGAAATGAGAAAAAAATCATATCTCAGTGAAAATTTGAGATAGAGACATGATTCTGGGCTTAATTTGAGCTCCACAGAGTCTAGTTGCAGGGAGGAAATCCACTTTTTATTCTCATGCAGCCAAGAAGAAATATTCCGCGCTACAACTTGGTGCAAAAATATTGATTTTTTCCAACTCGTGGTCAAAAATCGAAAATTGAATTCTCGCGATAAATTGTTACTTTGGCTCGTATTTCCTCTTTGTTTCAGCGTATTAAACCGAGTGGCTGGAAAAAAAATCATGATTTTACCATTTTCGCTCGGAGAAGAGCGATTTTCGTTTGAAAATTGACGAAAAATCGTCATTTTCAAGCAAAAATCATGGAAATGAGAAAAAAATCACATGTCGATAAAAAATTGAGATAGAGACATGATTCTGGGCTTAATTTGAGCTCCACAGAGTCTAGTTGCAGGGAAAAAATCCCCATTTTATTCTCATGGAGGGAAGAAGAAAAGTTCTGTGCTGCAACTTGGTGCAAAAATATTGATTTTTCCCAACTCGTGGTCAAAAATCGAAAATTGAATTCTCGCAATAAATTGAGACTTTGGCTCGTATTTCCTCTTTGTTTCAGCGTATTAAACCGAGTGGCTGGAAAAAAAATCATGGTTTTACCATTTTCGCTCGGAGAAGAGCGATTTTCGTTTGAAAATTGACGAAAAATCGTCATTTTCAAGCAAAAATCATGGAAATGAGAAAAAAATCATATCTCAGTGAAAATTTGAGATAGAGACATGATTCTGGGCTTAATTTGAGCTCCACAGAGTCTAGTTGCAGGGAGAAAATCCACTTTTTATTCTCATGCAGCCAAGAAGAAAAATTCCGCGCTACAACTTGGTGCAAAAATATTGATTTTTTCCAACTCGTGGTCAAAAATCGAAAATTGAATTCTCGCGATAAATTGAGACTTTGGCTCGTATTTCCTCTTTGTTTCAGCGTATTAAACCGAGTGGCTGGAAAAAAAATCATGATTTTACCATTTTCGCTCGGAGAAGAGCGATTTTCGTTTGAAAATTGACGAAAAATCGTCATTTTCAAGCAAAAATCATGGAAATGAGAAAAAAATCACATGTCGATAAAAAATTGAGATAGAGACATGATTCTGGGCTTAATTTGAGCTCCACAGAGTCTAGTTGCAGGGAAAAAATCCCCATTTTATTCTCATGGAGGGAAGAAGAAAAGTTCTGTGCTGCAACTTGGTGCAAAAATATTGATTTTTCCCAACTCGTGGTCAAAAATCGAAAATTGAATTCTCGCAATAAATTGAGACTTTGGCTCGTATTTCCTCTTTGTTTCAGCGTATTAAACCGAGTGGCTGGAAAAAAAATCATGGTTTTACCATTTTCGCTCGGAGAAGAGCGATTTTCGTTTGAAAATTGACGAAAAATCGTCATTTTCAAGCAAAAATCATGGAAATGAGAAAAAAATCATATCTCAGTGAAAATTTGACATAGAGACATGATTCTGGGCTTAATTTGAGCTCCACAGAGTTTAGTTGCAGGGAAAAAATCAGCGATTTATTCTCATGGAGCGAAGAAAAGAAATTCTGCGCTACAACTTGGTGCAAAAATATTGATTGTTCCCAACTCGTGGTCAAAAATCGAAAATTGAATTCTCGCAAGAAATTGAGACTTTGGCTCGTATTTCCTCTTTGTTTCAGCGTGTTAAACCGAGTGGCTGGAAAAAAATCATGATTCCACCATTTTAGCTCGGAGAAGAGCGATTTTCGTTTGAAAATTGACGAAAAATCGTAATTTTCAAGCAAAAATCATGGTAATGGGAAAAAAATCATATCTCAATGAAAAATTGAGATAGAGACATGATTCTGGGCTTAATTTGAGCTCCACAGAGTCTAGTTGCAGGGGAAAAATCAGCGATTTATTCTCATGGAGCGAAGAAAAGAAATTCTGCGCTACAACTTGGTGCCAAAATATTGATTTTTTCCAACTCGTGGTCAAAAATCGAAAATTGAATTCTCGCAATAAATTGAGACTTTGGCTCGTATTTCCTCTTTGTTTCAGCGTATTAAACCGAGTGGCTGGAAAAAACATCATGATTTCACCATTTTAGCTCGGAGAAGAGCGATTTTCGTTTGAAAATTGACGAAAAATCGTCATTTTCAAGCAAAAATCATGGAAATGAGAAAAAAATCATATCTCAGTGAAAATTTGACATAGAGACATGATTCTGGGCTTAATTTGAGCTCCACAGAGTTTAGTTGCAGGGAAAAAATCAGCGATTTATTCTCATGGAGCGAAGAAAAGAAATTCTGCGCTACAACTTGGTGCAAAAATATTGATTGTTCCCAACTCGTGGTCAAAAATCGAAAATTGAATTCTCGCAAGAAATTGAGACTTTGGCTCGTATTTCCTCTTTGTTTCAGCGTGTTAAACCGAGTGGCTGGAAAAAAAATCATGATTCCACCATTTTAGCTCGGAGAAGAGCGATTTTCGTTTGAAAATTGACGAAAAATCGTAATTTTCAAGCAAAAATCATGGTAATGGGAAAAAAATCATATCTCAATGAAAATTTGAGATAGAGACATGATTCTGGGCTTAATTTGAGCTCCACAGAGTCTAGTTGCAGGGGAAAAATGAGCGATTTATTCTCATGGAGCGAAGAAAAGAAATTCTGCGCTACAACTTGGTGCAAAAATTTTGATTTTTCCTAACTCGTGGTCAAAAATCGAAAATTGAATTCTCGCGGTAAATTGAGACTTTGGCTCGTATTTCCTCTTTGTTTCAGCGTATTAAACCGAGTGGCTGGGAAAAAAATCATGATTTTACCATTTTCGCTCGGAGAAGAGCGATTTTCGTTTGAAAATTGACGAAAAATCGTCATTTTCAAGCAAAAATCATGGAAATGAGAAAAAAATCACATGTCGATAAAAAATTGAGATAGAGACATGATTCTGGGCTTAATTTGAGCTCCACAGAGTCTAGTTGCAGGGAAAAAATCAGCGATTTATTCTCATGGAGCGAAGAAAAGAAATTCTGCGCTACAACTTGGTGCAAAAATATTGATTTTTCCTAACTCGTGGTCAAAAATCGAAAATTGAATTCTCGCGGTAAATTGAGACTTTGGCTCGTGTTTCCTCTTTGTTCCAGCGTATCAAACCGAGTGGCTGGAAAAAAAATCATGATTTTACCATTTTCGCTCGGAGAAGAGCGATTTTCGTTTGAAAATTGACGAAAAATCGTCATTTTCAAGCAAAAATCATGGAAATGAGAAAAAAATCATATCTCGGTGAAAATCTGAGATAGAGACATGGATCTGGGCTTAATTTGAGCTCCACAGAGTCTAGTTGCAGGGAAAAAATCAGCGATTTATTCTCATGGAGCGAAGAAAAGAAATTCTGCGCTACAACTTGGTGCAAAAATATTGATTTTTTCCAACTCGTGGTCAAAAATCGAAAATTGAATTCTCGCGGTAAATTGAGACTTTGGCTCGTGTTTCCTCTTTGTTCCAGCGTATCAAACCGAGTGGCTGGAAAAAAATCATGGTTTTACCATTTTCGCTCGGAGAAGAGCGATTTTCGTTTGAAAATTGACGAAAAATCGTCATTTTCAAGCAAAAATCATGGAAATGAGAAAAAAATCATATCTCAGTGAAAATTTGAGATAGAGACATGATTCTGGGCTTAATTTGAGCTCCACAGAGTCTAGTTGCAGGGAGAAAATCCACTTTTTATTCTCATGCAGCCAAGAAGAAAAATTCCGCGCTACAACTTGGTGCAAAAATATTGATTTTTCCCAACTCGTGGTCAAAAATCGAAAATTGAATTCTCGCAATAAATTGAGACTTTGGCTCGTATTTCCTCTTTGTTTCAGCGTATTAAACCGAGTGGCTGGAAAAAAAATCATGGTTTTACCATTTTCGCTCGGAGAAGAGCGATTTTCGTTTGAAAATTGACGAAAAATCGTCATTTTCAAGCAAAAATCATGGAAATGAGAAAAAAATCATATCTCAGTGAAAATTTGAGATAGAGACATGATTCTGGGCTTAATTTGAGCTCCACAGAGTCTAGTTGCAGGGAGAAAATCCACTTTTTATTCTCATGCAGCCAAGAAGAAAAATTCCGCGCTACAACTTGGTGCAAAAATATTGATTTTTTCCAACTCGTGGTCAAAAATCGAAAATTGAATTCTCGCGATAAATTGAGACTTTGGCTCGTATTTCCTCTTTGTTTCAGCGTATTAAACCGAGTGGCTGGAAAAAAAATCATGATTTTACCATTTTCGCTCGGAGAAGAGCGATTTTCGTTTGAAAATTGACGAAAAATCGTCATTTTCAAGCAAAAATCATGGAAATGAGAAAAAAATCACATGTCGATAAAAAATTGAGATAGAGACATGATTCTGGGCTTAATTTGAGCTCCACAGAGTCTAGTTGCAGGGAAAAAATCCCTATTTTATTCTCATGGAGGGAAGAAGAAAAGTTCTGTGCTGCAACTTGGTGCAAAAATATTGATTTTTCCAACTCGTGGTCAAAAATCGAAAATTGAATTCTCGCGATAAATATAGACTTTGGCTCGTGTTTCCTCTTTGTTTCAGCGTATCAAACCGAGTGGCTGGAAAAAAAATCATGATTTTACCATTTTCGCTCGGAGAAGAGCGATTTTCGTTTGAAAATTGACGAAAAATCGTCATTTTCAAGCAAAAATCATGGAAATGAGAAAAAAATCACTTCTCGATAAAAAATTGAGATAGAGACATGACTCTGGGCTCAAATTGAGCTCCACAGAGTATGTTTGAAGGAAAAAAATCACCGGTCTATTCTCATGGAGCCAAAAATATAAATTCTTCGCGACAAATTCATGTTAAAACTCTGATTTTTTCCAACTCGTGATCAAAAGTTGAAAATTGCATTCCCGCGATAAATTGAGACTTTGCCACGTGTTTTCTCTTCTTTTCAGCGTATCAAACTGAGTGGCTGGAAAAAAATGCCCAATTCATGCGATTTTTACTCGGAGAAGAGCGATTTTCGTTTGAAAATTGTCGAAAAATCGACATTTTCAAGCAAAAATCATGCTCGTGAGCAAAAAATCATATCTCGATGAAAAATCGAGATAGAGACATGATTCTGGGCTTAAATTGAGCTCCACAGAGAATATTTGAAGGAAAAAAATCAGCAGTCCATTCTCATGGAGCTAAGCAGAAAAATTCTTGGCAATAAATTCATGTTAAAACTCTGATTTTTTCCAACTCGTGATCAAAAGTTGAAAATTGAATTCCCGCGATAAATTGAGACTTTGGCACGTGTTTTCTCTTCTTTCCAGCGTATCAAACTGAGTGGCTGGAAAAAAATGCATAATTCATGCAATTTTTCCTCGGAGAAGAGCGATTTTCGTTTGAAAATTGTCGAAAAATCGACATTTTCAACCAAAAATCATGCTCGTGAGCAAAAAATCATATCTCGATGAAAAATCGACATAGAGATATGACTCGTGGCTTAAATTGAGTTCCACAGAGTATATTTGAAGAAGAAAAATCAGCATTCTATTCGCATGGAGCCAAGAATAAAAATTCCTCGCGACAAATTCATGTTGAAACTTTGATTTTTTCCTACTCAAGGTCGAAAATCGAAAATTGCATTGACGCGGTAAATTGAGACTTTGGCGCGTGTTTTCTCTCATTTTCAGCGTATAAAACTGAAAGGCTGGAAAAAAAAGTCATAATTTATACGATTTTTACTCGGAGAAAAGCGATTTCCGTTTGAAAAATGTCGAAAAATCGTCATTTTCAAGCAAAAATCATGGTTATGGGCAAAAAATCATATCTTGGTGGAAAATTGAGATAGAGACATGACTTTGGGCTTAATTTAAGCTCCACAGAGTACATTTCTGGGAAAAAAATCAGCAATTTATCAAGAGACTCGGCAGAGTCTCGGGACAAGTACATTTGACAGCGTCGTCTGCTGGCCCGAGACTCACTCGAGTATATTATCTCTAAGAAAAGCGATTTCGCCGGAGGGGGTGGTTCCTATAAAGCCAACTAAATAAAATCTTCACTCTCAAGTCATGTAAAAATGGCGTTTTTTTTTCTAAGCTGATGGTGAAAATGCAAAAATACCATTCTCGAGAAAACATAAGATTATGGCATTTTTTACTGCGTATTCAACGAAGAATATAGAAACTAGCCAAAAATCCCCCCACGGGGAAAAAAGCCTGGACAAGTCCATTTGTTGGTAACCTCCGCTTCCATTGCATTTCTCAGAAAAATCTACAGTAAAGTAAAAACCCCTCCCTCTACCAAAAACAGTTGATGCCCTCCCGGAAAAACGATAAAAAATGTCTCGCCTGGAAAACCTCGACCACTTCCGAATGAAAAAATTGAGACTTTCAATCGGAAAAAAGAAGTGATATCCTAGCCAAAAATCCCCCCCGGGGAAAAAAGCTTGGACAAGTACATTTGTTGGTGACCTCCGTTTCCTTTGCAGTTCCCTGAAAAATCTACAGAAAAGTGAGAACCCCTCCCTATGCCAAAAAAATTGGATGCACTCTCAGAAAAACGATAAAAAATATCTCGCCTACATAACCTTGACCACTCTCGACTGAAAAATGAAGACCCTTCAAAGAATACAATGAAGAATAACTCCAAAAAAATTTTCCTGAAAATTCAAAAAACCCTACATGAACACAAAAACTGGTCATACAATAATTGTGTAAAAATTGATCATTTACGTTCAGCACTAAAATTTTTTATATCGATAAGAGGACAAGTTTTCCCTTGAGGTCTTGGAATCAACTAACCAATCCGTTTCATTAATAATAACCATTATTAATACATAATCATTTGTTGTTGAATTATTACTAACTTAGAAAACGAAAATAGTCAATGTTTCATTTACGTACAGGATTAAAATTTGCGATATCAATAATAGGACAAGTGTTTCATCCTAACTCACGAAACGAAAATAGTCCTAACTCACGAAACGAAAATAGTCAACGTTTCATTAACGTACAGGATTAAAATTTACAATATCAATAATGGGACAAGTGTTTCATACTAACTTACGGAACGAAAATAGTCAACGTTTCATTTACGTACAGGATTAAAATTTACAATATCAATACTGGGACAAGTGTTTCATCCTAACTTACTGAACGAAAACACTCAACGTTTCATTTACGTACAGGATTAAAATTTACAATATCAATACTCGGACAAGTGTTTCATACTGGGACAAGTGTTTCATCCTAACTTACCGAACGAAAACACTCAACGTTTCATTGACGTACAGGATTAAAATTGACAATATCAATACTCGGACAAGTGTTTCATTACTAACTTACGAAATGAAAATAGTCAACATTTCATTTACGTACAGAATTAAAATTTGCAATACCATAGTGATCCATACGCTCAATGGCTGATGCCTCACCTGTACACGGGATCATTAAAAATCTTTTTGGTGTTTATACATTGTACAACAGGTTTTAACGCGAGGCCCCCAATACTGCTTGATGGGTAACGATTTGTTAAACAGTCACCACCGTACGTTGAGCGTATGCGCACAGAGTACTTGTCCGGCCCATAACTTTTTATGCAAATTCCTCATTCCAGAAAAAATCAAATTATAAAACTGTTGTTTGTCTGTAGTCCTGTTGACAAGTGCACGATAACTTGTTAACAATTGGAATGATCCTCACCTTCTTATTAATATGAGATCAGTATTACTCTTCATTACAATTCTTTACAGTTATTAATACGTTTACTTTTCTAATAAAAGTTTAATTATGAATGAGCATGACAGCAAAAATTTATTTTTAATGATGGGAATAAACAGGTTTCTGCAGCTTGCTGCTCAACTTTTTAGTCATGTCTAGAAAAAAGGTCTGGTTCTATTGGTTCATCAATTTGCTATACTTATTCACGAACCAAGATATTCATTGCTAGTAATTGGATCTAAGTTCACTTATGAACCTTTGGAAAAACCAAGTTTTCTTATGACGCTTGGGAGAATCTAAATCCACTCATCACGCTTTACAGAATTGAATTATGGCATTTTCTGAATTCGGTGTGGATCGACTAGTTTTGCACAGCCACAAAGGACAATAAATACAGTAATTGTAAGAATTATAGACGAAGGTAGATGACAAGTCATATTCACTGCTGAAGGTTCATACCGTCAAAATTTGTTAAAAATATTATTCCGCTGTTCTTCTTCGGAACGTTTATTTCACGATACAAATGGTGAAACGGCTTTACCCCGTTGTGGACATAACAACTTTGGCCTCAATAGCGGTTGTAGGCAATAAATTCATCTCTGAGAAAGTTCACTTTCTGGTTCGAAGGATCAATATATAGTGTTATATATAATAGTTTAAGTATATAGTTTAAGTTTGAACGTAAGGAAAAAAGACTCAATCTCGAGTATATAGACACGCGGCAATTTGCCTTGTCGAATCAAACTTTTCTTTTTAATACTTGGCGTTAAGACGCTGCCGCGTCTCAAAGTACATCATTTTTTACTCTGTCGCAGAAATAGATAATTCATTCAAGCATCGCAGCAAAAATCATATATTCACTACGCTCTGATATATCGCAAAAACGTTGCCGAGGGGTAAACGTTCCGGTGACGAACTTTCTTGGGGTCACTCCTCCGAAACAAATTTTTTTTAGCTGCATTTTCCTAGATTCTGGAAAATGAAAATGGAAAATAGACCCAGGAAATGGAAAAAAAACTCTAGGTTGTGCAAGTGATCCGTGATTTTTTCTGGAATGAGGAATTTGCATAAAAAGTTATGGGCCGGACAAGTACTCTGTGCGCATACGCTCAACGTACGGTGGTGACTGTTTAACAAATCGTTACCCATCAAGCAGTATTGGGGGCCTCGCGTTAAAACCTGTTGTACAATGTATAAACACCAAAAAGATTTTTAATGATCCCGTGTACAGGTGAGGCATCAGCCATTGAGCGTATGGATCACTATGGTATTGCAAATTTTAATTCTGTACGTAAATGAAATGTTGACTATTTTCATTTCGTAAGTTAGTAATGAAACACTTGTCCGAGTATTGATATTGTCAATTTTAATCCTGTACGTCAATGAAACGTTGAGTGTTTTCGTTCGGTAAGTTAGGATGAAACACTTGTCCCAGTATGAAACACTTGTCCGAGTATTGACATTGTAAATTTTAATCCTGTACGTAAATGAAACGTTGAGTGTTTTCGTTCAGTAAGTTAGGATGAAACACTTGTCCCAGTATTGATATTGTAAATTTTAATCCTGTACGTAAATGAAACGTTGACTATTTTCGTTCCGTAAGTTAGTATGAAACACTTGTCCCATTATTGATATTGTAAATTTTAATCCTGTACGTTAATGAAACGTTGACTATTTTCGTTTCGTGAGTTAGGACTATTTTCGTTTCGTGAGTTAGGATGAAACACTTGTCCTATTATTGATATCGCAAATTTTAATCCTGTACGTAAATGAAACATTGACTATTTTCGTTTTCTAAGTTAGTAATAATTCAACAACAAATGATTATGTATTAATAATGGTTATTATTAATGAAACGGATTGGTTAGTTGATTCCAAGACCTCAAGGGAAAACTTGTCCTCTTATCGATATAAAAAATTTTAGTGCTGAACGTAAATGATCAATTTTTACACAATTATTGTATGACCAGTTTTTGTGTTCATGTAGGGTTTTTTGAATTTTCAGGAAAATTTTTTTGGAGTTATTCTTCATTGTATTCTTTGAAGGGTCTTCATTTTTCAGTCGAGAGTGGTCAAGGTTATGTAGGCGAGATATTTTTTATCGTTTTTCTGAGAGTGCATCCAATTTTTTTGGCATAGGGAGGGGTTCTCACTTTTCTGTAGATTTTTCAGGGAACTGCAAAGGAAACGGAGGTCACCAACAAATGTACTTGTCCAAGCTTT
Source organism: Diadegma fenestrale (assembly GCA_037043255.1). Lineage (NCBI taxonomy): Eukaryota > Metazoa > Arthropoda > Insecta > Hymenoptera > Ichneumonidae > Diadegma > Diadegma fenestrale. The sequence continues at coordinate 1,040,543 of CM073317.1, forward strand.
TTTCCCCGGGGGGGATTTTTGGCTAGGATACAAAAATACAAAACTAAAGTTTGCCATCGTATGCTGAGCGGATGCGCACAGAGTACTTGGCCGGCCCGAAATTTTGAATTAGAGTGCTCAGCTCAATTAATCTTGACATAACGTAATTGTTTGGTCTCAGAAATCTTCTTTTAAAAGACACGCGAAAACTTAGTGAAAATCTCGAGTCAATAAAGATTCTCTCCTAAAACGATTTATATTTCAAGCAAATGATACAAAAAAAATTGTTAGAAGTGTAATTTGTTCCGACGCATTACGGCTCATTCGATTTAATATTTAGCTGCACCTTATGGTGCTCTGGGGCTATGGTATAGTGATCAGGTGTTATTTTTCTACGTCTCCATACTTGTGTAAAATATTGCGCAAATGATTAATTAATGAATTGTATATCAAATTGAGAGAAAACTTTGAATTTGTACTCATTCGTTTGAATGTATAACGTTCAGTGACATTTGTGTAACGCTCATCATTTTTCTCATGAATACAACCGAGTTGTTCTTTCTATCTACCTATAAATAGCGGAAGCTAATAGAAAAAATTTCGGGCCGGCCAAGTACTCTGTGCGCATCCGCTCAGCATACGATGGCAAACTTTAGTTTTGTATTTTTGTATGATGTTTTTCTGTCGATTCGCCATTTTGTATTTAGGGGTTCCTTTTTTTTGAGACGTGTCTTTTTGGGAGATTTTCTCTTTTCTCGTTAATTGATTTTCAGACATCAATATGATTTTCAGGCAGGGAATACTTGTCCTTTTTTATAGATATCAGAATTTTTGTTGTTGAATTCCTTTCCTTTTTTCCGGGGTTTTTTTTATAATTCTTTATTTTGTTGGCGTTTCCAATTTTTTTTAGGGGGGCGGGGGGGGGGTTAGATTTTTCTGTGAAAACGAATGGAAACGGGGGTCACCAACAAATGGACTTGTCCAGCTTTTTTTCCCCGTGGAGGGGATTTTTGGCTAGGATATAATATTTAGCTCCACCTTAATTAGTGATCAGTTGTTATTTTTCTACGTATCCATACTTGTGTAAGATGTTGCGCAAATGATTTAATTAATTAATTGTATATCAAATTGAGAGAAAAATTTGAATTTGTACTAATTCATTTGAATGTATAACGTTCAGTGACATTTGTGTAGCGCTTATCATTTTTCTCATGAATACAACCGAGTTGTTCTACCTATCTACAAACAGCGGAAGCTAATACAAAAAATTTCGGGCCGGCCAAGTACTCTGTGCGCATACGCTCGACATATGATGGCAAACTTTAGTTTTGTATTTTTTTATGAAGTTTTTCTGTCGATTCGCCATTTTGTATTTAGGGGTTCCTTTTTTTGAGACGTGTCTTTTTGGAAGATTTTCTTTTTTCTCGTTAATTGATTTTCGAACATCAACATGATTTTCAGACAGGGAATACTTGTCCTTTTATAGATATCAGAATTTTTTATGCCGAGCGAATACCATTAATTTTTTTCTACCATTCTCGCATTTCTTGCATTTTTCTCAATCTTCTTGAATTTTTTTTTTTTGGTTTTCTTAAATTCTTTATTTTGTTGGCGTTTCCAATTTTTGTCAAGGGGGGATTAGATTTTTCTGTGAAAACAAATGGAAATGGGGATCACCAACAAATGTACTTGTCCAAGCTTTTTTCCCCGGGAGGGGATTTTTGGCTAGGATATCACTTATTTTTTCTGATTGAAAGTCTCCAATTTTTTCAGTCCGGTAGGAATAATTTGCTGATTTTTCCCTAGAAGTGTACTCTGTGGAGCTCATTTGAAGCCAAAAATCATGTCTCTATCTTAATTTTTCACCGAAATATGATTTTTTGCCCATTTCCATCATTTTTGCTCGAAAATGACGATTTTTCATTAATTTTCAACCGAAAATCGCTCTTCTCCGAGCAAGGACGGTGAAATCATGTTTTTTTTTTCGTCCACATGGTTTGCTGAGCTAAAAGGAAACGTGAACGCGTGCCATAATCTTATATTTTCTCGAGAATGATATTTTTGCATTTTCACTATCAGCTTAGAAGAAAACGACATTTTTACATGACTTGGGAGCGAAGATTTTATTTAGTTGGGTTTATGGGAATAAATTGCTGATTTTTTCCCCAAAAATATACTCTGTGGAGCTCAATTTAAGCCCAGAATCATGTCTCTATCTCGATTTTCCACCGAGATATGAATTTTTGCCCATTACCATGATTTTTGCTTGAAAATGACGATTTTTCATCAATTTTCAAACGAAAATCGCTCTTCTCCGAGTGAAAATAGTATAAATTTTGATTTTTTTTCAAGCCACATGATTTGTTGAGCTGAAAGAAAACGTGAACACGTGCCATAATCGTGATTTTGCTCGAGAATGGTATTTTTGCCTTTTCACTATCAGCTTACAAAAAAACGACATTTTTACATCACTTAGGAGCGAAGAATCTATTTGTTTGGCTTCATGAACATGAAATGCTGATTTTTCCCCTAGAAGGACACTATATGGATCTTAATCCAAGCCCAGAATTATGTCTCTATCTTAATTTTTGATCGAGATATGATTTTTTGCCCATTACCATGATTTTTGCTTGAAAAGGACGATTTTTCGACAATTTTCAAACGAAAATCGCGCTTTTCCGAGTAAAAATCGTACAAATTATGATTTTTTTTCCAGCCACTCGGTTGGATACGCTGAAACAAAGAGGAAACACGTGCCAAAGTCTCAATTTATCGCAAGAATTAAATTTTCGACTTTTGCCCCCGAGATGGAAAAATCGATATTTGAACATGAAGTTTTAGCGAAGAATTTTTCTTCTTCGCTCCATGACAATAAAATGCTGATTTTTTCCCAGCAACTAGACTCTGTGGAGCTCAATTCAAGCCCAGAATTATGTGTCTATCTCAAGTTTTCATCGAGAAATGATTTTTTGCCCATTACCATGATTTTTGCTTGAAAAGGACGATTTTTCGACAATTTTCAAACGAAAATCGCTCTTCTCCGAGCCAAAATGGTAAAATTATGATTTTTTTTCCAGCCACTCGGTTTCATACGCTGAAACAAAAAGGAAACACGTGCCAAAGTCTCAATTTATCGCGAGAATTCAATTTTCAATTTTTGACTACGAGTTGAAAAAAATCAATATTTTAGCATGAAGTTGTAGTGAAGAATTTTTTTCTTTGGCTCCATGAGAATTTTGGCAGAAAGGAACAAATGTACAATTTTTTCTTGTGGCTCAGCGACATGATTTTTATGTCACTGAGCCCTCGCAGCGACAAGATTTTTTTGTCACTGAGCCCTCGCAGCGACAAGATTTTTATGTCACTGAGCCCTCGCAGCGACAAGATTTTTATGTCACTGAGGCCTTGCGGCGACAAGATTTTCATTTGCCTCAGCAACAAGATTTTCATATGGCTCAGCGACAACATTTTTATGTCACTGAGAGATAATATCGCTTAGCGATCACTCTTCATGGGTTGGGCGACAAGATTTTCATGTCACTGAGCCGTCGCAGCGACAAGATTATCATTTGCCTCAGCAACAAGATTTTCATGTGTATTAGCGACAAGATTTTTGTTTTGCTGAGAGATATTATTGCTCAGTGATTGATCTTCATGTGGCTCAGCGAAAAGATTTTGATGCCACTGAGAGTTATCCGGAGCCATTAGATAACTTGCAGCGACAAGATTTTTATGTGCCGCTGCGACAAGAATTTTATGTGGTTCGAATCAGCGACAAGATTTTTATACCGCTGAGAGTTATTATGTATAAGTCATGCTGTAAATGAATAAAATGGTGGGTGTAGGAAAAGGTCAAAAGATGTGGAGCATATTCATTCATGAAGCATATTCTCTCGTCATCAGAGCATGTCGGTAATATGCCAGCTCAAAATTCCGAATTTGTGAGGTTATGACGATCTGTCAAAGCTGTATCACAGCATTCGTTCATACTCGGTAACGAAAAACCAGCAACACATTTTTCTCGCATAACCTTGCATCCTCAAGAAAATAAACGGTTAGCCAACGTTCGTTGTTTGACAAGGAACAATTGTAACAGTTATTTTCTCGAAAATGTCAAGAGCGCAAAAGAAAAATATGAACTTATTTCAGTTACCTCTCTCACACTCGCGTCAAATCGGCCCTTCGAAATATCAGCTGACATTTTTCGTTCACTCGTCTGCACTGTCGTGTGCACGACGGATCCATTGGAATCATCGCAGCCTCGACCAATCAGGAATTTCGCAGCCCGGGATTGGCTACGATGGGCGCACAGACCCCTTTGAATGTGTTGTCGGGCGGTCATATACAGACACGTCAAATCCTTCGATGTAGCGTGGTTCTGACAAAGGCTGAGATAGGACTAAGCCCGTGCAAAGTTTTTTCTCAGCAATCACTTGATCAATCGTACTTATTTTAGGCTCAATCGAAAGAGCATCGCGTAATTAGTCTCCATGCCAATTTTCAGGTCGCTAGACGACTGCTGGGCTTTACAGTTAGCTGAAATGGCATCGAAATTTTTTTTCCCACCACCGCGAATCGTTTTACTACGAGAAAGTATAGACTCGGCGAGCGCTCGGGACAAGCAGACGACGCACAGCTGTTTTCAAATGTACTTGTCCCGAGACTCTGCCGAGTCTCTTGATCCCCCCTTGAAAAAAATTGGAAACGCCAACAAAATAAAGAATTTAAGAAAACCCAAAAAAAAAAAATTCAAGAAGATTGAGAAAAATGCAAGAAATGCGAGAATGGTAGAAAAAAATTAATGGTATTCGCTCGGCATAAAAAATTCTGATATCTATAAAAGGACAAGTATTCCCTGTCTGAAAATCATGTTGATGTTCGAAAATCAATTAACGAGAAAAAAAAATCTTCCAAAAAGACACGTCTCAAAAAAAGGAACCCCTAAATACAGAGTGGCGAATCGACAGAAAAACTACTTCATAAAAAAATACAAAACTAAAGTTTGCCATCATATGTTGAGCGTATGCGCATAGAGTACTTGGCCGGCCCGAAATTTTTTGTATCAGCTTCCGCTATTTATAGATGGGTAGAACAACTCGGTTGTATTCATGAGAAAAATGATAAGCGTTACACAAATGTCACTGAACGTTATACATTCAAATGAATTAGTACAAATTCAAAGTTTTCTCTCAATTTGATATACAACACGGGGAAAAAAGCTTGGACAAGTACATTTGTTGGTGATCCCCGTTTCCATTTGTTTTCACAAAAAAATCGAATCCCCCCTAAAAAAAATTGGAAATGCCACCAAAATAAAGAATTTTAAAAAACCCTGGAATTGAGAAAAATACAAGAAATGCGAGAATGGTAGAAAAAAGTTAATGCTATTTGCTCAACACCAGAAATTCTGATATCTATAAAAGGCCAAGTATTCCCTGTCCATACCACTAGAAACAAAATGGCGAATCGACAGGAGAACTTCATACAAAAATACAAAACTAAAGTTTGCCATCGTATGTCGAGCGAATGCGCACAGAGTACTTGGCCGGCCCGAAATTTTTTGTATTAGCTTCCACTATTTATAGATAGATAGAACAGATTCGTTGTAATCATGATAAAAATGATAAGCGTAACACAAATGTCACTGAACGTAATATGAATGAATCAGTACAATGTCGGGGTTTTCTCTCAATTTGATATACAATTAATTAATTAATCACTTGCGCAATATTTTACACTAGTATGGATACGTAGAAAAATAACAACTGATCACTAATTAAGGTGCAGCTAAATATTAAATCAAATGACCCGTAATGCGTCGGAAAAAATTGCACTTCTGGCAATTTTTTGTATTATTTGCTGGAAATATAAATCTTTTTAGGAGAGAACCTTGATCGACTTCAGATTTTTACTAAGCTTTTGCGTGTCTTTTCTAAGAATATTTCTGAGACCAAACAATTACGTTATGTCGAGATTAACCAAGCTGAGCACTTTAATTCAAAATTTCTGGCCGGCCAAGTACTCTGTGCGCATTCGCTCGACATACGATGACAAACTTTAGTTTTGTATTTTTGTATGAAGTTTTCCTGTCGATTCGCCATTTTGTTTCTAGTGGTATGGACAGGGAATACTTGGCCTTTCATAGATACCAGAATTTTTGGTGTTGAGCAAATAGCATTAACTTTTTTCTACCATTCTCGCATTTCTTGTATTTTTCTTAATCCCAGGGTTTTTTAAAATTCTTTATTTTGGTGGAATTTCCAATTTTTTTTAGGGGGGATTTGATTTTTCTGTGAAAAGAAATGGAAACGGGGATCACCAACAAATGTACTTGTCCAAGCTTTTTTCCCCGTGGAGGGGATTTTGGCTAGGATATGATTTATTTTTTCTGAACACTCTCAAAACCTAGAGTTTTCACATATTTGCTATCATTATATCTAATAGATCTCTGGAAATACTTGAAAGAAATTGAGAAAATTGTTCATTCCTCCGCAATTGGAAAAAAAACCGTTGAAAAAATAGTTTGAAAAACGATATAAACGACCGAAACAAGGATAAAATGAAATTTGATGACGGGAAAGAATTTCTGCTTACGTTTTTTTCTTTCTCTCATTCAACAACGGTAACAATCAGCAAATTTTCGGTGAGACTCTTAGTCAATCCCTCAACGAATGCTGTCCAGACTCTTCGTCAATCCCTCAAAACCGTCTCGGAAAGACTCTGAGTCGATCCCTTGAAGAACTTTCGTAGAGACCGCCAACAATCCTTTAAACAATCCCATTCAAACTCTTGACTGATCCCTTATAAAAAGCCCGGCAAAATTCTTGATTAATTCCATAAAAACTTCAATTGAGATACCATTGTCAACCCTTTTCAAAAATTCCCGTCAAGACTCGGTTGATCCCTGAGAAACATCACGATCAAACTCTGAGTCAGTCCCTTAAAGAACTTCCGTCAGGACCCCTGGTCGAGCCCTGAAAAAGACATCGCGAACCATTGAGCCGTCGATCTAGATAGTGAAAACCATGGAGAAATCAAGAGACGCGGCAGCGGCTCGACGCCAAGTATTAAAAGAAAAGCGTGGCGCGCGAGCCGGCCGTACTCTTACCCTCCCGGGGAAAAAAACCCTGGACAAGTACATTTGTTGGTGACCCCCGTTTCCATTTGTCTGTACAGAAAAATCTAACGCCCCTAAAAAAAAACCTCCCATATAATGAAGAATAGAAAGAAGCCCATGAAAAAAAGTTGATGATTTTCGCTCAGCACCAAAAATTCTGATATCTATAAAAGGACAAGCATTCCATCGATGTCTGAAAATCAATTAACGACACAAAAGAAAAAATCTTCCAAAAAGACAAGTCTTAAAATAAAGGAACCCCCAAATACAGAATGGCAAATCGACAGAAAAACTTCATACAAAAAATACAAAACTCAAGTTTGCCATCGTATGTTGAACGGATGAGCAGATGCGCACAGAGTACTTGTCCGGCCCGAAATTTGAGGGATCCCTTGAAGAACCGGCCCGAAAAGACTTTGAGTCGATCCCTTGAAGAACTTTCATAGAGACCCCCAACAATCCTTTAGAAAATCCCGTTCAAACTCTTGACTGATCTCTTATAAAAGGCCCGGCAAAATTCTTGATTAATTCCATAAAAACTTCAATTGAGATACTATTGTCAACCCTTTTTGAAAATTCCCGTCAAGACTCTCGGTTGATCCCTGAGAAACATCACGATCAAACTCTGAGTCAGTCCCTCAAAGAACTTCCGTCAGGACCCCTGGTCGAGCCCTGAAAAAGACACCGCGAACCATTGAGCCGTCGACCTAGTTAGCGAAAACCATGAAAAATCATATCTAGACAACGAAAACCATGGAGCCGTTGACCTAGATAGCGAAAACTATGGAGAAATATACCCAGACAACGAAATCCATGGCGCCGTCGACCTGGAGAGCGAAAACCATAGAGAAATATACCTAGACATAGAAAATCATGGAGAAATATATCTGGACAACGAAAACCTTGAAGAAATATACCTATACAACAAAAACCATGGAGCTATCGACCTGGAGAGCGAAAACCATAGAGAAACCTAGCTAGACATCGAAAACCATGCAGAAATATACCTAGACATCGAAAACCATGGAGCCATCGACCTGGAGAGCGAAACACATGGAGAAATATACCTGGATGACGAGAACCATGGAGCCGTTGACCCGGAGTGCGAAAACTATAGAGAAATATACCTAGACATCGAAAATCATGGAGAAATATACCTGGACAACGAAAATCATGGAGCCGTCGACCTAGACACCGAAAACCTTGGAGAAATGTACGCCGACACCGAAAACCATGGAGCCATCGACCTAGACACCGAAACCCATGAAGAAATATACCTGGATAACGAAAACCATGAAGCCGTCGACCTGGAGAGCGAAAACCATAGAGAAATATACCTAGACATTAATTAAGCTTTAATAATAAAAACAATTTTAAAACATCATGTTCAACGTTTCTCGTCGTCTTTGGACTCTCATTTTTAACAAATTTGTGGTCTTCTGTTTTCATTATTTTTTCGCGAAACTCATTTTATCGCGTTCTCATTTGAAGAATGACCGAGGGTCGATAAAGATTATTCCTCACTTTTCGATATCACTGTACCAGACTTCACTCGTATAACGCTCGTAACCAAACCTTCCTGTCAAATGAGAGCACAGGGCGATGTCGTCAGTCGCGACCAATCAGAAACGCGACAGCGACGTTTGCCCTTTCTCTGTGTCGTTTACATACACGCACGCACACTCCGATCATTGCATAGATTTTGCCTGTGCAAACTTTTATCTCAGCAATTACAGCATCAATCGTGATGATTTATGGCTCAATCGACGGACAGTAATTTCATTTGTCTTAGTTTCAATTTTCAGACCCTGACATTACTCCTGTGCTTTGTAATAAAAAATATGTCTCCCCCCACCACCAGATTTTGCTTTATTCAGAGATAATATACTCGGCCGAGTCTCGGGCTAGCAGACGACAGCAGAGCTGTCAAATGTACTTGTCCCGAGACTCTACCGAGTCTCTTGATATACAGTAAAATAGGCGTTTTATGACGTCACAGAAACTTTAAGTCGTTCTCACAGGAAAACGGGTTGAGGAAAAAATCTCATATTAGCGTTGAATTTTCTATGATTTTTTATCTTTCGAATGGTCCTTGGAAGAACAAAATCTATTGAGCCAATCCAGAAAAATCTAACATTGAAGATTTTGGACGCAAGGTTTGGGATCCCTTCTGTTTCTTGGAGTCAGAAAGGCGTAAGTTGTGCGCGCAGGCGCTTGGACATACGCCCTTTGCGAGACTGGTTGACATTTTCGGCCTGTGACGTCACCCCCTCCGCTGAACGCGGTATCCCCACTCTTCGCGCGCCACTGAGCGAGAGAGACAGATATATCGGGCGTCTCTTTCCGTATGGTTTTCGTTGTCTAGCTACCATGGTTTTCGTTGTCAAGGTACACGGCTCCATGGTTTTTGTTGTCTATGTATATTTCTCCAGGGTTTTCGATGTGTAGGTATATTTTTCCAGGGTTTTCGATGCCTCTGTATATTTCTCCATGGTTTTCGATACCTAGGTATATTTCTCCATGGTTTTCGGTGTCTAGGTCCACGGCTCCATGGTTTTTCATGTCTCTGTATATTTCTCCATGGTTTTCGGTGTCCAGGTCCACGGCTCCATGGTTTTTGATTCCAAGGTATAGTTCTTCATGGTTTTCGATGTCTAGGGCGACGGCTCCATGGTTTTCGGTGTCTAGGTCGACGGCTCCATGGTTTATGATGTCTAGGTATATTTCTTCATGGTTTTGATGTCTAAGTATATTTCTCCATGGTTTTCGATGTTTAGGTCCACGGCTCTATGGTTTTCGGTGTCTAGGTCCACGGCTCCATGGTTTTTGATCTCTAGGTATGTTTCTTCATGGTTTTTCATGTCTAGGTATATTTCTTCATGATTTTTGATGTCTAGGTATATTTCCTCATGGTTTTCGATGCCTAGGTCCACGGCTCCATGATTTTTGATGTCTAGGTATATTCCTCCATGGTTTTCGATGTCTAGGTACACGGCCTCATGGTTTTCGGTGTCTAGGTCCACGGCTCCATGGTTTATGATGTCTAGGCATATTTCCATGGTGTTTGATGTGTAGTTCGATGGCTCCATGGTTTTCAATTCCTAGGTATATTTCTTCATGGTTTTCGATGTCTAGGTCGACGGCTCCATGGTTTTCGGTGCCTAGGTCCACGGCTCCATGGTTTTTGATGTCCAGGTATATTTCTTCATGGTTTTTGATGTCTAGGTATATTTCTCCATGGTTTTCGATGTGTAGTTCGACGGCTCCATGGTTTTCGGTGCCTAGGTCCACGGCTCCATAGTTTTCGATGTCCAGGTATATTTCTTCATGGTTTTTAATGTCTAGGTATATTTATCCATGGTTTTCGATGTCTAGGTCGACGGCTCCATGGTTTCCGGTGCCTAGGTCTACGGCTCCATGGTTTTCGATATCCAGGTATATTTCTTCATGGTTTTTAATGTCTAGGTATATTTCTCCATGGTTTTCGATGTGTAGTTCGACGGCTCCATGGTTTTCCGTGTCTAGGAGGTCCACGGCTTCATGGTTTTTGATGTCTAGGTATATTTCTCCATGGTTTTCGATGTGTAGTTCGACGGCTCTATGGTTTTCCGTGTTTAGCTCCACGGCTTCATTGTTTTTGATGTCTAGGTACATTTCTTCATGGTTGTTGATGTCTAGGTATATTTTACATGGTTTTCGATATCCAGGTATATTTCTTCATGGTTTTCAATGTCTAGGTCGACGGCTCCATGGTTTTCGGTGCCTAGGTCCACGGCTCCATGGTTTTCGATGTCCAGGTATATTTCTTCATGGTTTTTAATGTCTAGGTATATTCCCCCATGGTTTTCGGTGCCTAGGTCCACGGCTCCATGGTTTTCGATGTCCAGGTATATTTCTTCATGGTTTTTAATGTCTAGGTATATTCCCCCATGGTTTTCGATGCCTAGGTCCACGGCTCCATGGTTTTTGATTCCTAGGTATATTTCTTCATGGTTTTTGATGTTTGGGTGTATTTCTTCATGGTTTTTGATGTGTAGTTCGACGGCTCTATGGTTTTCCGTGTTTAGCTCCACGGCTTCATGGTTTTTGATGTCTAGGTACATTTCTTCATGGTTGTTGATGTCTAGGTATATTTCCCCATGGTTTTCGATGTCTAGGTCCACGGCTCCATGGTTTTCGGTGTCTAGGCCCACGGCTCCATGGTTTTTGATGTCTAGGTATATTTCTCCATGGTTTTCGATGTCAAGGTCTACGGCTCCATGGTTTTCGGTGTCTAGGTCCACGGCTCCATGGTTTTTGATGCCTAAGTCCACGGCTCCATGATTTTTGATGTCGAGGTATAGTTTTCCATGGTTTTCGATGTGTAGTTTGACGGCTCCATGGTTTTCGATTCCTAGGTATATTTCTTCATGGTTTTTAATGTCTAGGTATATTTATCCATGGTTTTCGATGTCTAGGTCGACGGCTCCATGGTTTCCGGTGCCTAGGTCTACGGCTCCATGGTTTTCGATATCCAGGTATATTTCTTCATGGTTTTTCATGTCTAGGTATATTTCTCCATGGTTTTCGATGTGTAGTTCGACGGCTCCATGGTTTTCCGTGTCTAGGAGGTCCACGGCTTCATGGTTTTTGATGTCTAGGTATATTTCTCCATGGTTTTCGATGTGTAGTTCGACGGCTCTATGGTTTTCCGTGTTTAGCTCCACGGCTTCATTGTTTTTGATGTCTAGGTACATTTCTTCATGGTTGTTGATGTCTAGGTATATTTTACATGGTTTTCGATATCCAGGTATATTTCTTCATGGTTTTCAATGTCTAGGTCGACGGCTCCATGGTTTTCGGTGCCTAGGTCCACGGCTCCATGGTTTTCGATGTCCAGGTATATTTCTTCATGGTTTTTAATGTCTAGGTATATTCCCCCATGGTTTTCGGTGCCTAGGTCCACGGCTCCATGGTTTTCGATGTCCAGGTATATTTCTTCATGGTTTTTAATGTCTAGGTATATTCCCCCATGGTTTTCGATGCCTAGGTCCACGGCTCCATGGTTTTTGATTCCTAGGTATATTTCTTCATGGTTTTTGATGTTTGGGTGTATTTCTTCATGGTTTTTGATGTGTAGTTCGACGGCTCTATGGTTTTCCGTGTTTAGCTCCACGGCTTCATGGTTTTTGATGTCTAGGTACATTTCTTCATGGTTGTTGATGTCTAGGTATATTTCCCCATGGTTTTCGATGTCTAGGTCCACGGCTCCATGGTTTTCGGTGTCTAGGCCCACGGCTCCATGGTTTTTGATGTCTAGGTATATTTCTCCATGGTTTTCGATGTCAAGGTCTACGGCTCCATGGTTTTCGGTGTCTAGGTCCACGGCTCCATGGTTTTTGATGCCTAAGTCCACGGCTCCATGATTTTTGATGTCGAGGTATAGTTTTCCATGGTTTTCGATGTGTAGTTTGACGGCTCCATGGTTTTCGATTCCTAGGTATATTTCTTCATGGTTTTCGATGTCTAGGTCAACGGCTCCATGGTTTCCGGTGTCTAGGTCCACGGCTCCATGGTTTTTGATGTCTAGGATATTTTTCCATGGTTTTTGATGTCTAGGTCCACGGCTCCATGGTTTTCGGTGTCTAGATCCACGGCTCCATGGTTTTTGGTGTCTAGGTCCACGGCTCCATGGTTTTTGATGCCTAGGTCGACGGCTCCATGATTTTTGATGTCTAGGTATATTTCTGCATGGTTTTTGATGTCTAGGTATATTTCCCAATGGTTTTCGATGCCTAGGTCGACGGCTCCATGATTTTTAATGTCTAGGTATATTTCTCCATGGTTTTTGATCGCTAGGCCCATGGCTCTATAGTTTTCGATGCCCAGGTATATTTCTTCATGGTTTTCGATGTCTAGGTATATTTCTTCATGGTTTTCGATGCCCAGATATATTTCTTCATGGTTTTCGATGTCTAGGTTCACGGCTCCATGGTTTTTTTTGTCCAAGTATATTTTTCCATGGTTTTCGATGTCTAGGTCGACGGCTCCACGGTCTTTGATGTCTAGGTATATTTCCCCATGGTTTTGGATGTCTAGGTCGGCGGCTCCATGGTTTCCGGTGTCTAGGTCGACGGCTCAAATGGTTTGCTATGTGTTCTTTCAGGGCTCGACCAGGGTTTCCAACGGAAGTTCTTGAAGGGATTGAAGCTGATCAACCGAGAGTCAAGACTGTCGGTTGATCGGCTTTAAAAAAGAGCCCTGTCTCGACTGGGATCTTTTTTAAAGCGTTGAACATAGGATCTCAATTGAAGTTTTCATGGGATTAATCAAGAATCTCGCCGGGCCCTTTATGGACGAGATTTTCAAGGGGTCGCGACGGAATTTTTTCAAGTGATTGCTTAATAGCGTCACTTAGGTTTCTTGAACGGATTGACCACGAGTCTCTCCGAGGTTTCGTTAACGGATTGAACAAGAGTCTGTACGAGAGTTTTTCGAGGGATTGATCATGTCTTTCGTCGAGATATTGGAAGAGTTCTACCAGGGCTGTCGACGTAAGTTTTTGAAGAGATCTATCCTCTCTCCAGAACAACCAACCACAACGAATAATCCCTTGATTATAAAAAAACATGTTGCTGAACATCCTGTTTTCCAAAAAAAAGTGAAATCCGTAGGAAAATACTTGATAAAAGTAAAAAAAGGACGCCAAGTATTAAAAAAGTGCAACCGCAGTTGGAAAATTATGCCTCACATATCTATATATTACTTTGTATAAAAATTTCTCCATCATTAAAGTTTTGATAAATATTGCCCTTTCAAAAAAGACGGGAAATCCGTGGAAAAATACTCCAGAAAAGTAAAAAAGGAACGCCAACTATTAAAAAATCGCAACTTCAGTTGAAAAATAACGACCCAATTTTTTCTTGATATTACTTTGCAATGTAACACTTTGATTTACTAAATTTATGTATTTTATTTTTCCTTCACTGCAAACCATCTTTTGACCTTCATAAAAATCTTATCAAAAAGTGTCAAACTCAATTGAGACAAAAAAAATGAAATCATTGTGCCGTAGCCAAGAGTTCATACATGAATGACTAAATTTCATAGACGAAGGTACGCCCTTAACACATTCGGTTCAAGGGTTTCTCCCCTACAAGGGCACAAGGGCACGCGAACACGTACACGTACTTCCCGGACGAATTCACTGCAAAGATTATACAAAAACTTGGCGTGCATGGTTTTCAAAAATAATTTCGGCGAAGGAATTCCTCATCCATGTTTACACAAGTAAACATGAGTGGCGTCCCCAGTACGAACTGGGGACAGAGACAACATGGCAAATTTTCCCTCATCTCCGCCTCGCGCACCGCGCGCGCTTGGTTACAACTTGTCCTGAAAACAGCGCGTTCGGCGTTGACTATCCTCCCTCGGTGCATAGGATACTTTGCAGCAGGGTGTTCAATGGGCGATATTTCATTTGGGGCCGAGTTTGCGAAATTCAACTAGAAAATACTGTCGTTTTTCCAGTATAGTTTGTCTTCAAGGGGGGAGCCTCCTTTAGAGGCTTTACAAAATCAATTTTTTCAAGGATTTTTTTGGAAGGAAAGAAATATCCGATTGAAACGAAACTTTCGGTTTTATTGTTATATATTTTATCAGTCTTCTCAAATTTTTTCATCAAGTCATATGTCATTTTATGCCCAATACAAGCATTTCGCCGAGGCGTCTCGAGGGTGCATTTGTCGTGCGGCGGGAAAGGTGCCGGTCGCAATTTCCATCTGAAACAAAGAACCCGAATTTTTTTTTTCAATAGTATAGCTCCTAGTTAAGTCAATAAAATTCAACAAAAAGTGAAAAATTCAGTTTTTAGTTTTCGTATATAAAGAATCGTATTTTCTCCAACTTACCGCATTAATATGCTAATCAGCGATTCTTGGTCCATAGACTCTTCAAAGAACTATACAATAGATCACAAAACGTACAATAGATCAAGGGGTGAAGCGCGCACGCCGCGAGCGATCTCGCTCGTATACCTTCTGTAACTCCGAAAATATTTCGAATTTGCGTCTGAAATTATAGGGACACATTCGTGGATAGTTTGGGAAGACATTTGTGCAAAAAAAAAATGGATTTTTTAAAGCGCCTAAAGCCTGCCCCCCTCCCCCCCCCCCTTAATGCAAACTGACAAATGCTATGTAAAAATGAAAATTCTTCTTTCATAGACGAAAATGAGATGATTATTAATCTTGTTGGTACATTCGATTATCTTTTGTCTTCCCGAAATTATTTTTGAAAACCATGCACGCCAAGTTTTTGTATAATCTTTGCAGTGAATTCGTCCGGGAAGTACGTGTACGTGTTCGAGTGCCCTTGTGCCCTTTTAGGGGAGAAACCCTTGAACCGAATGTGTTAAGGGCGTACCTTCGTCTATGAAATTTAGTCATTCATGTATGAGCTCTTGGCTACGGCACAATGATTTCATTTTTTTTGTCTCAATTGAGTTTGACACTTTTTGATGAGATTTTTATGAAGAACAAAAGATGGTTTGCAGTGAAGGAAAAATAAAATACATAAATTTAGTAAATCAAAAGTGTTACATTGCAAAGTAATATCAAGAAAAAATTGGGTCGTTATTTTTCAACTGAAGTTGCGATTTTTTAATAGTACTTAGACATCGAAAACCATGGAAAATCATACCTAGACAACGAAAACCATGGCGCCGTCGACCTGGAGAGCGAAGACCATAGAAAAATATACCTAAACATCGAACATCGTGCAGAAATATACCTGGAAAACGAAAACCTTAGAGAAATATACCTAGACAACGAAAACCATGTAGCTATCGACCCGGAGAGCGAAAACCATAGAGAAACATGCCAAGGATCAAAAATCATGGAAAAATATACCGAGACAACGAAAACCATGGAGCCGTCGACCTAGGTATCGGAAACACTAGAGGAATGTACCCAGATAACAGAAACAATAAAGCCATCGGCCTGGAGAGCGAAACCCATGGAGAAATATGCCTGGATGACGAGAACCATGGAGCCGTTGACCTGGAGAGCGAAAACCATAGAGAAATATACCTGGATGACGAGAACCATGGACCCCTTGACCTGGAGAGCGAAAACCATAGAGAAATATACCTAGACATCGAAACCCATGGAGAAATATACCTGGATGACGGGAACCATGGAGCCGTTGACCTGGTGAGCGAAAACCATAGAGAAATATACCTAGACATTAATTAAGATTTAATAATAAAAACAATTTTAAAACATCATGTTCAACGTTTCTCGTCGTCTTTGAACTCTCATTTTTAACAAATTTGTGGTCTTCTGTTTTTATTATTTTTTCGCGAAACTCATTTTATCGCGTTCTTATTTGAGGAATGACCGAGGGTCGATAAAGATTATTCCTCACTTTTCGATATCACCGTACCAGACTTCACTCGTTTAACGCTCGTAACCAAACCTTTCTGTCAAATGACAGCACAGGGCGATGTCGTCAGTCGCAACCAATCAGAAACGCGACAGCGACGTTCGCCCTTTCTCTGTGTCGTATACATACACGCACGCACACTGCGATCATTGCATAGATTTTGCCTGTGCAAACTTTTATCTCACCAATTACAGCATCAATCGTGATGATTTATGGCTCAATCGACGGACAGTAATTTCATTAGTCTTAGTTTCAATTTTCAGATCCTGACATTACTCCTGTGCTTTGTAATTAAAAATATGTCTCCCCCCACCACCAGATTTTGCTTTATTCAGAGATAATATACTCGGCCGAGTCTCGGGCTAGCAGACGACAGCAGAGCTGTCAAATGTACTTGTCCCGAGATTCTACCGAGTCTCTTGATACAATTAATTAATTAAATCATTTGCGCAATATCTTACACAAGTATGGATACGTAGAAAAATAACAACTGATCACTAATTAAGGTGGAGCTAAATATTATATCAAATGACCCGTAATGCGTCGATAAAAATTGCACTTCTAGCAATTTTTTGTATTACTAGCTTGAAATATAAATCGTTTTAGGAAAGAACCTTGATTGACTCGAGATTTTCGCCAAGCTTTCGCGTGTCTTTTCTGAGAAGATTTCTGAAACCAAATAATTACGTTATGCCAAGATTCACCAAGCTGAGCACTTTAATTCAAAATTTCGGGCCGGCCAAGTACTCTGTGCGCATACGCTCAACATATGATGGCAAACTTTAGTTTTGTATTTTTTTATGAAGTAGTTTTTCTGTCGATTCGCCACTCTGTATTTAGGGGTTCCTTTTGTTGAGACGTGTCTTTTTGGAAGATTTTCTTGTTTCTCGTTAATTGATTTTCGAACATCAACATGATTTACAGACAGGGAATACTTGTCCTTTTATAGATATCAGAATTTTTTATGCTGAGCGAATAACATTAATTTTTTTCTACCTTTCTCGCATTTCTTGCATTTTTCTCAATCTTCTTGAATTTTTTTTTTTTGGGTTTTCTTAAATTCTTTATTTTGTTGGCGTTTCCAATTTTTTTCAAGAGGGGATTAGATTTTTCTGTGAAAACAAATGGAAATGGGGATCACCAACAAATGTACTTGTCCAAGCTTTTTTCCCCGGGAGGGGATTTTTGGCTAGGATATCACTTATTTTTTCTGATTGAAAGTCTCCATTTTTTTCAGTCCGGTGGGAATAATTTGTTGATTTTTCCCTAGAAGTGTACTCTGTGGAGCTCAATTTAAGCCAAGAATCATGTCTCTATCTCAATTTTTCACCGATACATGATGTTTTGTGCGGGATCTGGTGTTGGTGGTAAAGGTGAAGAATAAGAGCGGGCGATAAAATATAAAGTGTGAATTTATTATAAAAATACAAGTTGGTAATTTGGAGCCGTGAAATTTGGCCCGATATCCGCCCGTGATGCGCGTAAACCGTGGTTGATAAAAAACTCGCCCGGAATGCGTGTAATACTGATTATAATAACCCGCCCGGTACGAATATGCGAGGTAATTTCCGAGACTCGAGATCGTGAGTCTCGAGTCACCCAAAAGCGCGAATAACCCGCTGGACTCGTGCATTTCGTCGGCCTCGTGGCCGACGACGACCGTGTGCGCTTGACTCCCGTGCGCGTGACCCATGTTTAACGTAATCCCGAATAATCTTGGCGATCCCAAGTTAATGAAGGAAAATATTCCCGTGCGTGGTGAGAGCGCATCCCAGTAATGAATAAGAACGTGTTATTTCCCGAAACCCGCTCAATTCGCGGTTGTAAGACTCGAATTGACCTCATGGTGCGAAGTACCGCGAGAAAAGCTAAGGACTCGACGCGACAAGACCCACGTGTTTGCGCTCTCACCGGTGATCCAAGACTGAGAGATCAATCATGGCGTAATCGATGAGTATCGATTACGCGCATGACCGTTATCCCCGAAAAATCAATAATTGCCCGAATTGTAGCGACGCCCGTGGCAGAGCGCGATAATTAGCCTAAAGGACCTCGCGTTGCCTGTCGATCCCATGTGTCGCCCGTCCTGTGGCGACATACGCGGCAAGGCGCGAACCCTGACCCAAATGCTCGCGTTATCGATCAAAAATAACGCTCAATCCCGAACACATGATTTTGGCCCATTTCCTGCTCGAAAATGACGATTTTTCATAAATTTTCGAACGAAAATCGCTCTTCTCCGAGCAACGACGGTAAAATCATGTTTTTGTCCACATAGTTTGTTGAGCTGGAAGGAAACGTCGACGCACGCCATAATCTTAATTTTTCTTGGGAATTGAATTTTTGCCTTTCCACCATCAGCTTACAAAAAAACGACATTTTTACATCACTTAGGAGCGAAGAATTTATTTGTTTGGCTTCATGAACATAAAATGCTAATTTTTTCCCTAGAAGTATACTCTGTGGACCTTTATTCAAGCCCAGAATTATGTCTCTATCTCAATTGTTCATTGAGAAATGATTTTTTGCCCATTACCATGATTTTAGCTTCAAAATGACGATTTTTCGACAGTTTCCAAACGAAAATCGCTCTTCTCCGAGCCAAAATGGTAAAATTATGATTTTTTTTCCAGCCACTCGGTTTGATACGCTGAAACAAAGAGGAAACACGTGCCAAAGTCTCAATTCATCGCGAGAATTAAATTTTCGACTTTTTCCCACGAGTTAGAAAAATCAATATTTGAACATGAAGTTGTAGCGAAGAAGTTTTCTTCTCGGTTCCATGAGAATAGAATGCTGATTTTTTCCCAGCAAATAGACTCTGTGGAGCTCAATTCAAGCCCAGAATTATGTCTTTATCCCAAATTTCCATCGAAAAAATGATTTTTTCCCATTACCATGATTTCAGCTTGAAAATGACGATTTTTCGACAATTTTCAAACGAAAATCGCGCTTCTCCGAGTAAAAATCGTATAATTTATGATTTTTTTCCCAGCCACTCGGTTTGATACGCTGAAACAAAGAGGGAAGACGTGTCAAAGTCTCAATTTATCGCGAGAATTAAATTTTCGACTTTTTACCACGAGTTGGAAAAAATCAATAGTTTAGCATGAAGTTGTCGCCAAGAATTTATCTTCTTGGCTCCATGAGAAAAAAATGCTGATTTTTTCCCTGCAACTAGACTCTGTGGAGCTTAATTCAAGTTCAGAATTGTGTCTCTATCTCAATTTTTCATCGAGAAACGATTTTTTGCCCATTACCATGATTTTAGCTTGAAAATGACGATTTTTCGACAATTTTCTAACGAAAATCCCTCTTCTCCGAGCCAAAATGGTAAAATTATGATTTTTTCCAGCCACTCGGTTTGATACGCTGAAACAAAGAGGAAACACGTTCCAAAGTCTCAATTCATCGCGAGAATTCAATTTTCGATTTTTGACCACGAGTTGGAAAATCGAATTTGGGCTCTATCGAAAGGGTATCGCGTAATTAGTCTCCATGTCAATTTTCAGGTCGCTAGACGACTCCTGGGCTTTACAGTTAGCTGAAATGTCATCGAAATTTTTTTTTCCCACCACCGCGAATCGTTTTACTACGAGAAAGTATAGACTCGGCGAGCGCTCGGGGCAAGCAGACGACGCACAGCTGATTTCAAATGTACTTGTCCCGAGACTCTGCCGAGTCTCTTGATAAACTGACTGGCATGGCAGACCCAGGATTGCGCATTGATGTGGCAAACTCGTAACGACCCGCCGTCCTTACCATTCCCAAGTCAATCCTTGCGTGACGAGGGAGGAGGTCCCGTGGCCCCCGCCGAAGGCTTGGGAGCCTTGGGCCCTGGCCCAGCTTTGGCGGAGCTCGCTGACTGCGGAACTGTCGAGGCCGATACGTTGGAGAGTGATCGAGCTGGGGGCCGCTTTGCCTGAGAGATTGTTGTGGCCGAGACAGAAGATGAGCTGGAGGCTGTGGTGGGCTTGGCGGTGACCTTGAGGGTGGAGGGCTTTGGTCAGTTGGCGTCAAGGTCGGTCCTCAGAGAGCGCAGCTTGAAGTGCATCCCCCGCAGTTCGCTGAGGATGTCGGCATTGCTGACGGGTTGACTCGGATCGACAGCTCCCGCTGGAGGAGCCAATGTTTCCTCGCTAGGCTCTGAGTGCTGGCCGGTGGGCTCGTCCGTTTCGTCCGGGGAAGCGCTTAAGTCGGCACAGGAGAGGTCGGCACAAACGGTGCACAAAGAGGAGTCGGCGTCCGCCAAGACTTCGTCCAATGGCACACCCGTGCTGCGATGAATGCACTTGGCATGGAATCGACGATTGCAGGCCCCTTTGCAGCTAATATCTGGAGGTGTCGAGCCAATACTCCGGCAGAGCAGGCAGGATTTTGCGCTGGACTTGGATATGCTGGGCGGAGGAAGCGCGAGGCAAGGTAGAGAGCTGTAGATAGGCCTGGAGCAGAGGCCCTGGTGGCGACAGTAGAGAGTCCGAGTTGACCGACAGTCGGTAAAGAAGAAGGTTCGATCGACGCAGCTCTAGATCGATTCAGAGAGGCCAGAGGTCGATATTCGAGTGACAGAGATGGCGTACCTTGTCTTCGGCGACCGATGTGATTGGCTCGTTCAGGTCGTGGAGCGATTGGCACATGCGCAGCACAAGGAAAAATAAAGCAGCGTGCGGTCCAGGAAAGAAGAAAGCAGATTGAGGTTAGAATGCAGCACTTCACAGAAACCGAAAAAGCCAGGAAAAAGAACCACCTCCCGCCGGAACAATTAGTCCATGCGAAAGGCAAAAATATAGCGTGCCAGAAAATCTGCAACCAAAACGCCCGAAGGCAGGAAGCAGCAGAAGAATTTCTTGAAAAAGGCGGAGCAGAAAGGAAGGTGACAGGCTGTACTCACCGCGCGTGCGTATGCGTATATTATTTTGTATAAAAATTTCTCCATCATTTAAGTTTTGATAAATATTGCCCTTTCCAAAAAGAAGGGAAATCCGTGGAAAAATACTCCAGAAAAGTAAAAAGGAACGCCAACTATTAAAAAATCGCAACTTCAGTTGAAAAATAACGACCCAATTTTTTCTTGATATTACTTTGCAATGTAACACTTTTGATTTACTAAATTTATGTATTTTATTTTTCCTTCACTGGAAACTATCTTTTGACCTTCATAAAAATCTTATCAAAAAGTGTCAAACTCAATTGAGACAAAAAAAATGAAATCATTGTGCCGTAGCCAAGAGCTCATAAATGAATGACTAAATTTCATAGACGAACGTACGCCCTTAACACATTCGGTTCAAGGGTTTTTCCACTTTGCAGGATTCCAGCATGATTATCCTGAATATTATGATGTTTTCATGCTAGCTAAAGATCCTGAATGTACGTACAATACAATTCCACGGGAAACGAAACATAAAAAAGGGCACGTTTGCGTACAAGGGCACACGAACACGTACATGTACTTCCCGGACGAATTCACTGCAAAGATTATACAAAAACTTGGCGTGCATGGTTTTCAAAAATAATTTCGGCGAAGGAATTCCTCATCCATGTTTATGTTGGAATATGGGTCGTGTGAGCAAGCAATAACACCAAATGAGTAATGAGCAATTAGTTAAGTAGTTTATTAGTCGTAGTGTGAAAAATTAAGAAAGAATAAAGTATATGCTTCAGCACGGGAGGATCCGCTTCGACTGACTCTATTGAGCATTGCTCGCAAGCTTGCCGTCTCCCACCTTGTTTTTACGTGACGTTAGGTGTCACCAGCGTACCGGATCGTCATTGTATTTCCAACACTCCTCTTCAATGACGCAACGCCGATTCCCATACCCCGAGTCCGATAGCGCTCACATGTTTCTTGATTTTTTGTGCATTGAGCGGCTTTGTCATCATATCTGCTATCATATGCTCGGTCGGACAGTATACAAAACTCATTTCGCGATTTTCCTTCATATGTTTAACGAAATGATACCTCGTGTGGATGTGTTTCGTCCTTGGATTGAATTTGTTTTCACTGTCGACAAGCTTAATGCAGCTCTGATTATCTTCATTGATAATCGTTGGTTTTTCTTGCTTATCTCCAATATCACTTATTAATCTTCGCAGCCACACCCCTTCACGGCATGCCTCCGTCAAGGAGACATATTTGGCCTCCGTCGAAGAAAGTGAAACACACGACTGCTTTTTGCCGGCCCAGCTGACGGCCGCACCGCGATAGAAGAATAGGTAACCGCTATTTGACTTTCTTGATCCACGATCTTCCGCCCAGTCGGCGTCAGCATATCCTTCCAACAACGAACTTTTGTTAGAGCGCGCGTTACCGAGTTTGAGGGAATATTGCCTTGTTCCTTTCAGGTAACGCACGACACGTTTTGCTTCCACCCAGTCGCGTTGCTCTGGTGCCTGTACCTTTTGACTCAATATGACTACGCTTGCTGATATATCCGGTCTTGTATGGACTGCCACGTACAACAATGCTCCGATTAGTTTATGATAGAGTGTTCCATCTTCCATCGTTGCGTGTGCCTCATTTTTGATTTTTAGATATCCTGGGTCCATGGGGATTTTTGATTCTTTCGCTTCCTGTAGTCCCGTGAAGTTCAGGATCTTTTCTATGTATTTCTGCTGACTGATATAGAAAATGCCGTCGAAACCTTTTACCACTTCCATCCCGAGATAGTGGCTAATTTCTCCCAAATCGGCCAGCTCGAAGTATTTCTGCAGCGAGTTCGAAACTTTGTGAATTTCTTCGGTTTTCTTGCTCGCTATCAAAATATCGTCAACATAGACAATAAGGTAAGTACAGCCACCAGGGTGTTTACGTGTGTACAAGCAAACGTCTGTTTCACTCGGTTTGAAACCAAGTCCATCGAGTATTCTGTCGAGCCTTTTATTCCATACTCTGGCTGCCTGTTTCAAACCATATATGCTCCTCTTTAATCGGCACACCAAACTGGAGTTTTTCGAGGTATACCCGTCCGGTTGCCTCATGTATATTTCTTCCTGCAATTCTCCATTGAGGAAGGCTGTTTTTACGTCGAAATGTCGCACGATTAAACCCAATGCTCCGGCTGTTGCCAGGAAGATTCTCAGGGTCGTTTGTCGGACGACAGGCGCGAAGACTTCGTCGTAATCTGCACCATACTTTTGCGTAAACCCTTGTGCAACGAGTCTTGCTTTGAAACGCGATGCGTTTTCTTCCGAATTCTTCTTAATTTTGTATACCCATTTGCATCCTATGGCCTTTTTCTTTTCTGGTAGTTCTCGAAGTTCCCACGTTTGATTTTCTCGGAGGGAATGCATTTCCTCGTCCATTGCCTTTTTCCATTGTGCACATTCCGTACTCGATTGCGCTTCGCGGAAATTTCGTGGCTCCTGTTGATTCTGCGTGACAACGTTGAGTGAGTGTGTGAATCTCTCCGGAGGGATTCTTTTGTTTGCCCTAGTCGACATTCTTGTGTCTGTTCCTTCGTCACCGTCGTCTTCACTGAAGTATTCGGAGTTTTCTTCACTCGGTTTGTAATCAGGGTCATTCAAAGTGTCATCGCCGATCGTTTGTTCGAGTTCAGTGTCATTTAAACTATGTTCTGGATCCACCTGAGGTAGCTCGACCGAAGTTTGCTCCGTGTTTTCATCTTCCTTCGATGCAGACAATTCTGCGGGGTTTGTTTCGATCACTTGTGGCGTGCTTGTGTTACTGTCCGCGCTCATTATCTCGTCTACTATTTTTACATCTCTGCTTATCACTATTTTGTTTGTCGCGGTGTCTAGTAGTCGGAAGGCTTTCGAATCTTCCGCGTATCCCACGAAAGTCAATTTTTGTGCTTTGACGTCCAGTTTTTGTCTCTTTTCCTTATGCACATGCGCGTAGGCTACGCTCCCAAATACGTACACTTCCTTCATATCCGGTTTTCGTCCGTTCCAACGCTCGAATGGCGTCGTTTCCGTTGATTTCGTTGGAAGAATGTTTGCGAGATCATTTGCGGTATTTACCGCTTCCCCCCAGTATTTATTGCTCAATTTTGCAGCGATAAGCATCGTCCGAGCCATCTCCATAAGCGATCTGTTCTTTCTTTCCGCCACGCCATTTTGTTGTGGGGAATATGCAGCGGTATACTGTGCCGTGATTCCCTGAGAATTGAAAAACTGTTTCAATTCATTGTTCACGTATTCTCCACCACGATCCGATCTAACGACGATTGGATTTCTTTGGAATTTTGTGCGGAACATCGAGACATATTGTTTGATAAAACTTGCAGTCTGCGATTTGTTCTTCATAAAATATACCTTTGTAAATCTGCTCCTGTTCCGGAAATTGCCCCGGAAAAATGTCGCTGAAAAGTGATCGAGAGCGGGATGGACTCGTGCGGGAGATTTTTGCTGGAAATTGAAATAATTCGACACGAGAGCAAAATAGAGAGTACACAATTTGATTTATTTACCTAGTTACACACTTTTTGTCGAAGATAAAGGCGCGTAAGAGCGATCGCAATGCAACAAGTTGCAGCCAACACGTGTTCGCCGTGTGGTCGAGCCGGCCGAGATCTCGCACAACAGAAATTAAAGAAAATAAGAGTCAAAATGCCCAAACGAGTTGGCCTGAATTGAGCGATCGCTTCGCGAAGAACAGCCGAACACACTTTATCACTCGCGACTTGAATTTAAGGAAGGAAAGTTAGAGATTTCACAATTTTCGGGAGCGCGCACGTTGTCTCGTGTCGAGAGCCGGTTGCAGAAGGACGAGAAAAAAGGCTTCGCTTGAGTTGTCGCGTTCTTCATGCTGGCGGCGCCACCGACCAGCTCGGCGGCGTCCAGCCAGCGTCGTCCTGAGCGCGATAGTGGTGACGCGCTTTGAGAGCGAGTTTGGGCGGGCCAATTTAAACGGCCAATTCCCAAACAGCTCCAGTCATCAATTATCGTGAGGACGTATCGGTTCCCGTTCGGTGTTTGTGTTTGCATTGGCCCGCATACATCTGTATGTAACAGCTCTCCCACTGACTTCGCTCTGTTGCGCGATTCTGTTGGGAATGGAGAACGTGGCAATTTTCCCATAACGCAATTTTCGCAAATTTCTTTAATACCGCAATCCTCGATAAACATACCTGTAGCGAGGTCATCTTTGACGAGCAATTTAATAGCTTCAGGATTACGATGCCCGAGCTTGTTGTGCCACGTGTGTATACATTTCGCGTTGTGTTGTGGTTCAACGACGAGTGCCGCTGACTCGCTCGATTGTCTCAGTCGGTACAGGTTCTTTGATTGATCGCCTATAGCTACGATGTCTCCGTTGAAGGTAATGCGACACTGCTGGTTTTTAAATTGTAGCTCAAATCCCTTTTGATCTAACGTGCTTACCGACAGTAGGCTTCCTTGTAAACTCGGAATATACAATACGTCTTTGATTGTCACTTTTCGTACTTGCCCATTGTCTAGTATACAGTCGATCTCGCCTTCCCCCACGCCGTGTACCTTTGCTGGGCTGCCGTCTGCTACTTTTACTGTGTCTCTATCACTTTCGATCAATTTCTTAAAAAATTGTTTATTACTTGTCATATGGCAAGTTGCACCGGAGTCGACGTGCCATTCTGTTACGAGGAGTTTTCCTGTGTATACGCTGAAACAGCAGTCTGAATTTTCACCCCATGTTTCTGACGAGTCTGATTGAACTGTATTGGCTGATTCTTTATTCCTTTTCCATCTGGCATATCTCGTGCATTTGGATTTCACATGTCCCTCTTTATGGCAAAAAAAGCATCTATTTTCCCCTCCTGCACTTTTGTGAGTAATCTTTAGCGCGGCGTCTGATTGTTCACTCAGAACGTGCGTTTTGCGTCTCTTGTACTCGTCTATTATTTTTCCTTTTACGAGGCCCAATGTCAAGTCTGCTTCCGCTCTGGTTTCCAGCGCTGTCACTAGGGTGCTGTAGGAGTCGGGCAGGCTGCTGAGCAGCATGGCGACAACGAGTTTTTCCCCGATTTCCTCTCCTAAAGCCGTTAATTTTTCCACCAGATCTAGCATGGTGCTCACGTGTGTCTCCATATCTTCCCCGTCTGCGTATTTGAGTCCACAAATTTTTCGTAGAAGAGTCACTTTGCTCGTTAGAGTTGCCTTTTCGTGATAACTCTTTAGCGAATCCCATGCTTGCTTGCTTGTGGCCGCACCCCGCACGTGTACGAGCTGACCGTCATCGACAAGGAGGCCTATCGTAGCTCGTGCTCGACCGTCGCGTGTATTCCACGACGCATATGCACGACGCGATTCATCTGTCGTTCCTTGTTGTGGTGCTGTGCCCGTTACTACATCCCACAAGCCTTCTTTGAGCAAATACATTTCAAGCCGATATTTCCACGTTTGATAATTGTCATTATTTAATTTCTCGATCGCGAACTTGATATTGTCCGCCATACTTGCACCGCACAACCACTTATGTCTCGGTACGCTGGCACGTGTTAATTTTTTTTTTTTTTATTTAACGCGAATGTTCTGGGCCCATAACCTGTTGGAATATGGGTCGTGTGAGCAAGCAATAACACCAAATGAGTAATGAGCAATTAGTTAAGTAGTTTATTAGTCGTAGTGTGAAAAATTAACAAAGAATAAAGTATATGCTTCAGCACGGGAGGATCCGCTTCGACTGACTCTATTGAGCATTGCTCGCAAGCTTGCCGACTCCCACCTTGTTTTTACGTGACGTTAGGTGTCACCAGCGTACCGGATCGTCATTGTATTTCCAACAGTTTACACGAGTAAACATGGATGAGGAATTCCCCACCACCCTCTCACTGGCGTCCCCAGTACGAACTGGGGACAGAGACAACATGGCAAATTTTCCCTCATCTCCGCCCCCGCTTGGTTACGACTTGTCCTGAAAACAGCGCGTTCGGCGTTGACTATCCTCCCTCGGTGCATAGGATACTTTGCAGCAGGGTGTTCAACGGGCGGTATTTCATTGGGGGAGAGTTTGCGAAATTCAACTAGAAAATACTGTCGTTTTTCTAGTATAGTTTGTCTTTAAGCCTCCTCCTTTAGAGGCTTCACAAAATCGATTTTTTCAAGGATTTCTCTGGAAGGAAGGTTTCGTGAAAAAGCCCGGGAAGATAAAGAATCTGTTTTGGCGGAGAGGCGTGTACAGCACAACAATCGCCTAAAAAATAAAATTTTTACATTTTTATTAATCTCTAAAACAAATTAATTTCTAAATTCAAATGTCGTAAAAATGATAATTCTCGTAAAAATCATAACTTTTTTTTCGATGAGGTGACCCGTTCCGCCTGTGTGTTCCACTTTGCCTGGCTCTTTCTCAATTGAAAAGACTATCATGAATTGCGCAAACAAAAGAAATTTTCATTTAATATGGAAATATCTTATGGAGCTATACGGTTTGTCGAATCGGGGAGGAGACCAGAATAATCATCGAACATTCCGGATAAGCCATAAATAGGTGGCTGGAAAGGATGGAATGGAGATCTCGAATATGCAAATCTGCAAAAGGGCTCGTGATAGTTCATTCCACAATCCATGATGTCATACTGCTACTTTGGGCGTGCATGGAGCGAGTTTCTGAAAAGTAAAATGAGACAGCCCTTCGCCGAACTTTTTCACTTAACCATGCACGCCAAGTTTTCGCATTGGTTTTGCAGTGCCCTTTGACAACATGTTGTTACAGTACCGATAATGGTCGGTACGTCCAATACTTGGCTGCTACCGAAACCAATGATTTCAATTTTTTTTGCTCGTTCGATTCTTGAATTTTACGCGTAAGAATTTCTCTGGATAATTATTGCAGTGGCCATTTGTAGGGATTGGATTTTTTGTTCAAGTCTGTTTTTTTTTCGAAAATTGAATTGTTCCAAGGAGGGACTTGGAATTTTCTTCCGATTCAATTCCTTTTATTCGAAAGTGCGATTGATTTATTTTTGAAAGGTGATATCTGTAAGGAAAAATTGTAACTCAAGATGCGACCTTTTAATACTTGGCGTTGTTTTTACTTTTTGGAAGTTTTTTCCACGGATTTCAGGTCTTTTTGGAATTAGCATGATTCATTTTTTTAGGAAAACTGTAACTTGAGATGCGATCTTTTGATACTTGGCGTTCTTTTTACTTTTTGAAAGTTTTTTAACGGATCTCACTTCTTTTTGAAATTTGTTTGATTCATTTTTATAGGGAAATTGCAATTCAAGATGCGTCCTTTTAATACTTGGCCGCCAATATCATTTGAAAACACCCAACTGAAATTAACACATGTCAATACAAATTGTAAAAAATAATTGCTTTCAAACTATTCATTCCCCGGTAGACCAGAGAAGAGACGTGAAAACAGCCGAGAGTAAGAATGGCTACACTGAAGGGTGAGGGTAGGATTTACACCCAAAATCAAAATTGATCAAATTGTTCATTGATTTAAAAAAATGTATACTTTTCCATCAATTTTCCATTCATTTATCAGACTATTCCACGATCATTTATTTTTTATGAAAATCAACTTTTCAATAAATCTTCATTTGTAAATTGAATTATTGAAAAATAAAAAAAATCATTTTGTGTGTGTAACACAATGTGTTAAAGTGAGGTATATAACGTATATAAGATATATTCATAAATTTTGTATGACGAAATCAAAAAGATAATATATATGCGGGATAAATGAGTGGAATATAGGAGGTAAATAGGTCAAACATATAAAGTATTTAAGGTATGTGAGCAGTATGGACAAAGTATATAAGATATATGTCAGAAACTCATGTTTGGAATTAACATGTGGCGTCGAGCCGCTGCCACGTCTCTTGATATAGTATCAGAAACGATATATAAGGTATATGAATAGAATATACAAAGTATATGAGTTGAAAAGTGCAAAATGTAGAAAAAGAAAGAAGAAGAAATATAAAAGATCTGCATAGCATACATGAACAAAATATACGAGTCGTACTGCGTCTGAGAAGAGCTAATATCGCATATACAAGCGGCTACCAAACGATAACAAACGATTCCATTGGATTCGATACGACTATCGAACGATTCCATTTAATTCCATACGACTACCAAACGATTCCATACAACTACATATGACTAGCAAACGATTCCATACGATACCGGTACATACTGTGACGATATTTTTCAATGACCCTAAAAACGCCACAAAAGTCTGGCTCTCTTTACCGTCGATTTTAATCGAAAATCAAAGGTGGAAAAATTTAATGTTGGGCGCCAGTCGCAAAGCGACTCGACGGCAAGGAGAGAGAGACAAAGTTGACCAGCTTGCAATCAGCGGAATGGGCGAGGTCTCCGCGAGAATAATTTGCAAACACAAAATTCGTTTTAAAAATAGTAAAAATAAATTTAATCATTAGTCAGAAAAATATAATCGGGATAAATTACAAGAATACACACGCTCGGGATAAGTTTCGTCGCAGACGAATTTTACATGATTTTGTTACAAAAGAAAATTTACTGACTCTAATTTAATCAACCTTTAACCGGGATAACGAGAAAAATAATAATCACGCGTCTCTAATGAACCGCGGGGGAAGAATCGCGAACTCACTCACACAATTGTGTGCGAATTATTATTCGCACACACTCAAAATTGGTCGGGATCCTGCATACTTGACAACCTAAAACCGAGCTCGAATTTATTCTCTCCGTGGCTCTACTCACGGTCGAGGAAATAAATTTTAAAGATGGTAAAATCACGAAAATTCAAGATGTTTTATTCGGAAAACCGAGCCCCCGATAATCGGTTACTCGGCTGAGCTATCGAACGTTATTCGATTATTATCCCGACCCACTCACGCAATCTCACTCACACACGCACACAAAAATCACACTTTCACGACCCTTCAGCCCGGAAACAACTTACGCCAACCGGAACAATTATTTACGCAACATAACACAAAAGTGAAGATCTCGAGTACGGCCACGATTACTCTTCGATATTTAAATTACGTTAAATAGACGCGATACGCAAAACGGGCGAACGCGGGACAAAGCAAATCGAAAGAGCTGACTAAGAAGCGCGTGACAAAGTCGCCACCGCGACCAAATTTCTCTCAACACAATGAGAGGAACATTAAACATTTTAAATTTAATAAAGAACGCGAAAAATGACCCGGGAAAGATGTGCAAGGGCCCACTAACCAAACCAGAAAGTGAAAAGGAAGGAACTCACGGTGTTTCTTCCCATTTTCGCGACACGTCCTCTCTGCTCGATACTTCACGAGAATCTCCTCGAGAACAAGAGCGTTACGCGTAACGAGGAATTAGTCTCCCGCCCCTCTCCTAATTTCGAATATTCCCGAAAATTGTCAACAGGTCCGGCGCAATTATAAAATTGGTCCGAGCGTTAGACAGGGCCCCGAAACGAGTTCAAAAATCGGGAAATGCTGCAAAAGATGTTATTGCATTTTCACCCCTAGCTCGACCATTACAATTTTTACGCGATAACATGGACCATGGAGTTCGCCTGATTTTACGGCATCTCGCGAGAATCCGGCGGGTACGACGGCCCTGACGCAACGATAGAAAAACGACCAAGTCCTCGAAGCCGAACGAATATTTTCCAACTCGAATATTCTCGAGCCTTCCGTGAGATTTCCGTTGCCTCGTCCTTGTTTTGACAACCGAATTCGAAATCCTTTCTCTCTCGATCTTTCCCGGGATCGCTCACATGAAAATAAAATGTTCCCGAACGCAAATTAATAAATAATTAACAAAATAATCGCCCTAGACAAGCCCTGTGAGATAATCGTGTGGCCGAAGTATCGAGCAGGAGCCATGGGAGCGCTTCTTTTCGATATTTTCCTCTTTAGTGACGGTCAAATAAAAAAACCGTCACAATACATATATGACATATATAACTTATGGTTTGTAAAATGTATACGTTAATATATATGTAGAACATGAACATATAAGGAGTAAAGAGGTTACATAATGGGGCAATTAAAAAAGTAAACGTATATGTGTGGGAGTGGAATATATGAGGTAAATAGGTTAAATGTATCAAGTATATAAAGTATATATAAGGTAGAAAATGAAAAATAATAGAAAAAGATGAATATATATTATATATGCATAATAGGGTACGCGGGAAAAATCCCCTCCCGGGGAAAAAAACCCTGGACAAGTACATTTGTTGGTGACCCCCGTTTCCATTTGTCTGTACAGAAAAATCTAACGCCCCTAAAAAAAAAACCTCCCATATAATGAAGAATAGAAAGAAGCCCTCGACAAAAAGTTGATGATTTTCGGTCAGCACCAAAAATTCTGATATCTATAAAAGGACAAGCATTCCATCGATGTCTGAAAATCAATTAACGACACAAAAGAAAAAATCTTCCAAAAAGACAAGTCTTAAAATAAAGGAACCCCTAAATACAGAATGGCAAATCGACAGAAAAACTTCATACAAAAAATACAAAACTCAAGTTTGCCATCGTATGTTGAACGCATGAGCAGATGCGCACAGAGTACTTGTCCGGCCCGAAATTTTTTATTAAAAGTGCTCTCATGAGTTGAACTTGATATGATATAACGTATTTTTTGGTCTCATCTCAGAAATCTTCTTAGAAAAGACACGCGAAAGGTCAGTGAAAATCTCGAGTCAATCAAGGTTCTTTCCTAAGACGATTTAACACGTCTCAAAAAACTTCATACAAAAAATACAAAACTAAAGTTTGCCATCGCATGTTGCACCGACGCGCACATGGTACTTGTCCAGCCCGAAATTTCGAATTAGAGTGCTCACATTAGTTGAACTTGACATAACGTAATTGTTTGGTCTCAGAAATCTTCTTAGAAAAGACATGCG
Source organism: Diadegma fenestrale (assembly GCA_037043255.1). Lineage (NCBI taxonomy): Eukaryota > Metazoa > Arthropoda > Insecta > Hymenoptera > Ichneumonidae > Diadegma > Diadegma fenestrale. The sequence continues at coordinate 1,072,858 of CM073317.1, forward strand.
AAAGCTTAGTGCAAATCTCGAGTTAATCGAGGTTCCCTCCTAAAGTGATTTATATTTCAAGTTAATACAAAAAATTTCGGGCCGGACAAGTACTCTGTGCGCATCTGCTCATCCGTTCAACATACGATGGCAAACTTGAGTTTTGTATTTTTTGTATGAAGTTTTTCTGTCGATTTGCCATTCTGTATTTAGGGGTTCCTTTATTTTAAGACTTGTCTTTTTGGAAGATTTTTCCTTTTGTGTCGTCAATTGATTTTCAGACATCGATGGAATGCTTGTCCTTTTATAGATATCAGAATTTTTGGTGCTGACCGAAAATCATCAACTTTTTTTCGAGGGCTTCTTTCTATTCTTCATTATATGGGAGGTTTTTTTTTTAGGGGCGTTAGATTTTTCTGTACAGACAAATGGAAACGGGGGTCACCAACAAATGTACTTGTCCAGGGTTTTTTTCCCCGGGAAAATTGTTCATTCCTCCCCAATTGGAAAAAAAACCGTTGAAAAAATAATCTGAAAAACGGTATAAACGACCGAAACAAGGATAAAATGAAATTTAATGACGAGAGAGAAATTCTGCTTACGTTTTTTTCTTTCTCTCATTCAACAACGGTAACAATCAGCAAATTTTCGGTGAGACTCTTAGTCAATCCCTTAACGAATGCTGTCCAAACTCTTCGTCAATCCCTCAAAAGCGTCTCGAAAAGACTTTGAGTCGATCCCTTGAAGAACTTTCATAGAGACCCCCAACAATCCTTTAGAAAATCCCGTTCAAACTCTTGACTGATTCTTTATAAAAGGCCCGGCAAAATTCTTGATTAATTCCATAAAAACTTCAATTGAGATACTATTGTCAACCCTTTTTGAAAATTCCCGTCAAGACTCTCGGTTGATCCCTGAGAAACATCACGATCAAACTCTGAGTCAGTCCCTTAAAGAACTTCCATCAGGACCCCTGGTCGAGCCCTGAAAAAGACACCGCGAACCATTGAGCCGTCGACCTAGTTAGCGAAAACCATGGAAAATCATACCCAGACAACGAAAACCATGGAGCCGTTGACCTAGATAGCGAAAACTATGGAGAAATATACCCAGACAACGAAATCCATGGCGCCATCGACCTGGACAGACAACAAAAACCATGGAGCTATCGATCTGGAGAGCGAAAACCATAGAGAAACCTAGCTAGACATCGAAAACCATGCAGAAATATACCTAGACATCGAAAACCATGGAGCCATCGACGTGGAGAGCGAAACCCATGGAGAAATATACCCGAATGACGAGAACCATGGAGCCGTTGACCTGGAGAGCGAAAACCATAGAGAAATATACCTAGACATCGAAAATCATGGAGAAATATACCTGGACAACGAAAATCATGGAGCCGTCGCCCTAGGCATCTAAAACCCAGAGGAATGTACCCAGATAACAGAAACCATGAAGCCATCGACCTGGAGAGCGAAACCCATGGAGAAATATACCTGGATGACGAGAACGATGGAGCCGTTGACCTGGAGAGCAAAAACCATAGAGAAACATACCTAGACATCGAAAACCATAGAGAAATATACCTAGACATCGAAAATCATGGAACCATCGACCTGGAGAGCGAAACACATGGAAAAATATACCTGGATGACGAGAACCATGGAGCCGTTGACCTGGAGTGCGAAAACTATAGAGAAATATACCTAGACATCGAAAATCATGGAGAAATATACCTGGACAACGAAAATCATGGAGCCGTCGACCTAGACACCGAAAACCTTGGAGAAATGTACGCCGACAACGAAAACCATGGAGCCATCGACCTGGAGAACGAAACCCATGGAGAAATATACCTGGATAACGAAAACCATGAAGCCGTCGACCTGGAAAGCGAAAACCATAGAGAAATATACCTAGACATTAATTAAGCTTTAATAATAAAAACAATTTTAAAACATCATGTTCAACGTTTCTCGTCGTCTTTGGACTCTCATTTTTGACAAATTTGTGGTCTTCTGTTTTCATTATTTTTTCGCGAAACTCATTTTATCGCGTTCTCATTTGAAGAATGACCGAGGGTCGATAAAGATTATTCCTCACTTTTCGATATCACTGTACCAGACTTCACTCGTATAACGCTCGTAACCAAACCTTCCTGTCAAATGAGAGCACACGGCGATGTCGTCAGTCGCGATCAATCAGAAACGCGACAGGGACGTTTGCCCTTTCTCTGTGTCGTATACATACACGCACGCACACTCCGATCATTGCATAGATTTTGCCTGTGCAAACTTTTATCTCAGCAATTACAGCATCAATCGTGATGATTTATGGCTCAATCGACGGACAGTAATTTCATTTGTCTTAGTTTCAATTTTCAGACCCTGACATTACTCCTGTGCTTTGTAAAAAAAAATATGTCTCCCCCCACCACCAGATTTTGCTTTATTCAGAGATAATATACTCGGCCGAGTCTCGGGCTAGCAGACGACAGCAGAGCTGTCAAATGTACTTGTCCCGAGACTCTACCGAGTCTCTTGATATGAGAAGGTATACGTGTATATTAGGGTGCTTTTTTTTTTGGCGACATTTTTTTTTTCACTCCCATCTCGCATTTTTGTGGGGAATACCTTAAAGAAAATTCCCCGAAAATTTGAGCCCTTAATATTAATTTTAAGTACTCGCCCAAGGCGTCCAATGATTTCCCCTTTAAAATACCCGTAAAGTTCGATTTTTCTTCTTAAAAGTTCTACAGATCAGAGGCATTTAAAGGTACGATCTTGGTCGACGAACCGATTTATTCATAATTGAATGCTCTACAAAAGTGTCCATTGTGACGTGATTGTAACTCGAACTGGCGAGGTCGTACGGGTCACTAAACCCAATTTTTTCATGAAATTCTCGTTTTTTTACCTCTATCTCGTAAATGACAAGAGCTACAGAAAAAATAAGAATGACAAACTTGGAGGAAATTCAATTTTCTACAAAAAAGTATTAAAGCACCAAATCGCTAACATCGATTTTTCTTGAGATATTGGGCTTTTAAGTTGAGGTAGTATGGAATTTTCATGGATTATTGAGCTAAACTGTATAAGTTGTTGATTTATTATTCTTTATTGTCATTTCAATCATCAAATATCCATTCGTTAAGTTGCAAATGATTGGAAAGTTGAATAATTGAACGTTTTGAAACTGAAATTCGAGAAAAAAACACATTTTCAAAGTGCTTAAAATTATTTTTTTCACTTTTCACGAATTTTTCAATTGATTTTCTCCCGATTCTTCTAATTTACTTACCAGTAATTGAATACCTATGAATTTCTAGTTGAAAATATGTTGTAAATTTACAAAATTTTCAACTAGAAATTTACAAATTTTACAAAATTTTTGTAAATTTACAACATATTTGTGACTAGAAATGTATAGGTATTCAATTACTGGTAAGTAAATTAGAATAATCAGGGGAAAATCAATCGGAAAATTCATGAAAAGTAAAAAAAACAATTTTGGGCACTTTGAAAATGTGTTTTTTTCTCGAATTCCAGTTTCAAAACGTTCAGTTATTCAACTTTTCAATCATTTGAAACTTAACAAATAAATATTTGATGATTTGAATGACAATAAAGAATCATAAATTAACAACTTATACAATTTAGCTCAATAATCCACGAAAATTCCATACTACCTCAACTTAAAAGCTCAATATCTCAAGAAATATCAATGTTAGCGATTCAGTGCTATGAAACTTTTTCCTGTAGCTCTTGTCATTTACGAGATAGAGATAAAAAAACGAGAATTTCATGAAAAAATTGGGTTTAGTGACCCGTACGACCTCGCCAGTTCGAGTTACAATCACGTCACAATGGACACTTTTGTAGAGCATTCAATTATGAATAAATCGGTTCGTCGACCAAGATCGTACCTTTAAATGCCTCTGATCTGTAGAACTTTTAAGAAGAAAAATCGAACTTTACGTGTATTTTAAAGGGGAAATCATTGGACGCCTTGGGCGAGTACTTAAAATTAATATTAAGGGCTCAAATTTTCAGGGAATTTCCTTTAAGGTGTTCCCTATAAAAATGCGAGATGGGAGTGAAAAAAAAATGTCGCCAAAAAAAAAAGCACCCTAGTGTATATGTGAAAGTGGAATATATAAGATAAAAAGGTGAAATATTGTGACGTTGTCATCACTGGGGAGCTGATGTGCGCGGTGCGGTGCCCTACGCAGGAATGAGCCGTTGCTCATAGCGAAGCAATGGGTTACCCTCACTCGAGCAAGAACGGGCCATAGTGGGGGAAAGTCGCTGTAAACCGGTTCAAACCGGAATAATGCGGAAACTAAGAGATCGCGTGATTAGGGCAAAGTCCAGTCTAAAAATAGAATTACGAACAAAGGAAACTCGGGTATAAAAGGCGGCGCGCGAGGAGCGAACGGCAGTCTGATCCGAGAGTCGTACCACGCAACAACGCTGTCCAATTCCAAAGCCCTTTCCCATTAAAGTAAAAATATCCACACCGAGAGGGCAGGGATCATTCGACTACGTTTGATTCCAAGATTCAAAGGTGGAATTTTCCTTCACTGCACCTACAGGGCGGAGACTATTCGATTCCGTCTAATCTCAAGATTGAGGTGCATTATCATTCCAATTAACTTCCTAGAAAACCATAAAGGTCTTTAAAAAGAGGGCGGAAACCTTTCGACTCCGTTTGGTTTCAAGAATCGAGACGAAGCCTCCAGACTCCTCCCTATAAAAACTATCCCTAGCATTTGAAAAACGACTCTCGGGTGTTGACCCACGAAAAGGCGATAAATTTGATTACGGAACCGCATAACGTACAATTATGATTATATAGCAGCAGCCCTAAGGCACCACCAAAAATTTGAATTATATAGAAGCGTTCTAACAGGTTCCTCAGATATAATTTTTCATAATACCAATAATGTAGAAAAATTCTTTTTAATAAACCATTTATAAACGATAAAAAACACTCACGTCTCGCACTTCCTTTCATACCTGCTCCCGAGGTTTCGGAAGCTCGGACCGACGCGTAACGAGGTCGGCAAGGCAGAAACGTTACAATATATGAAGTATATAAGGTGAAAAGTGAAAAAAATTATAAACTGAATATATATATAATATGTATATATATATAGGGAGCAAATAGGTTACATATTAAGGTAATTTGGAAAGTAGACGTATGTGTCTGAGAGTGGAATATATGAGGTGAATCGGTTAAATGTATCAAGTATATAAAGTATATATAAGGTAGAAAATGAAAAATAATAGAAAAAGATAAATATTAGGGTGCTTTTTTTTTTGGCGACATTTTTTTTTTTCACTCCCATCTCGCATTTTTATAGGGAATACCTTAAAGAAAATTCCCTGAAAATTTGAGCCCTTAATATTAATTTTAAGTACTCGCCCAAGGCGTCCAATGATTTCCCCTTTAAAATACACGTAAAGTTCGATTTTTCTTCTTAAAAGTTCTACAGATCAGAGGCATTTAAAGGTACGATCTTGGTCGACGAACCGATTTATTCATAATTGAATGCTCTACAAAAGTGTCCATTGTGACGTGATTGTAACTCGAACTGGCGAGGTCGTACGGGTCACTAAACCCAATTTTTTCATGAAATTCTCGTTTTTTTACCTCTATCTCGTAAATGACAAGAGCTACAGAAAAAATAAGAATGACAAACTTGGAGGAAATTCAATTTTCTACAAAAAAGTATTAAAGCACCAAATCGCTAACATCGATGTTTCTTGAGATATTGGGCTTTTAAGTTGAGGTAGTATGGAGTTTTCGTGGATTATTGAGCTAAACTGTATAAGTTGTTAATTTATTATTCTTTATTGTCATTTAAATCATCAAATATTTATTCGTTAAGTTGCAAATGATTGGAAAGTTGAATAATTGAACGTTTTGAAACTGAAATTCGAGAAAAAAACACATTTTCAAAGTGCTTAAAATTATTTTTTTCACTTTTCACGAATTTTTCAATTGATTTTCTCCCGATTCTTCTAATTTACTTACCAGTAATTGAATACCTATGAATTTCTAGTTGAAAATATGTTGTAAATTTACAAAATTTTCAACTAGAAATTTACAAATTTTACAAAATTTTTGTAAATTTACAACATATTTGTAACTAGAAATGTATAGGTATTCAATTACTGGTAAGTAAATTAGAAAAATCGGGAGAAAATCAATTGAAAAATTCGTGAAAAGTGAAAAAAACAATTTTGGGCACTTTGAAAATGTGTTTTTTTTCTCGAATTCCAGTTTCAAAACGTTCAGTTATTCAACTTTTCAATCATTTGAAACTTAACAAATAAATATTTGATGATTTGAATGACAATAAAGAATCATAAATTAACAACTTATACAATTTAGCTCAATAATCCACGAAAATTCCATACTACCTCAACTTAAAAGCCCAATATCTCAAGAAATATCAATGTTAGCGATTTAGTGCTTGGATACTTTTTTGTAGGAAATTGAATTTCCTTCAAGTTTCTTATTCCTATTTTTCCTGTAGCTCTTGTCATTTACGAGATAGAGATAAAAAAACGAGAATTTCATGAAAAAATTGGGTTTAGTGACCCGTACGACCTCGCCAGTTCGAGTTACAATTACGTCACAATGGACACTTCTGTAGAACATTCAATTATGAATAAATCGGTTCGTCGACCAAGATCGTACCTTTAAATGCCTCTGATCTGTAGAACTTTTAAGAAGAAAAATCGAACTTTACGTGTATTTTAAAGGGGAAATCATTGGACGCCTTGGGCGAGGACTTAAAATTAATATTAAGGGCTCAAATTTTCAGGGAATTTTCTTTAAGGTATTCCCTATAAAAATGCGAGATGGGAGTGAAAAAAAAAAATGTCGCCAAAAAAAAAAGCACCCTAATAAATATATAATATATGTACATCATAGGGTATATGAGAAGATGTACGGGTATGTGTGAAAGTGGAATATATGATATAAAAAGGTGCAATATATGAAATATATTAGGTGAAACGTGAAAAATGATGAAAAAGGTGAATACATATTTATATATAGACTGTACGAAAAAAATCATTACTTTATTTATTTATTTTCATATTACTAAGATATCTCATTATTGGTTACATTCTAATTTAAATAATTAAAATTGAAAAACGAACGACGAAACGCGATGACGTCACAGTGGGACAAATGTCCCCTTTTGTGAAAAATTCCGAAAATTTTTTCACTAATATCATCGTTCTCAGAATGGACCGAGTCGATTTTGTTGCAACAAAGAGCAATCGAAAGAGAAAAATCGGAAAAAATTCAATAGAAAAATTGACATTGTTTGGTCCAGCCGTTTATCTGTGAGATCGATTTAAAGGCGCTGTGACGTCATCACTTCCGGCATATTCGCGTATATAAGAGTGCGGTAGCTTTCTTTTAATACTTGGCGTCGAGCCGCTACCGCGTCTCTTGATTCAAAGAACTATACAATAGATCACAAAACGTGCAATAGATCAAGGGGTGGAGCGCGCGCGCTCCGAGCGATCTTGCTCGTATACCTGCTCGACGCTTGCTCACTATTCCTTCGGTAACTCCGAAAATATTTCAAATTTGCGTCTGAAATTTTAGGGACACATTCTTGGATAGTTTGGGAAGACATTTGTGCAAAAAAAAATGGATTTTTTGAAGCCCCTACAGCCTGCTCCCCCCCCCCCTTAATGCAAACTGACAAATGCTATGTAAAAATGAAAATTCTTCTTTCATAGACGGAAATGAGATGATTAATCTTGTTGGTACATTCGATTATCTTCTGTCTTCCCGAAATTATTTTCGAAAACCATGCACGCCAAGTTTTTGTATAATCTTCGCAGTGAATTCGTCCGGGAAGTACATGTACGTGTTCGTGTGCCCTTGTACGCAAACGTGCCCTTTTTTATGTTTCGTTTCCCGTGGAATTGTATTGTACGTACATTCAGGATCTTTAGCTAGCATGAAAACAGCATAATATTCAGGATAATCATGCTGGAATCCTCCAAAGTGGGAAAACCCTTGAACCGAATGTGTTAAGGGCGTACGTTCGTCTATGAAATTTAGTCATTCATTTATGAGCTCTCGGCTACGGCACAATGATTTCATTTTTTTTGTCTCAATTGAGTTTGACACTTTTTGATAAGATTTTTATGAAGGTCAAAAGATGGTTTGCAGTGAAGGAAAAATAAAATACATAAATTTAGTAAATCAAAAGTGTTACATTGCAAAGTAATATCAAGAAAAAATTGGGTCGTTATTTTTCAACTGAAGTTGCGATTTTTTAATAGTTGGCGTTCCTTTTTACTTTTCTGGAGTATATAAGAAGAAATTATTCAGATTCCTATTTGACACTGAGGGCCAATAATCTGTCAACTTGCCTAAGCTCCAACATTACTTCTTTTCGTATTTAATGTACTCAATATCGGCAGCGCATGTTTTCTCATCTTCCAGTTCTCGTTGTTGTAACGTATCACTGTACGATATTGTATTTTACACGTTTGTCTGCTCTAATATGGAGCATGCTCTAGTGAGGTTTGAGTCTGCGACACTCTACCTTGCGTAATCTTACAATCGCTTCTTTTATTGTATTCATCACGTCGATGCTCTGCTTTAATCTCTTGTACTCATCAATCTCATACTTAAATTGTACTTATAAAATATTGTGTGATAATCTTTATAATCATGAGTCCCCATTCATATGATGGAGGACGCCCATTATAACATGTGCCCCAAAGCATTGCTAGGGCATCGAATAAATTAATCAATCAATCCAGCTCTCACCTCACCCTTACCGAAAGACAGTCTCTGCTGTCTTTCGGTATCTCCATGCGTGGCTCGGGCGACTAGCGCCAGGTCTCAGAGTGCAGGTTTCGGCCTTCGTGCCGTCCAGATTGTTCTGGCGAGGTGTGACGAGGCGAGCATTCGTGCCGCCAGAGTCGTTTTGGATAGGTGCGACCGACAGGTCCTTAATGTTGTTAGGTAAGTAAACCGGCCAGCCGCGGCCGAGCGCGATGCAGGTAGACCCGCGAATCCCTCCAACCCCGTTCAAGTTGCCGCACCGGGCGGCAACCGCGCGCGTACCACGGATGTTAGGATACTGCAGCTGAATATGCGTAGGTCGGCTGTGGTTTCAGGTGAGGTTCGTGAGCTCGTCGGCCGAAAGCATCTGGATATCTTGCTCTTGCAGGAACCACACGTCCGGAAGCAAGGCCAGAGCTACAGCCTCTGCGGACTAGGGATCGGTATGCCGATTGCCGCCGTGCGCTCGGAAAAACCCTGGGCGGCGGTGGCCGTTTGCAACCCGTCATTTCAAATGACATACATCTCGCAGCTCAGCACCGCCCACTGTGCATGTGCGGAAGTGTTGACACCCGGCCTCTCGTTCTACGTAGTCTCTCACTATTTTCAGTGCAGAGATGAAATCGAGGGGCACCTCAGGCATCTCGAGACGGTGCTTCGTTCACTGAGGGGGCAGAGAATATTAGTGGCGCTCGACGCCAACGCCAAATCTCCCTTGTGGGGCCCTCAAAGGGCCGACCAACGGGGAGTTCAGCTTGAAAACCTGATACGGGCGTTTGGCTTCGATGTTATCAATGATGTCCAACAGCCGCCCACGTACTGGACAGCAAGAGGTTCGTCGTTCATCGATGTGACCATGGTTTCTCCCTCCATGTCCCGTTTTGTCGGGAACTGGAACGTCAGGGAGAACTGGACAACGAGCGATCATCAAGCTCTCGACGTTACGCTGAGGGTTCCGAAAGCCGCAGGAAATGACGAGGTGGCCGTCGTCAGCCGGTTCAATACTAGTAAAGCCGACTGGGAACGATTCGCTCAGATCCTGGCCGATCTTTCGGCAAACAGGTTGGAAGGACTCCCGCTGACGTCACCGGAGGAAGTCGAGAGGATGGCGGAAGCTCTCACGGGCGTTCTCACGGACGCCTGTACCAAGAGACATTTTAGAAAGTCCAATCCGTGGTGGACATTAGAATTGACGAATAGGATGAAATCGGTATACCAGAAACGTAGGGCATTCCAAGGAGAACAGGATGGTCCCAGACGCCTCGCTCTCCAACTCGAATACCGCTCCTCTTTGCGGGAATACAGTCGGGAGGTGAAAAGGACCAAGCTTGAGAGCTGGAGAAACTTTGTCTCGTCGTACGGGAACGCGGAGCCCTGGGGCTTCGTATATAAGCACCAGAATAACAAACTCCGCGTTCAGAAAGTGCTAAGCACTCTCCGGCAAGCCGAAGGTTTCACGTGCACAATGGAAGAGACCGCCAGCTACCTTCTTGATGTCCACATTCCTGACGACCGGGTAGAAGATGACTCCCCCCAACAGCGGGTTGTTCGGGAAAACTCGGCCGGCGAGCCAGACACCCCCGACGACCCGGAATTCACCACTGGCGAGCTTTCTGCAGCCGCCAAAACCCTTAAGAACGGAAAGGCTCCGGGACTTGATCTTGTAGAGGTCAGTGTTCTCAAGGCAGCCTGTGCCGTAATCCCCGGCCAACTGGTTAGATTGTTCAACGGGTGTCTTCGAGTAGGCGTCTTTCCCTCTGCCTGGAAGGAGGGCTCCTTGCGGGTACTCCTGAAGGGCGAGGACAAGGACGAGAAGAACCCAAAGTCGTATAGGCCCATTTGTCTCCTCTCCGTAGTAGGTAAACTGTTGGAAAAACTGATCAAGGGGCGCCTCGGTAACACGGTATTTGCGAACGGTAGGGTCTCGGGTAGGCAGTACGGCTTCACCAAAGCCAGATCGACGGAAGACGCGATAGTAGAGATGCGACGAATGGTTGATGCAGCGGACAGCACATACGCGATAGGATTTCTCTTCGATATTTCCGGACCTTTCGATAACGTCTGGTGGCCCCTTGTACTAGAAGGTCTCAAAAGTAGGGATTGCCCACGGAACCTCTCCAAGGTTATCCGTAGCTATTTCGGTGATAGGAAAGTAGGGATTTCATGGGGGGCAAATAAGGTTACCAAGCAGGCGACGCGTGGTTGTCCCCAGGGCTCTGTCCTTGGGCCGACCTGCTGGAGCCTTATGTTCGACGGGTTGCTCCGAATCCTAGAGGTGGTAGCCCCGAACAATTTTGTAGCTTACGCCGACGATCTGCTTGTCCTCGTACAGGGCAATTCGCGCGCGGCCCTCGAAAAAAACGGACAAGCCGTAGTAGATAGGATAGTAGAATGGTGCCGGACCGCCAAATTGCAGCTCTCGGAGAGCAAAATGGAGGCCATCCTTCTGAAGACGAATTGGAGGAGGCCAGCTCCCATTGGGAGACGGGGAGGAGACCGTCCCGATCGCGTACGTAGGGCAGCCGTCAGGCCGAACCTGGCAAATAGATATCCGGTAATCCGTATAGGGAACACTAGAATTAACTTCAAGGATAGCGTAAGATATCTCGGTGTCCACTTAAACAAGGAGCTGGGGGTCGGTACCCACTGCTCATATCTTCAGGGGAAATGTGTATCTCTGTTTCAGAAGTTAGGTAGATTGGCTGGGGCGGGTTGGGGTTTGCGCTACCGGCCGCTCGATAAAATTTATAAGGGGGTATTTCTCCCGACAGTGGCCTACGCTGCTGCCGGATGGGCGGATCTCTGCAAGGGGACCGACCTTAGGGTACTTAGGACGACCCAGAGGCTAGCTCTTATAGCTACCACTGCGGCTTATAGGACGGCATCATACGTCGGGTTGTGTGTGATCGCCGGAGCACTCCCCGTGGAGTTGCTGCTGAAACAGAGCTGGGCGCGTTACGACATTAGGGCTGGATGGGACACCGTGATCAACAACAGGGTGGTTCCAGCGGGCGCGCCAGACGCCGTGGAGATCATCAAGGGTGAGGCACTCAACATGTGGCAGGCCGACTGGGACTCTTCACCGAGAGGCCGTACCACATATGCCTTCTTCGACAACATTCGTGAAAGGATGAACGCTAGTTGGTTCCGCCCTGACTACTATACGACGCAGGTCGTCTCCGGCCACGGTGACTTCAGGGCGCGTCTCGCGTCACTTGGACTCGACGACGGAGACGAGTGCTCGTGTGGTCAGCCGGAAACGGCTCAGCACTTCCTTCTCGAATGCCCCGAGTTCGAACCGCAGAGAGTCGCTCTGAGGGAACAGCTCGGCGACCGCGAATGGCCACTGGCGGCTCGCCAATTGGTGTCCAACGCCGAGGCCTTTTCGGTCATCTCCGCTTTTTGTCGCGAGTCCTTGTGGCTCAAATCGGCCGCGAACGTATTGGAATAGATAGGCGGGCAGGGAACGCCGGCTGGCCGACCGTTCGGACTGGCGGTCAGCCGGAACGCAACCGACAGCTCCTTCACGAGATAGCTCAACGGACGCATGGTCTTGTGTGTGTGACTGTTTGATACGTGTGAGTGAGTGGGTTAATTACGCGAGTAAAATACTAACAAGACTAACATGACGAACACCATTTTTCCAAACCGAATAGGGAGAATTGCATGCAAAAATGAGATAAAACGCGGCGCGTACTAACCCCTAACAAAAACTCGATAGAAATAAGGAGAGGGTGAGGTAAGTACCACGCTCACTAGCTTTGAGGGGAAATATAGAGTCACGGGTAGCTTAAAGTCGCAGTAAAGGGAAAAGAGGAGAATACGCCCACTAACAACAAGGGAGGGGGGCCGCGATTGACACGAAGTAGGGAAGGAGCTGCTCGGTTAGGGTAGTTCAAAAACAGGGAGGTCCTCTTAGCGTCGCAACTCTCTACTCTCTATTGGGTCGCCAGTCGTGCTGCTTGAGGCGAGCCTAGTCGGGGTGGTGTCGGAACCCCCGGACGCGGACTACCGGAGCCGCACTAATTCGCGGCCAACCGGGACATCCAGGCGAGCTCGGGCACGACTAAACAGGATGAATAGGGCACACGAACAAATACACGAGACACACACACACAACCCAACACGAAGACACACTTTACACTTACCACCCACCCACTGCCCATCCTTGATCCTTGTCATTTCTGGGCCGTGTCCGGGCGGGACACGAGAGCAGGCCTTCCCGAGGTTCCCCGTGAGTGCGCGAGGTGGCGTCCGGCCAGCACCCTTCGGGGCTCTGTCCGCACGCGTCCTCGCGTAGCCAAACTGCTCTTTTCGCTAACACGCCAGCGAAGGCCAAAGGATTTTTCCATTGCCCGTCCCCGGGGCAGAGGTTTCACCACTGGAAAGTAGATAGTAACCCGTAGCGTATGCCTGTTCAGGCGAGGTCGCACAGGTCGGTCTGTCTTCGGACAGAAGGCCTTCACATTAAATGTCTTTCGGTATCATAGGCATCAAGAGACGCGGCAGCGGCTCGACGCCAAGTATTAAAAGAAAAGCGTAGCGCGCGAGCCGGCCGTACTCTTATATACAGTAAAATAGGCGTTTTATGACGTCACAGAAACTTTAAATCGTTCTCACAGGGAAACGGGTTGAGGGAAAAATCTCATATTAGATTTGAATTTTCTATGATTTTTTATCTTTCGAATGGTCCTTGGTAGAACAAAATCTATTGAGCCAATCCAGAGAAATCTAACATTGAAGATTTTGGACGCAAGGTTTGGGATCCCTTCTGTTTCTTGGAGTCAGAAAGGCGTAAGTTGTGTGCGCAGGCGCTTGGACATACGCCCTTTGCGAGACTGGTGGACATTTTCGGCCTGTGACGTCACCCCCTCCGCTGAACGCGGTATCCCCACTCTTCGCGCGCCACTGAGCGAGAGAGACAGATATATCGGGCCTCTCTTTCCGTATGGTTTTCGTTGTCTAGCTACCATGGTTTTCGTTGTCAAGGTACACGGCTCCATGGTTTTTGTTGTCTAGGTATATTTCTCCAGGGTTTTCGATGTGTAGGTATATTTTTCCAGGGTTTTCGATGTGTAGGTATATTTCTCCATGGTTTTCGTTGCCTCTGTATATTTCTCCATGGTTTTCGATGCCTAGGTATATTTCTCCATGGTTTTCGGTGTCTAAGGTCCACGGCTCCATGGTTTTTCATGTCTCTGTATATTTCTCCATGGTTTTCGGTGGCTAGGTCCACGGCTCCATGTTTTTTGATTCCAAGGTATATTTCTCCATGGTTTTCGATGTCTCAGTCGACGGCTCCATGGTTTTCGGTGTCTAGGTTGACGGCTCCATGGTTTATGATGTCTAGGTATATTTCTTCATGGTTTTGATGTCTAAGTATATTTCTCCATGGTTTTCGATGTTTAGGTCCACGGCTCTATGGTTTTCGGTGTCCAGGTCCACGGCTCCATGGTTTTTGATCTCTAGGTATATTCCTTCATGGTTTTTGATGTCTAGGTCGACGGCTCCATGGTTTTCGATGTCCAGGTATATTTCTTCATGGTTTTTAATGTCTAGGTATATTTCTCCATGGTTTTCGATGTGTAGTTCGACGGCTCCATGGTTTTCCGTGTCTAGGAGGTCCACGGCTTCATGGTTTTGGATGTCTAGGTATATTTCTCCATGGTTTTCGATGTCAAGGTCCATGGCTCCATGGTTTTCGGTGTCTAGGCCCATGGCTCCATGGTTTTCGATGTCCAGGTATATTTCTTCATAGTTTTTGATGTCTAGGTATATTTCTCCATGGTTTTCGATTTGTAGTTCGACGGCTCCATGGTTTTCCGTATCTAGGTCCACGGCTTCATGGTTTTTGATGTCTAGGTATATTTCTCCATGGTTTTCGATGTCAAGGTCCACGGCTCCATGGTTTTTGGTGTCTAGGTCCACGGCTCCATGGTTTTTGATGCCTAGGTCTACGGCTCCATGATTTTTGATGTCTAGGTATAGTTCTCCATGGTTTTCGATGTGTAGTTGGACGGCTCCATGGTTTTCGATTCCTAGGTATATTTCTTCATGGTTTTCGATGTCTAGGTCAACGGCTCCATGGTTTCCGGTGTCTAGGTCCACGGCTCCATGGTTTTTGATGTCTAGGTATATTTCTCCATGGTTTTCGATGTCTAGGTCCACGGCTTTATGGTTTTCGGTGTCTAGATCCACGGCTCCATGGTTTTTCGTGTCTATGTCCATGGCTCCATGGTTTTTGATGCCTAGGTCCACGGCTCCATGATTTTTGATGTCTAGGTATATTTCTGCATGGTTTTTGATGTCTAGGTATATTTCCCAATGGTTTTCGATGCCTAGGTCCACGGCTCCATGATTTTTAATGTCTAGGTATATTTCTCCATGGTTTTCGATCGCTAGGCCCATGGCTCTATAGTTTTCGATGCCCAGGTATATTTCTTCATGGTTTTCGATGTCTAGGTATATTTCTTCATGGTTTTTGATGCCCAGATATATTTCTTCATGGTTTTCGATGTCTAGGTACACGGCTCCATGGTTTTTCTTGTCTAGGTATATTTCTCCATGGTTTTCGAAGTCTAGGTCGACGGCTCCACGGTCTTTGATGTCTAGGTATATTTTCCCATGGTTTTGGATGTCTAGATGGGCGGCTCCATCGTTTTCGGTGTCTAGGTCGACGGCTCAAATGGTTTGCAATGAGTTCTTTCAGGGCTCGACCAGGGTTCCCAACGGAAGTTCTTGAAGGGATTGAAGCCGATCAACCGAGAGTCAAGACTCTCGGTTGATCGGCTTTGAAAAAGAGCGCTGTCTTGACTGGGATCTTTTTTAAAGCGTTGAAAATAGGATCTCAATTGAAGTTTTTATGGGATTAATCAAGAATCTCGCCGAGCCCTTTACGGACGAGATTTTCAAGGGGTCGCGACGGAATTTTTTCAAGTGATTGCTTAATGGCGTCACTTAGGTTTCTTGAACGGATTGACCACGAGTCTCTCCGAGGTTTCCTTAAGGGATTGAACAAGAGTCTGTACGAGAGTTTTTCAAGGGATTGATCATGTCTTTCGTCGAGATATTGGAAGAGTTCTACCAGGGCTGTCGACGTAAGTTTTTGAAGAGATCTATCCTCTCTCCAGAACAACCAACCACAACGAATAATCCCTTGATTATAAAAAAAATGTTGCTGAACATTCTGTTTTCCAAAAAAAAAGTGAAATCCGTGGGAAAATACTTTATAAAAGTAAAAAAAGGACGCCAAGTATTAAAAAAGTGCAACCGCAGTTGGAAAATTATGACGCACATATCTATATATTACTTTGTATAAAAATTTCTCCATCATTAATGTTTTGATAAATATGGCCCTTTCCAAAAAGAAGGGAAATCCGTGGAAAAATACTCCAGAAAAGTAAAAAAGGAACGCCAACTATTAAAAAATCGCAACTTCAGTTGAAAAATAACGACCCAATTTTTTCTCGATATTACTTTGCAATGTAACACTTTTGATTTACTAAATTTATGTATTTTATTTTTCCTTCACTGCAAACCATCTTTTGACCTTCATGAAAATCTTATCAAAAAGTGTCAAACTCAATTGAGACAAAAAAAAATGAAATCATCGTGCCGTACCCAAGAGCTCATAAATGAATGACTAAATTTCATAGACGAAGGCACGCCCTTAACACATTCGGTTCAAGGGTTTCTCCCCTACAAGGGCACAAGGGCACGCGAACACGTACACGTACTTCCCGGACGAATTCACTGCAAAGATTATACAAAAACTTGGCGTGCATGGTTTTCAAAAATAATTTCGGCGAAGGAATTCCTCATCCATGTTTACACGAGTAAACATGAGTGGCGTCCCCAGTACGAACTGGGAACAGAGACAACATGGCAAATTTTCCCTCATCTCCGCCTCGCGCGCCGCGCGACCCGATTGTTTTTTTTTTTTTTCAATAGTATAGCTCCTAGTTAAACCAATAAAATTTAACAAAAAGTGAAAAATTCAACAATTTTTCGCGAATTAAAATAAAAATGCATTTCTTGTGAAAAAAAAATTCACTTTAGATCTTAACTTTCTTAAGGTTTTTTAGGTTCGACTAGATGAGAATTTAATCCCGAATAGAATGCATTTCGTTCCATTTCGATGGGACGTTTAGTTTTTTCCCGATCTTTCCCGCTAATTAGGAAAAATCGTAAAAATGAAAAACCGAGAAATCGTGCGTCAGTTTTCGTATATAAAGAATCGTATTTTCTCCAACTTACCGCATTGATATGCTAATCAGCGATTCTTGGTCCATAGACTCTTCAAAGAACTATACAATAGATCACAAAACGTACAATATATCAAGGGGTGAAGCGCGCGCGCCGCGAGCGATCTCGCTCGTATACCTTCTGTAACTTCGAAAATATTTCGAATTTGCGTCTGAAATTTTAGGGACACATTCTTGGATAGTTTGGGAAGACATTTGTGCAAAAAAATGGATTTTTTAAAGCGCCTAGAGCCTGCCCCCCCCCCCCCCTTAAAGCAAACTGACAAATGCTATGTAAAAATGAAAATTCTTCTTTCATAGACGAAAATGAGATGATTATTAATCTTGTTGGTACATTCGATTATCTTTTGTTTTCCCGAAATTATTTTTGAAAACCATGCACGCCAAGTTTTTGTAGAATCTTTGCAGTGAATTCGTCCGGGAAGTACGTGTACGTGTTCGCGTGCCCTTGTGCCCTTGTAGGGGAGAAACCTTTGAATCGAATGTGTTAAGGGCGTGCCTCCGTCGATGAAATTTAGTCATTCATTTATGAGCTCTTGGCTACGGCACGATGATTTCATTTTTTTTTGTCTCAATTGAGTTTGACACTTTTTGATAAGATTTTTATGAAGGTCAAAAGATGGTTTGCAGTGAAGGAAAAATAAAATACATAAATTTAGTAAATCAAAAGTGTTACATTGCAAAGTAATATCATTTTTCTTACTCGAGGTTTTCTCGATAAACTCACAGATCTCTAATTTGGTACAATTGTCGTAGATTTCCTTTCCGACCTTGTTCATCATCGTCCATCAAGAGACTCGGTAGAGTCTCGGAACAAGTACATTTGACAGCTCTGTCTGTCGTCTGCTAGCCCGAGACTCGGCCGAGTATATTATCTCTGAATAAAGCAAATTTGGCGGTGGGGGTAGACATTCTCTTTAATTACAAAGCACAGGAGTAATTTCAGGATCTGAAAATTGCATCCAAGACTAATTAAGTTAGTGTCCGTCGATTGAGCCATAAATCATTGCGATTGATGATGTAACTGCTCAGATAAAAGTTTGCACAGGCAAAATCGCTGTCGTGTTTCTGATTGGTCGCGACTGACGACATATCGCTCTGTGTTCTCATTTGACGGGAAGGTTTGGTTACGAGCGTTATACGAGTGAAGTCTGGTATAGCGATGTCATAAAGTGAGGAATAATTTTCATCGACCCACGGTCATTCCTCAAATAAGAATCGGTGGGGGTTGACATTTTTAAGAATTACATAGTCCATGAGTCATAAATCATCACGATTGACGCCATAAATCATCATGATTGATGCCGTAACTGCTAAGAAAAAAGTTTGCATAGGCGAAATTATGCAAGAATCGCAGTGTGCGTGCATGTAAGTATACATGCGCCCACGACACAACCAAAGGCCTCTTGATGCCCATCACGACCGGTTTCCATGAAAGTCGATCTTCGATGACAGAACGCGCGGCATGTTTCTATTACCGCCGTGAAATTGGCTGGTCTATTTTCAGTTATCCTTTTTTTATCTTGAGACTCGGCAGAGTCTCAGCGAAATATGGAACATTTTGTGAATCCTGGATTGATTGGATGACAACAAAAAATGGATGATGTAACCGCAAAAAGTTATTTTGTCATTATTCTCCATGATTTTCGATGTCTAGGTATATTTCTCCATGGGTTTCGCTCTCCAGGTCGATGGCTCCATGGTTTTCGATGTCTAGGTATATTTCTCCATAGTTTTCGATGTCTAGGTATGTTTCTCTATGGTTTTCGCTCTCCAGGTCGATGGCTCCATGGTTTCTGTTATCTGGGTACATTCCTCTATGGCTTTCGCTCTCCAGGTCGACGGCGCCATGGTTTTCGTTGTCTGGGTATATTTCTCCATAGTTTTCGCTATGGGTATGATTTTCCATGGTTTTCGATGTCTAAGTATGTTTCTCCATGGTTTTCGCTATCTAGGTCGACGGCTCAATGGTTCGCGATGTCTTTTTCAAGGCTCGACTAGGGGTCCTGACGGAAGTTTTTCAAGGGACTGACTCAGGGTTTGATCATGATGTTTCTCAGGGATCAACTGAGAGTCTCGACGGGAATTTTCAAAAAGGGTTCACAATAGTATCTCAATTGAAGTTTTTATGGAATTAATCAAGAATTTTGCCGGGCCTTTAATAAGGGATCAGTCAAGAGTTTGAACGGGATTTTTTAAAGGATTGTTGGGGGTCTCTACGAAAGTTGTTCAAGGGATCGACTCAGAGTCTTTTCGAGACGCTTTTGAGGGATTGACGGAGAGTCTGGACAGCATTCGTTAAGGGATTGACTAAGAGTCTCACCGAAAATTTGCTGATTGTTACCGTTGTTGAATGAGAGAAAGAAAAAAAACATAAGCAGAATTTCTTTCCTGTCATCAAATTTCATTTTATCTTTGTTTCGGTCGTTTATATCGTTTTTCAAATTATTTTTTCAACGGTTTTTTCCAATTGGGGAGAAACGAACAAATTTCTCAATTTCTTTCAAGTATTTCCATATATCTATTAGATGTAATGATAGCAAATACACTACCGGCGAAAAGTTTCCGGACAAAAATTTAAAAGAGTGCCGGGACAGTTTTTCATGCCATTTCGCCGGTAGTTGGCCTAGGCAAATTTAACCAACGCCATTTTGAAGAGGAAGGTTCTACCTTCAATTTGGTTTTTTTGAAATATGTCTACGATTTTTTTTACACTCAGCACTCAGTTTTGAAAACGACAATTTTTTGTCGTTTTTTATCACTGTTTAGAGTGGACCCCGTTTAGAGTAAAAATGTTTTTTAGGCATTTCTACGGATGAAATCATAAAGGTAGAAGTCCAAGCTTCAATTTCATTTCTTAGAAATTTTCCTACGATTTTTTTTCTCAAAGATATTTCTTTTTTTCAGAAAAAATCGATGGTTGGGAAATTGCTCCGTAGTACGAAAACGATGTCGTTTACATTAAAACCTCAAGATGCTAAAAAGTTCTATTAGATTATGTTGAGTTGACTAGAATTTTTTCAGATTTTTTTTTTGAAATTTTTTTCTCATCTATTTGATATGGCAGCTCGATTGATCGGGAAGACCGGATCGCATTGATCTTAAGCTTTAGAAGTAACACGGGGCCTCCGGGAACGCTTTGTATCAATTTTAGATTTTGTGTCTCTCAAAAGCTATTCATCGCATCTTCGACCATTGATTCGGCTATTTTCACTCGCTTCGCGATGTAGCAATTTTTGAACCCTTGATTGCGAAGTGTAAGGATTGATGCAAGGATTGATGCACGCTCTGATGCACGCTTTTCGACACAGTCGCGAGTCCTATGCGTTGTTGTTTCTCGTTTACGTTTTCGCGAGATTCGCTTTGTCGTAGAGGTGAGCGATTTTTTATTTTTTTTTGCTGCCTCAGTCTGCCTCAAAAACAAACAAAAAAGTGGGAAAAATGTTCACACACTCTTTACTTACGACGACAGACAAATATTCAAAAACTCTTTCGATTGAGTACTTCTTTGGAAATCTTCGAAAAAATGTCCGCGTTGTGTTGAGCGATTATCAAGAGACTCGGTAGAGTCTCGGGACAAGTACATTTGACAGCTCTGCTGTCGTCTGCTAGTCCGAGACTCGGCCGAGTATATTATCTCTGAACAAAGCAAATTCGGTGGTAGGGGTTGACATTTATTTAAATTATAAAGCCCAGGAGTAATGTCATGATCTCAAAATTGAACTGGAGACTAATTAAGTTAGTCTCCGTCGATTGAGCCATGAATCATCACGATTGATGCCGTAATTGCCGAGAAAAAAGTTTGCACAGGCAAAATTATGCAAAAATCGCAGTGTGCGTGCATGTATGTATATACGCGCAGACGACACAATCAAAGGCCTCTTGATGCCCATCACGACCGATTTCCATGAAAGTCGATCTTCGATGACAGAAGCGCGACGAGTTTCTATGACCGCCATGAAGTTAGCTGGTCTACTTTCGGTTTTCCCTTTTTTATCTTGAGACTCGGTAGAGCCTCGGCGAAATATTTAACATTTCATGAATCTTGGAGTGATCGGATGACAACGAAAAAAGGGTGATATAGCCGCAAAAATTCATTCTGTCATTATACAAATGAAAATGATTAATTGCTGCTTCAATCCTTTGAAGCAATTGAAGCACGCATTTATCTTCACGTGCGTTTAACTCAAAACTTCGCACTTAGGGGTTTTCGGGTCCACTGATTACAAATTTGAATTCAAAATTTGAAAATTCAAGATGGCAGATCCAATATGGCGGACCAGAACCGCAAAACTTGTTTGATGAACGCGAAAGTTGGTCCACGGGGGTTTTCGGCGTTGCTGATTACAAATCTGCACTCCAAATTCCAAAATTCAAGATGGCGTCTCCGTTATGGTGGACCACAAATACAAAAATCGTTTGATGAACGTGAAAGTTGGTACTCGGGGCTTCTTACGGTCGTTGATTACAATTCTGCACTCGAAATTTGAAAATTGAAGATGGCGGATCCAACATAGCAGAGCATGATTGCAAAAATCTTTTAATGAACGCAAAAGTTGGGACTCGGGGATTTTCGGGATTGCTGCTTACAAATCTGCACTAAGAACTTGAAAATTCAAGATGGCGGATCCGATATGGCGGACTAAGGGCCGGTTCCACAAATCTCGGTTAAGCTGTTCAACGGGGTTTAATGCCTCGTTAACAAAGACTTAAACCCCGTTTAACAGTTAACCGAGATTTGTGGAACCGGCCCTAAAGTGCAAAAATCGTTTGATTAACGCGAAAGTTGGTAGGCGGGGCTTTTCGGGGGCGCTGATTACTAATCTGCACTCAAAATATCAAAATTCAATATGGTGGATCCAATATGGCGGACCCCAAATGCAAAAATCGTTCGATGGAAACGAAAGTTGGTACTCGGCGATTTCTGGGGTCGCTAATTACAAATCTGCACTAAAAATTTGGAAATCCGAGATGGCAGATCCAATATGACGGACCAAAATGCTCAAACTAATTTAATGAAGATGAAACTCTAATTGAGGGGTTTTTCGAGTCGCTGAATTCGAATCTGAGGTCAAAATTAAAGAAGTGAGTGGCAGCTTCGATATAGAAAATGAAACGCAAATCTGGATTGGACACTGAAATATGGAGCTAGAAACGCGCTCCGTCCTCGCCCTTAGCTCCGGATTAGGGGCTCTGGGGTTAGCATTAGCTAAAAGCTTAATTTCATTAGAAATTCAGTATTGGATGACGTGCCACAATAGCAATAAAAAATGTCTCGCGATAAAAACCTTGGGCAACCCCGCCTATATTCGAGTACATAACGCAGATAATATTGCTTTCATTCCTTTTATCACTTATATGAGTGGGTCGAAAATCGAAAAAACTAAACCAATTCAAGCCACGGGGAAAGATTCACGAAGGATCATGTGATCATGAAAAAATGTAGGTTTCGGAGGAGTTCGAAAAAAAGAAGTGATATCCTAGCCAAAAATCCCCTCCACGGGGAAAAAAGCTTGGACAAGTCCATTTGTTGGTGATCCCCGTTTCCATTTGTTTTCACAGAAAAATCTAACCCCCCCCCCCCCCCCCCTAAAAAAAAATTGGAAACGCCAACAAAATAAAAAATTATAAAAAACCCTGGAAAAAAGGAAAGGATGTCAGCACCAAAAATTCTGATATCTATAAAAAAGGACAAGTATTCCCTGTCTGATAATCATATTCATGTCTGAAAATCAATTAACGAGAAAAAAGAAAAACTTCCACAAAAATACAAAACTAAATTTTGGCATCGTATGTTGAGCGGATGCGCACAGAGTACTTGGCCGGCCCGAAATTTTGAATTAAAGTGTTCAGCTTGATTAATCTTGACATAACGTAATTGTTTGGTCTCAGAAATCTTCTTAGAAAAGACACGCGAAAGCTTGGTGAAAATCTCGAGTTAATCAAGATTCTCTCCTAAAACGATTTATATTTCAAGCAAATAATACAAAAAAAAATTGCTAGAAGTGTAATTTTTACCGACGCATTACGGGTCATTTGATTTAATATTTAGCTCCACATTATAATTAGTAATCAGTTGTTATTTTTCTACGTATCCATACTTGTGTAAAATATTGCGCAAATGATTAATTAATTAATTGTATATCAAATTGAGAGAAAACTTTGAATTTGTACTCATTCATTTGAATATATAACGTTCAGTGACATTTGTGTAACGCTTATCATTTTTCTCATGAATACAACCGAGTTGTTCTATCTATCTATAAATAGCTGAAGCTAATAGAAAAAATTTCGGGCCGGCCAAGTACTCTGTGCGCATCCGCTCAACATACGATGCCAAAATTTAGTTTTGTATTTTTGTGGAAGTTTTTCTTTTTTCTCGTTAATTGATTTTCAGACATCAATATGATTATCAGACAGGGAATACTTGTCCTTTTTTATAGATATCAGAATTTTTGGTGCTGACATCTTTTCCTTTTTTCCAGGGTTTTTTATAATTTTTTATTTTGTTGGCGTTTCCAATTGTTTTTTAGGGGGGGGGGGGGGTTAGATTTTTCTGTGAAAACAAATGGAAACGGGGATCACCAACAAATGGACTTGTCCAAGCTTTTTTCCCCGTGGAGGTTAAATTATCTGTTGATAAACTGTAATTTTTGAGTTTATTGGAGTTTATTTTATTTCATTTTGAAGAAGAAAATGGGTCAGCGACTTAATTCAAGTGTCTGAAAGCGTGCATCAATCCTTGCACTTCGCAATTAAGGGTTCAAAATTTGCTACATCGCGAAGCGATTGAAAAAAGCCAAATCAATGGTCAAAGATGCGATGAATAGCTTTTGAGAGACACAAAATCCAAAATTGAAAAAAGCGTTCCCGGGGGCCCCGTGTTACTTCTAAAGCTTCAGATCAATCCGATCCGGTCTTCCCGATCAATCGAGCTGCGATCTCAAATAGATGAGAAAAAAATTTCAAAAGAAAAATCTGAAAAAATTCTGGTCACCTCAACATAATCTAATATAACTTTTTAGCATCTTGAGGTTTTAATGTAAACCTCATAGTTTTCGTACTACGGAGCAATTTTCCAACCATCGATTTTTTCTGAAAAAAAGAAATATCTGAAAAAAAAAATCGTAGGAAAATTTCTAAAAAATGAAATTGAAGCTTGGACTTCTACCTTCATGATTTCATCCGTAGAAATGCCTAAAAAATATTTTTACTAGAAACGGGGTCCACTCTAAACAGTGATAAAAAACGACAAAAAATTGTCGTTTTCAAAACTGAGTGCTGAGTGTAAAAAAAATCGTAGATATTTTTTAAAAGAAGCAAATTGAAGGTGAAACCTTCCTATTCAAAACGGCGTTGGTTAAATTGGCCTAGGCCAACTACCGGCGAAATGGCATGAAAAACCGTCCCGGCACTCTTTTAAATTTTTGTCCGGAAACTTTTCGCCGGTAGTGTACGAATCTTCGTTTACTTTTTTTGGAAGTATTTTGACGATTTTCTTTTAGGCCGGTACGCCCTTTGAAAGTTCGTCGTTTTTTTACTTTTTTGGGGGGTTGAAATTTTAGCGCATGACTCGTAGGAAATTTTTTCACTTTTTTTCCAGCGAAAACTTAAGGCGGACAGTAAAAGCTTCATTTTATTTCTTTTTAACGTTTCGTACGATTTTTTCCCGCAAAACTGTTAGACTTTTTGCATAAAATGACTATATTTGAAAAATGTTGCCTAATTCGGAAACTGTTGAGTTTTCGTAAAATTACCAAGAGCGTGAACAGATGTATACAAACATTGTGAATGCGCTACATTTTTTTCAGAATTAATAGAAGAAGAAAAAAAATTGTTTTCAAAAGGCGACGAAATTTTTTTCTATCCTCAAAAATGCGTTCTCTTACCAGTTCTACACGGTTCTCTCATTGATAAAACCGCCCCTCGCTCGGATCACAGCTTTAACCAGTCGTGGCATCCGTTCGATCGATTCATCGATGTGACTCTGCTCCAGGGTGGCCCAAGCTTCTTTCAGTTTTTTCCACAAATCGCTTGAAGATGTGGGACAAGTTTTCCGTATTTTTTTGATTCAGCTCGTCCCACAAGAGGTTGATCGGATTTAAATCTGGCTATTGGCGTGGCCACACCATTTTGATAATTGTCAACATGGTGTGTCCACAGCGTTTTTGGCTTCTTTATTATTCAGGTATCATCGGCAGGGGGTGGGAGCTATGCTTCGGATCGTCGTGGCTTATGCAGCAAAATAACGATCCGAAGCATAGCTCTCACTTCTGCCGAGGATAACTGTATAATAGGGTGGCTAAAAAAAAATCAACAATTTTTAGTCTTCGAGCATAGTTGATAGAAAGTTGGAGTATCATAAAGGAAAAAACCTCGTGAAAGGGGGAGGCCGTAGGCGAATATTTAGAGGTTGCGCAAGTGTCTGTCATCATTTTTAGCGATTAGAGGCGAAAAACGACGATTTCCTTCGATCGTGAAAGAAATAAATCTAATTTGATTCTTAATTCAGGAGGAATGAAGGGCCCGATCGTTCAGAACAAAAATTTAGAACTTAGTTGTTTTTCAAATTCCATTTTTATTCGTAAAACATAATGAATTTACTCCATTTTACGAGCATCGCTGAAAAATATGACAACAACACGTTTTCTTCGAGGAAGCGCTCGACGGTAACATTGTGTTACGCGGATGATTGGCTTGAGATCGTACAGTGAGAGAATGTTTGACTCAATACCGTAAATGAATATCTGAATAAAATAACTTTGCAAAAGTAAAAAAAAAGAACGCCAAGTATTAAAAAAAGGATTGAAATCATTTTTTAAGCCAAGAAAAATAAACCGGCGACAACAAAAACTTGGGGTGCTTGGTTAAGAAAATAAGCCCGGGAAGATTAAACAAATGCTTATTTTCTCAACCATGCACCTCAAGTTTTTGTTGTCACCGGTTTATTTTTCACGGCTTAAAAAAAATGATTTCAATCCTTTTTTAATACTTGGCGTTCTTTTTTTTTATTTTTGCAAAGTTATTTTATTCAGATTTCATTTCGTTTTGGAATAAATTTTTTTTTTTTTAAACATTACAATAATAACAAAAACGGCAAGGGATAGCGCGGGCCGCGGAAGCGGTAGAGGGAGAGAGACAGCGCTATAGGCGCGTCGGTGGTAGAGGGAAAGAGAGCCCCGATATATCTGTCTCTCTCGCTCAGTGGCGCGCGAAAAGTGGGGATACCGCGTTCAGCGAAGCGGGTGACGTCACAGGCCGAAAATGTCCACCAGTCTCGCAAAGGGCGTATGTCGAAGCGCCTGCGCGGACAACTTACGCCTTTCTGACTCCAAGAAACATAAAGGATCCCAAACCTCGCGTCCAAAATCTTCAATGTTAGATTTATCTGGATTGGCTCAATAGATTTTGTTCTACCAAGGACCATTCGAAAGATAAAAAAACATAGAAAATTCAAATCTAATATGAGATTTTTCCCTCAACCCGTTCTCCTGTGAGAACGATTCAAAGTTTCTGTGACGTCATAAAACGCCTATTTTACTGTATATAAGAGTACGGCCGGCTCGCGCGCTACGCTTTTCTTTTAATACTTGACGTCGAGCCGCTGCCACGTCTCTTGATGAAATGGAATTGTCTTCGATGCATACTTTTAAGAATTTTTCACGTGAAAACTCAAACCTATGAAAGTCGTACCTATTTCATCCACGTTCTCATTTCGTTCATCAGAATTCGATTTGTGTTCGGGATTGAGCTAGCCTCGGCGGTAGCGTGGACAGCTGAGTCGAGAGTTCACGTGCCGCCGCGGGCGGCAGCAGCTACCAGGCACATCGCGCACGGGCAGCGCGGACATCGAGCAGCCAAGCGCTCGTTCCCGCTGCCCTCACGGGCGTCGCCACCTCCCGGGCATCTGTTCTTAGGGACAGAGAAGACGCTTCGCGCGCATGCGCGCGGCGCGTCTTCATCGATCGCCATGATCGATTGCCCAGTCTTGATCGAACAGCGACGAAGCGTGCACGCACTTTCCCTTTTCTTTCTTTCGGGCTATCTTTGGGTCTTTTCTCATTCCAAATTTAAGTCAATTATCGGTGAAAAGACGCCTTGTCTTTTCACACCTTTCTTTCCGGGTTCTTTGGGTAATTTACGCACGCCAGTCGGGCAAAATTGTCACGGGTTTTTGTCGCATAATTTTCCGGGCCACGCGGTCAGCCATCTTGGCTGCCCCACGTGAGAGTCAACGGGCATCGGGCGAAATCTCTTCGCATCGAAGATTTACCGGGCAATCATCGCACGAATACACTCTGTATAATTAAAATAAACAATATTCTATTTTGTTAAATCGCTCGCCCGTATTATTTTTCGTACCACCTACACCAGATCCCGCACAAAACATTTTGGTCCTTCGAGCTGGATCTGGTGGTACGGGCGCGCGAAGTGCGTGAAAACGTTCAGTGCATTTGTGCATCACATTTTCGGACGAGCCACTGGGACTCTTCGCATCGGGTGTACGTCGCAACGAGCGAGAATTCGCAGCGGATCTTCGCACTTCGGGACACGCGGCCTTGCCGGCTCGCGACACACGTGGCTCACACGCACCGGGCGGCCATCTTAAGCCTCGAACACCTCGCCACAGCGATCCTGCCAGCACGCATCGGGTTCGTAACAACGATCCAACGCATCGGGTGAGTTTTTCAAGACTTTTCGTATTTTTTCTCACGAGTGCGGGTCGTGAGCCATCGATTTTCGATCGCGTTCGCCTCACGTGCACGGGGTTCGTCTCATTCGAGCGCGGTCGAGGATCGATCAAGTACTCACAGTGCAAGCCGGGCGGGAAAGTGAGGGACAATTTTCGTGTGTTTCGGTAAATTTTCGGGTTCGTCGCACGCGTTTCGAGAACGGGTTGTCGGGCGGGAGCTTCTCGCCAATTTTTCGACGACGCACGTGGGTTACCGAGCACGCACGCACGCTTCCGGGACGATTGAGACTCTCGGGTGGATTTTTTTTTTTCGCAATTTTGTGGCAGTGATCGCGGGTTTTCGGGCATCGTGGACTTTCGCGAGTTTTTCGCGTAATTTTCACGACGTTTTCGCGGGTTTTTTCGAGGTTGTTCGGGTTTTTTCGAGTTCTTCGATATTTCCGTGGCCTTTCCGCGTGCCTAAGCGCATTCCTTCGCAGCGATTTCGGGTTCTGGCTGGACATTCGGGTAAACGCCAGATACATCGCATGCGGGATCGGGTTTTTGATTAATTCGTCGGGTTTTCGAGCATTTTCGAGTGCGCGTTCGCGGTCCAGGGCCACCGGGTCCTTGGGTTGTCGCGGTTGCCGACTCGCACGGGCGGGTTCGACTCCCTTGGGTCATCGCTACGCTCGTGAGGTATTTTCAACGTCGTGTACCCCCAGCTGGCCTGAATTTCCTCATTTGTTCAACAATTTTCGGACTTTCGCAACAGGGAACATGTCGGAAGGCGACCAGGCGACGCTCAAGCCAGAGCTCGGGGATGACCCGCCTCGCCTCATCACTCCGGGAGACGAGACGGCGAACGCATCGGGAACGGGCACGCTGCAGCCTCCATCTCGGGCTCCATCGCAGACATCGCAGACGTCGGTGTCTTCTCGGGTTCCTTCGCGTTCGGGCAGCCGGGAGCGCGCGCCAGCCAAGCAAGAATCCACACAATCGGGCGTGTGGGTGGCGCGCTCGCTAGAGCTCAAGGTAGCAACGCAAATTTCTCGGGTTGCGTTGCTCGACGAGATGCTTTCGTCAGCGCAGCATCAAACGGCCGGGAGCTACACGCCCACGGAGATCGACAGTCACCTCAAACAAGCGCGAGACTTATGGGCCAAATTCGCACAGGTGCACGATGTCATCTCTGACTCGTGCACGCCAGAGATCATGGAGGGGCCGTACGTGACGGAGGACGTCTACGGCAGGGCGTGTCGCCTCCATCGGGATGTCACGGCGCTGCTTTCGCGCTTCCGGGACGAGCTCACCCCCATGAGCTTCGGGAACGTCGCACCGAGACGCGCTGCAGCGATCGGCCGGGAGAATTTGCCAAAGATCTGTCTGCCAACGTTCACCGGGGACTTCGCAAAATGGGTTTCCTTCAGGGATCTGTTCGTGTCGCTGGTTCGGGACAACCCAGCGCTCACGGACGTGGAGCGTATGCACTATTTGCGGACGGCCACATCGGGAGAGGCTGCGAAACTCATCGCAAGCCTCGCGATTGACTCGGAGTCATTCGCAACGGCCTGGGAAATCCTCTGTGAGCGCTACAACGACACACGGGTATTGATACGCTCACACTTGGACACGCTGTTTCGCACGACGGCCATCCCGGCAAATTCAGCAACGGAACTTCGCACACTCCTTCATGATGTCTCCGAGGCGTATAATTCGCTCCGGGTTCTCAAGGCTCCCATTGACCATTGGGATTTGGTCCTTGAGTATGCAGTCACGCGGCGCCTCGACGCCTCGAGTCGCGTCGCCTGGGAGACAAAGGCCGGAACGTCCAAGGAGCAGCCGAAATTTGCGGAGCTACGGACCTTCCTCTCAAACCGGGCTCGGGCGCTTGAAGGATCTGCCGTCGTATCGGGTGCGTTCCAGCCACGGGAGAATAAATCGGGTTCGAGCAAATCCGCATCGGGATCATCGCAACGACCGTCCGCACGGGTGCTCGCAGCTACCACGGGTTCATCGGGGAGCAAATATACCTGCTCTCTGTGTCAACAGGGCCATTTTATCATCGCCTGCCCTAAATTCCGGGAGCTTAGCAACGCGCAACGTCGGGAAAAGGCGCAGTCACTCCGACTGTGCTTTAACTGCCTGGGCAAGCACAACGTCGCGTCCTGCCAGACGACGACGAAGTGCAAGGAGTGCGACCGGAAGCACCACACCATGATTCATGTGGGGTGGACCCGGGACGGTGGTACTCCCGCATCGGCGAAGGCAGGCGAGGCAGCGGGTTCCAGCGCATCGGGAGCGTCCGCATGAGATGCGGCGGCATTGGCTTTGTCGGGATCGGGATTAGGAGCTGCCAGGCCGGCAGTTCTCCTCGCAACGGGACAGGCCGACGTTATCAACAGCAACGGAGCATCGCATCGGGTACGCGTTCTTATCGACACGGGTTCTGAACTTACGTTCATCGCGGGTGCTCTCGTGCACCAGCTCCAACTCTCGCGGGAGCCGTCGGTAATTCCGATCGTCGGGATCGGTGGAACGCAATCGGGC
The DNA here is from genome assembly GCA_037043255.1 of Diadegma fenestrale. NCBI lineage: Eukaryota > Metazoa > Arthropoda > Insecta > Hymenoptera > Ichneumonidae > Diadegma > Diadegma fenestrale. Next base: position 1,103,161 of record CM073317.1, read on the forward strand.
CAAACGCGCGGGGTGGTTCGGATTCAATTACGATCTACAATTACGTCGGATTCTGTATTAATAAACGCTCATATTTTGTCAAAGCTAATGCCAATTCTTCCATCATTTTCCCCCCCTCATCTCTCCTTACCTCATCTGCAAGGCCTCCCCCTTGCAGATCCAGATCTTTTGTTACCGGGATCAATAGATCTTATCTTAGGGGTGGATATTTACGGGGACATTATTCGGGCGCAAATTAAGCGAGGGCCTCCAGGCACTCCGATCGCACAGAACACCATCTTTGGGTGGATTGTTATCGGGCCATGGGATTTTTCGCAAGCCTCAGCCGGGCTCTCGCTACATGCTGCAGTCGATCACGGGTGTCAAGCGCTTCAAGACCTCCTCTTGCAGTTCTGGCTCCAGGAGGAGGTCGCCGTATCGAGCGGGTCTCCACTCACGGGAGACGAGCTGGAATGCGAAGAGCATTTCCGCTCCACGCACACAAGGGACGCAGATGGGCGGTACGTCGTTGGGCTGCCCATCAAATCTGCTTCGGGTAAATTGGGGAGTTCGTACCAGTCGGCTTCGGCCTGTCTGCAGCGGCTCCGGCGCAGGCTCGATCGGGACGCGAACTACAAAGGGCTTTACGACGCGTTTCTGGGTGAGTACGAATCTTTGGGCCATATGATTCGGGTTCCTGAGGACTACGCTACGAACGGGTCGGTGTATTACTTGCCGCACCACGGGGTACTCACCACGAAGCTGCGCGTCGTCTTCAACGGGTCGTGCAGCACGGATTCCAGGACGTCGCTTAACGACGTATTGCACACGGGTGCTAAACTGCAGCGAGATATTTCGGACGTTCTCCTGTGGTTTAGACGACACCGGGTCGTCTTCGCGACGGACATCGTTAAGATGTTTCGACAATTTCGGGTTCGGGAACGCGATTGGGATTTACAACGCATTTTGTGGGTGGACGAGAACGGTCGGGTCGTTCCATTCCACCTCACCACGGTGACCTACGGCACGCGGTCGGCACCATTTCTCGCGTGTCGTGTCCTCGATCAGCTGGTAGCTGACGAGGGTGGGAGATATCCTGCTGCGGTCGCCCCCCTTACAAAGGGGCGATACGTAGATGATATCTATGGCGGAGCCGACACCCTAGCAGAGCTCATCACGCAAGCTGAGCAGCTAGTCGGGATCACCGCATCGGGTTGCCTGCCCTTAGCCAAATGGCAGAGCCATCAACCGGAGCTACTCGCATCGGTCGGGGCGACCTCCTCAACGGAGAGCTCACGGGAATTTGAAGCATGCGAAACAAAGGTCCTCGGTCTCGCATGGCTTCCGCACACGGACGTGTTTAAATTCACGGTTCGCACGTACACGGTCAGAGACGGGATAACGAAGCGCATCATCCTCTCGGAGATTGCGCAAATTTACGACCCTCTGGGATTCCTCGCACCGGTAACGATTCGGGCCAAAATCCTTCTCCAACGACTTTGGCTCGAAAAGTTGGGTTGGGACGATCTGGTCTCAACCGAAGTCAACAACGCATGGGTCGCGTTTCGTCGGGAGCTAGCGCACCTCGGGACGGTTTCGGTACCGCGCTGGCTCCAGATCGCATCGGGCGCGGCGATCGAAATCCACGGGTTTTCCGACGCATCCCAACTCGCAATGGGTGCAGTCGTGTACGTTCGGGTGTCGAGTACGGAGAACCGCGCTGCGGTCTCCTTCGTCTGCGCAAAAACCAAGGTCGCACCACTCAAACGGCTAACAATTCCACGCTTGGAGTTGGCAGCAGCCGTGCTGCTAGCCAAGCTGGTGCACCATGTGCAAAAAACTTTGGGCCTTGATGACTCCCGGGTCTACCTATGGACGGACTCCATGGTAACACTCACCTGGGTTACGTCGCATCCTTCACGATGGAAGTATTTTGTGCGAAATCGGGTCGCACTGGCACAGGAGCTCGTGCCACGGGCGCAATGGAGATTCACACCGGGAAAAGACAATCCTGCAGATTGCGCATCGCGGGGGCTAACCATCTCTCAAATCGCGCGATTTTCACCATGGTGGGACGGGCCTCAGTGGTTAGCCAAAGACAGTCTCCATTGGCCAACACAGCGCATCGGGACAGGGGACGCAACGGCGCTCGAAGAGCGTCCAGGTCTCACACTTGCAGTCGCAACCTCTCACACACCGGTCTTCGATCTTATCGAGAGGTATTCAGCGCTAAACCGGTTGTTGCGAATCACAGCGTGGCTCTTCAAGGCGATTACAAGCCTGAAAGGAGCAGGGAGCGGTACATCGGGTTCAGCCATCACACCGGGAGACCTGGAACACGCACGGTTTTATTGGGTGAAAGCCATCCAAGGAGCATTTTTTGCTTCTGAGCTCCGGATCCTCGCATCGGGCAATACGCTCCCGAAATCGCATGCGATCACGCGGTTAACGGGGTTTATTGATCATCAAGGCATCCTCAGGGTGGGAGGACGGCTGAAGCACTCAGCCTTACAACCTGAGGGCAAAAACCCAGTCATCCTCCCTCGTGCCTCACCCCTGACGGAGCTTCTCATCCGAGAGGCTCACGAGCGCACTTTCCACGGTGGGACACAACTCACCCTGGCGCACCTACGACAGAGCTGCTGGATAATTGGCGGGCGAGGTCCAGTACGCTCCTTCATTCTGACGTGTGTCAAATGCGCTCGTTTTCGGGCACAGAAAGCGCAACAATTAATGGGTCAGTTGCCAACAGCACGGGTCACGCCTGCAAGGGCGTTCCTCTTCACGGGGGTCGACTACGCCGGGCCAGTCACACTCAAGAACTGGCGCGGGCGCGGGAATAAATGTCACAAGGGCGGGTTGTGCATTTTCGTTTGTTTCACTACCTCTGCGATTCATCTCGAGGTTGTTACAGATCTAACGACCGACGAGTTCCTGGCGGCACTTCGCAGATTCACCGGGAGACGGGGAGTTCCGCACACGATTCACAGTGATTGCGGAACGAATTTCCAGGGCGCAGCGGCAGAGCTGAAACAGCTCTTCAAGTCGGGAACGGAGGAGGCTGCCCGCCTCCAGCGCACTGGGGCAACTGACGGAGTCACGTGGGTTTTCAACCCACCGGGAGCACCACATATGGGCGGGAAGTGGGAGGCCGCAGTAAAGTCGGTCAAACACCACCTCCGGCGGACGATAGGAGATGCGGCCTTGACGTTTGAAGAACTTACGACTCTTCTGACACAAATCGAGGCCGTACTCAACTCTCGTCCGTTGGAGCCAATGGCGGACGACCCGGATGATGTCACCGCATTAACACCGGGACATTTCCTCATCGGGGAGGCCATGACCACGGTCCCAAAACCATCACTACGGGACGTGCCTGCCGGTCGACTGACACGGTGGCAATGGGTACAAGAAAGAGCCCAATTTTTCTGGGATCACTGGTCCACCGGCTATCTCCAACACCTTCAAGGGATTTCCGAGTGGCATCATCCGCGGCACGACATCCGGGTTGGCTCGCTGGTCCTCCTGACCAACGAGAATCTGCCGCCAACGAAGTGGGCGTTGGCTCGGGTCACGCTTCTTCATCCGGGAACCGACGGGCTTACACGGGTGGTCACCATCAAAACGGCGACGTCCACTCTCACCAGGCCAATCACCAAGCTGGCCCTCCTGCCAGTCCACCAACCGGGTTCAATCGACGGCACTGCTGCCGATGGCGGGGAGAATGTTCGGGATTGAGCTAGCCTCGGCGGTAGCGTGGACAGCTGAGTCGAGAGTTCACGTGCCGCCGCGGGCGGCAGCAGCTACCGGGCACATCGCGCACGGGCAGCGCGGACATCGAGCAGCCAAGTGCTCGTTCCCGCTGCCCTCACGGGCGTCGCCACCTCCCGGGCATCTGTTCTTAGGGACAGAGAATTCTTCATAATTCTCAGAGATATAAAAAAATCTTGTCGCAGAGGCGCATGAAAATCTTGTCGCTGCAAGTTATCTAATAGCTCCGGATAACTCTCAGTGACATCAAGATCTTGTCGCTGAGCCACATAAAGATTAATCGCTGAGCAATAATATCCCTCAGCGAAACAAAAATCTTGTCGCTAAGACAAATGAAAATCTTGTTGCTGAGGCAAATGAAAATCTTGTCGCTGCGAGGGCTCAGTGACATGAAAATCTTGTCGAATTTTCATTCGGTATACCGAATGAAAATTAATCGCTAAGCGATAATATCTCTCACCGACATGAAAATCTTGTCGCTGAGGCAGATAAAAATTTTGTCGCTGCGATGGCTCAGTGACATAAAAATCATGTTGCTGAGGCCCAAGAAAATGTTGTAAATTCATCCTTTTTTGATAGTTATACATTTTTTTCCTGCTAGAGGTCGAATTCGAAAAAAGATGCCCGAAAAAAAAAATTCTAAGTGAAATTCTAAAAAAAATTCCAGGCGATTTAGTATGAAAACACGCAACTTCTTGTATCTGTAAAATTTTCTGTAAATCCTATCGTTCTTGAGTGATATTGGTTTTTTCAAAACTTTATGTTTTTGGCCAAAAACGAAATAATTTTTGGGAAAAAAATTACAACCAATTTCTTAAAAGAGGAAGATGGAGCTTCTGCATTGCATTGCAAGATTTCAATGGTAAAAAAAAACCCATTATATTGTGCGCCTGATGCGTGATGGTCGAAAAAAGGCATAAAAACAGTTCGGAACCAAAGTCCGTTAACAAAACATTTTGGATCGAATTTTTTTTTCTCCGTACCGCGGTTGAAGAACATCACAACGAGGATATTCGCATTAGGTTCCCCCCAAAAGTTAATGAAAAAAACGGTGTAAAAATTTTTTTTAAATAAATTATCAATAAATTTGGCGGTAAATTTGTCATTTTTCAAAATTTCAAATAGCAAAATCATGATCAGCGGAAAAAGTTAGCCCTAATTAAAAAAAAAAAACAACCCGATATGTTCATTAGTTCCGGAGATATTCCATGTTGGTGGAATTTGAACTCGCGAATTCACTTTTCGCGCGAGCGCGCGCGAGCCGGAGACGGCTACCCCCACTCTGCCGCCAAACGCTACGTGAAATTTGGCCTCCCGGAAAACCTTCACCGAAAACAATAAATTTATATGGGATTTTTCCGCCAATTCCTCCCGAAATTTGGCCTCCCGGAAAACCTTCACCGAAAACAATAAATTTATATGGGATATTTCCGCCAATTTCTCCAGGTAGCATAAGCCTTACCCCGTACGCTGTCCAATTTTCAGCTCTCTATGTTGAAATGAGCAGCTGCAATAATTATTGAAAAACAAATTTTTTAATCTCCCCCTAATTAACTTTGAGCAATTTTTTTTCATTCTCAATTCGTAGAAAAATAACCGCTTTCAAATGATGTCACTCCCGAGTCTGTAACTTCAAAATTCGCGATAGAATTCCATTTGTTTTTGAGTAAAAATCGTACTCCATTTTTGGAGCCGTTTTTCACCCCTTTAATTATAAAAAATCGATTTGCCCCAAAGTGTACATGAGAGTTCGATTCTTTCGGAATCATTTTGGTTTTGGTTTTATTGCACTGTGACACCCTCCCGATGTAGAAATTCCTTGCAAAACCAGTCGGTTTTTTAACAACAAATGGCTTTTCTCAAAAACTATTTATGAGATCGAGCTCAAACTTTGCACACTTGTTGAGTGTCCCGGGGGACATATATTCTGAGATTTTTAACTCTGCACATGCATTTTTGAACTAATAATTTGCTATAAAAGAAAGGGCTGTTTTAGCCGGTTTTTAATTTTTCGCGGGCGAACTAATGAACCGATTTTGAGTTGCGACCCGCCAAATTGTTCGTTTTTTAAATATCTACAAATAGTTACCGAACTCTTTTTCTCCGCGGTGGATAGTTTAGATGCTATTCCTCAAAAACATGGTTTCGCCAACTTTGACGGCCTGGCAAAAGAAAGCCCCCCAAAATCTGTGGTTGGAAAGTATCAGGCCTTCATCGGCGGCATCAGCCCTACGAGAATATGTCGGTTATAATCGTTCCGGCTCGGTGTCACGAAAAGGCTCTTTTTCGAACCCGGTTCCTGGACTACAATACGACCACCCCGACGCACCAGTACACGTCAGAATAATTTACCCTCATTCGTCTAATTGACCCTACCTTCGACGGAAAAAACATCCCTGTAGACCATTTTATTGGCGCTTGTAAACGAGCTGCAAAATTAATCCCGGACGACCAACAGCCGCAATTTCTGTTCAATTTAAATTAACAGGATTTTCCCAAGATTTGGCAGAAACGAAAAATTACATAACCCTCGACGAATTTTACCGAGACCTCAAAGAAAGTTTTGGTGCCACTATCGAACTATCAAGAGACGTGGCAGCGGCTCGACGCCAAGTATTAGAAGAAAAGCGTAGCGCGAGAGCTGCCGTACTCTTATATACAGTAAAATAGGCGTTTTATGACGTCACAGAAACTTTAAATCGTTCTCACAAGAGAACGGGTTGAGGGAAAAATTTCATATTGGATTTGAATTTTCTATGATTTTTTATCTTTCGAATGGTCCTTGGTAGAACAAAATCCATTGAGCCAATCCAGAGAAATCTAACATTGAAGATTTTGGACGCGAGGTTTGGGATCCTTTCTGTTTCTTGGAGTCAGAAAGGCGTAAGTTGTCTGCGCAGACGCTTGGACATACGTCCTTTGCGAGACTGGTGGACATTTTCGGCCTGTGACGACACCCGCTCCGCTGAACGCAGTATCCCCACTCTTCACGCGCCACTGAGCGAGAGAAACCGATATATCGGGCCTCTCTTTCCGTATGGTTTTCGTGGTCTAGCTACCATGGTTTTCGTTGTCCAGCTACCATGGTTTTCGTTGTCTAGCTACCATGGTTTTCGTTGTCAAGGTACCGATATATCGGGCCCCTCTTTCCGTATGGTTTTCGTGGTCTAGCTACCATGGTTTTCGTTGTCTAGCTACCATGGTTTTTGTTGTCTAGGTATATTTCTCCAGGGTTTTCGATGTGTAGGTATATTTCTCCATGGTTTTCGTTGCCTCTGTATATTTCTCCATGGTTTTCGATGTCTAGGTATATTTCTTCATGGTTTTCGATGTCTAGGTCAACGGCTCCATGGTTTTCGTTGTCAAGGTACACGGCTCCATGGTTTTTGTTGTCTAGGTATATTTCTCCATGGTTTTCAATGCCTGGGTATATTTCTCCATGGTTTTCGGTGTCTAGGTCCACGGCTCCATGGTTTTTCATGTCTCTGTATATTTCTCCATGGTTTTCGGTGTCTAGGTCCACGGCTCCCTGGTTTTCGGTGTCTAGGTCCACAGCTCCATGGTTTTTGATGCCTAGGTCCACGGCTCCATGATTTTTGATGTCTAGGTATATTTCTCCATGGTTTTCGATTGCTAGGTCCATGGCTCCATGGTTTTCGATACCCAGGTATATTTCTTCATGGTTTTTGATGTTCAGGTATATTTCTTCATGGTTTTCGATGCCCAGGCATCAGGGATAGGCGGACTCGAATCAAAAAGTATTTAAATACATGCTTTAAATCATAAATCATTTTTTACTTGTGATTTAAACGAGCTCGGAGTGTTAAGTCTTTTTTGACTCGTGATTTAAACCGGCTCGGAGTATCAAGTCTTTTTTGACTCGGACTTTGAACGGGCTCGGAGTATCAAGTCTTTTTTGACTCGTGATTTAAACCGGCTCAGAGTATCAAGGCTCTTTTGAATCGGACTTGAATCGAGCTCGGAGTATCAAGTCTTTTTTGACTCGGACTTGGAACGGGCTCGGAGTATCAAGCCTTTTTTGAATCGGACTTGAACCGAACTCGGAGTATCAAGTCTTTTTTGACTCGGACTCGAAACGCGTTCCAAATGTCAAGCCTTTTTTGATTCATGATTTAAACGAGCTCGGAGTGTCAAGTACTTTTTAACTCGTTACTCCTTTCGATTAAGAGTCACAGAAGCTTTTTCATTCCGAGTGTATTTGAGCTTCAAATCAATTTTAATTCATTTTTAAATCGTATCAAACTACAGAATTTTCGGAAATTCCCGAATATTTTTGAATTATGAAAGTCAAATCGAATGAATCTTTCGAAACTGTAGAAACGTAACCTAAAATAAACTATAAATTATAGAAGTCGCATGGAACGCATAACAAAATAACACATGAAGGTCCATGGTTTTCGTGAACCACGTCGACGTCACCATGGTTTTGGTCTATGACGGTGATATCTCCATGGTTTTTGTCTACGACGGTGACATCTTTATGGTTTTTCTCCATGACGTCGACGTCTCTATGGTTTTCGTCAAATACGTTGACGTCACCATGGTTCCCATCAACTACGTCGACATCTCCATGGTTTTTAACAACGAATAAAAACCAAGGATATCACCGTCATCGACCGAAACCATGGAGATGTCGCCGTCATGGACAAAAACCATGGAGATATCAACGTCATAGACCAAAGTCATGGAGATATCAACGTCGTTGGTAAAAACCATGGAGATGTCGACGTAGTTGATGAGAACCATGGTGATTTTGACGTCATAGACCAAAACCATGGGGATGTCACCGACGTAGACAGAAACCATGGGGATGTCACCGACGTAGACCAAAACCATGGAGATATCAACGTCGTTAGTAAAAACCATGGAGATGTCACCGTCGTAGACAGAAACCATGGGGATGTCACCGACGTAGACAGAAACCATGGAGATGTCGACGTCATGGACGAAGACCATGGAGATGTCACCGTCGTAGACAGAAACCATGGGGATGTCACCGACGTAGACAAAAACCATAGAGATATCACTGTCATAGACCAAAACCATGGGGATGTCACCGCCGTGGACAAAAACCATGGTGATGTCGACGTCATGGACGAAAACCATGGAGATGTCACCGTCGTAGACAAAAACCATGGAGATATCATCATCATAGACCAAAACCATGGGGATATCAACGTCGTTGGTAAAAACCATGGTGATGTCGACGTAGTTGATGAAAACCATGGTGACGCCATCATGATTGACGAAAACCATAGAGAAGTCGACGTCATGGACGAAAACCATGGAGATGTCACCGACGTAGACAAAAACCATGGAGACACCAACGTCATTGATAAAAACCATGGTGACGTCGACGTGCTCACGAAAACCATGGACCTTCATGTGTTATTTTGTTATGCGTTCCATGCGACTTCTATAATTTATAGTTTATTTTAGGTTACGTTTCTACAGTTTCGAAAGATTCATTCGATTTGACTTTCATAATTCAAAAATATTCGGGAATTTCCGAAAATTCTGTAGTTTGATACGATTTAAAAATGAATTAAAATTGATTTGAAGCTCAAATACACTCGGAATGAAAAAGCTTCTGTGACTCTTAATCGAAAGGAGTAACGAGTTAAAAAGTACTTGACACTCCGAGCTCGTTTAAATCATGAATCAAAAAAGGCTTGACATTTAGAACGCGTTTCAAGTCCGAGTCAAAAAAGACTTGATACTCCGAGCTCGGTTCAAGTCCGATTCAAAAAAGGCTTGATACTCCGAGCCCGTTCCAAGTCCGAGTCAAAAAAGACTTGATACTCCGAGCTCGATTCAAGTCCGATTCAAAAAAGGCTTGATACTTCGAGCCGGTTTAAATCACGAGTCAAAAAAGGCTTGATACTTCGAGCCCGTTCCAAGTCCGAGTCAAAAAAGACTTGATACTCCGAGCTCGATTCAAGTCCGATTCAAAAAAGGCTTGATACTCCGAGGCGGTTTAAATCACGAGTCAAAAAAGACTTGACACTCCGAGCTCGTTTAAATCACAAGTGAAAAATGATTTATCATTTATTTTTTTTTAAGCTCTTCATGCCCATCCCTGCCAGGCATATTCCTTCATGGTTTTCGATGCCTAGGTATATTTCTTCATGGTTTTCGATGTCTAGGTACACGGCTCCATGATTTTTGTTGTCTAAGTATATTTCTTCATCCTAGCCAAAAATCCCCTCCCGGGGAAAAAAGCCTGGACAAGTCCATTTGTTCGTGACCCCCGTTTCCAATCGTTTTCACAGACGAATCCAACGCTGCTAAAAAAGAATTGAAATAAAATGAAGAATAGAAAAAAACCCTCGGAAAAAATGGCTCCTAAAAAAATGGAGAAAAACCCCAAAAAAAACTCAAAACAATTGAAAAAACTACAATGAATGTAAAAATGTTGAAAAAAAATAAAAATTGATTATTTTCGCTCAGCACGAAAAATTCTTGATATCCATGAAAGGACAAGTATTCCATTGATGGCGGAAAATCAATTAACAAGAAAAAGGGAAAAGTTCCAAAAAAACACGGCACAAAAAAAAGAAACCCCTAAATACACAATAGCGAATCGACAGAAAAACTTGCGCGACGTGATGGAAAACTAAAGTTTGCCATCGCATGTTGAGCAGTTGAGCGGATGCGCACAGAGTACTTGTCCGGCCCGAAATTTTTTTATTAGAAGTGCTCATAGGTTTTGAACTTGACATAACGTAATTGTTTAGTCTCAGAAAGCTTTTTAGAAAAAACACGTGAATAGTCGGTGAAAATCTCGAGTCAATCAAGGTTCTTTCCAAAACCGATTTACATTTCAAGTGAATAATACAAAAAATGGCTAGGAGTGCAATTTTTTCCGATGCATTACGGGTCATTGAATTTAACTAGCTGCACCTTAATCATTCATTAGTTGTTATTTTTCTATGTATCCATACTCGTGTAAAATATTGCACAAATAATTAGTTTATTAATGGCTGTGGCTATTCGTCCGGATATTTCATACACTAAAAAGCATGGTCGGACGAATAAGCAACCCTTAATCGTACGGATAAAGCGGAAATCATTGGATAAAGCGTGTCCGGACGAATATTATTCGTCCGGCTATCCGGACGACCAGCTACTGCGTTTCTCTTAAATAATTATATATCAAATCGAGAGAAAACTTTGAATTTGTACCAATGCATTTGAATGTATAAAGTTCATTGATTTTTGTATAACGCCCATCATTTTTCTCATGAATACAACCGAGTTGTTCTATCTATCTAAAAATAGCGGAAGCTAATACAAAAATTTTCGGGCCGGACAAATACTCTGTGCGCATCCGCTCAACTGCTCAACATGCGATGGCAAACTTTAGTTTTCCATCACGTCGCGCAAGTTTTTCTGTCGATTCGCTATTGTGTATTTAGGGGTTTCTTTTTTTTGTGCCGTGTTTTTTTGGAACTTTTCCCTTTTTCTTGTCAATTGATTTTCAGCCATCAATGGAATACTTGTCCTTTCATGGATATCAAGAATTTTTCGTGCTGGGCGAAAATAATCAATTTTTTTTTTTTTACCATTTTTACATTCATTGTATTTTTTTCAATTAATTTGAGTTTTTTTGGGGTTTTTCTCCATTTTTTTAGGAGCCATTTTTTTCGAGGGTTTTTTTCTATTCTTCATTTTATTTTAATTCTTTTTTAGCGGAGTTGGATTTGTCTGTGAAAACGATTGGAAACGGGGGTCACGAACAAATGGACTTGTCCAGGCTTTTTTCCCCGGGAGGGGATTTTTGGCTAGGATATCACTTCTTTTTTCTGATTGGAAGTCTCCAATTTTTTCAGTCCAGTGGGAATAATTTGCTGATTTTTCCCTAGAAGTGTACTCTGTGGTCATTTTAAGCCAAGAATCATGTCTCTATCTCAATTTTTCACCGAGATATGATTTTTTGCCCATTGCCATCATTTTTGCTCGAAAATGACGATTTTTCATCAATTTTCAAACGAAAATCGCTCTTCTCCGAGCAACGACGGTGAAATCATGTTTTTTTTTTCGTCCACATGGTTTGCTGAGCTAAAAGGAAACGTGAACGCGTGCCATAATCTTATATTTTCTCGATAATGGTATTTTCGCATTTTCACCATCAGCTTAGAAAAAAAAAACGCCATTTTTACATGACTTGAGAGTGAAGATTTTATTTAGTTGGCTTTATGGGAATAAATTGCTGATTTTTTTCCCAGGAATTTACTCTGTGGAGCTTAATGTAAGCCCAAAGTCATGTCTCTATCTCAATTTTCCACCAAGATATGAATTTTTGCCCATTACCACGTTTTTTGCTTGAAAATGACGATTTTTCATCAATTTTCAAACGAAAATCGCTCTTCTCCCAGTGAAAATAGTATAAATTTTGATTTTTTTTCAAGCCACATAATTTGTTGAGCTGAAAGGAAACGTGAACGCGTGCCATAATCTTGAATTTGCTCGAGAATGGTATTTTTGCCTTTTCACCATCAGCTTCCAAAAAAACATTTTTACATCACTTAGGAGCGAAGAATTTATTTGTTTGGCTCTATGAACATGAGATGCTAATTTTTTCCCTAGAAGTATACGCTGTGGACCTTAATTCAAGCCCAGAATTATGTCTCTATCTCAATTTTTCATCGAGATATGATTTTTTGCCCATTACCATGATTTTTTCTTGAAAAGGACGATTTTTCGACAATTTTCAAACGAAAATTGCGCTTCTCCGAGTAAAAATCGTCTAAATTATGATTTTTTTTCTAGCCACTCGATTGGATACGCTGAAACAAAGAGGAAACACGTGCCAAAGTCTCAATTCATCGCGAGAATTAAATTTTCGACTTTTTCCCACGAGTTAGAAAAATCAATATTTGAACATGAAGTTGTAGCGAAGAAGTTTTCTTCTCGGTTCCATGAGAATAAAATGCTGATTTTTTCCCAGCAACTAGACTCTGTGGAGCTCAATTCAAGCCCAGAATTATGTCTCTGTCCCAGTTTTCCATTGAAAAATGATTTTTTGCCCATTACCATGATTTCAGCTTGAAAATGACGATTTTTCGACAATTTTCAAACAAAAATCGCGCTTCTCTGAGTAAAAATCGTATAATTTATGATTTTTTTCCCAGCCACTCGGTTTGATATGCTGAAGCAAAGAGGGAAGACGTGCCAAAGTCTCAATTTATCGCGAGAATTAAATTTTCGACTTTTGATCACGAGTTGGAAAAAATCAATATTTTAGCATGAAGTTGTCGCCAAGAATTTATCTTCTTGGCTCCATGAGAAAAAAATGCTGATTTTTTCCCTGCAACTAGACTCTGTGGAGCTCAATTCAAGTTCAGAATTATGTCTCTATCTCAATTTTTCATCGAGAAACGATTTTTTGCCCATTACCATGATCTTGGCTTGAAAATGACGATTTTTCGACAATTTTCAAACGAAAATCGCTCTTCTCCGAGCCAAAATGGTAAAATTATGATTTTTTCCAGCCACTCGGTTTGATACGCTGAAACAAAGAGGAAACACGTTCCAAAGTCTCAATTCATCGCGAGAATTCAATTTTCGATTTTTGACCACGAGTTGGAAAAAATCAATATTTTAGCATGAAGTTGTAGGGAAGAATTTTTTTCTTTGGCTCCATGAGAATTTTGGCAGAAAGGAACAAATGTACAATTTTTTCTTGTGGCCCAGCGACATGATTTTTATGTCACTGAGCAACACATTCTTCTCCCATAACCTTGCATTCTCGGGCAAATAAATGTTTAGCCAACGTTCCTTGTTTGACAAGGAACAAGTTGTGACAGTTATTGGCTCGAAAATGTCAAGGGCGAGAAGGAAGAATATGAATTTATCCCAGCTATCTCTCTTACATTCGTGTCAACTTGGCCGTTCAAAATATCAGCTGACATTTTTTGCTCGCTCGTCTGCACTATTTTTTTTGTTTATACATATCCATGAATTGCCTACGACGGATCCATTGGAATCATCGCGGCCTCGACCAATCAGAAATTTCGTTCCTCGGGATAGGCTAAGATGGGCGCACAGACCCCTTTGAATGTGTGGTCGGGCGGCCATATACAGACACGTCAAATCCTTCGATGTAGCGTGGTTCTGACGCAGACTGAGATAGGACTAAGCCCGTGCAAAGTTTTTTCTCAGCAATTACTTAATCAATCGTACCGAATTTGGGCTCTATCGAAAGGGTATCGCGTAATTAGTCTCCATGTCAATTTTCAGGTCGCTAAACGACTCCTGGGCTTCACAGTTAGCTGAAATGTCATCGAAATTTTGTTTCCCACCACCGCGAATCGTTTTACTACGAGAAAGTATAGACTCGGCGAGCGCTCGGGACAAGCAGACGACGCACAGCTGTTTTCAAATGTACTTGTCCCGAGACTCTGCCGAGTCTCTTGATATCTGACAGACCAGTCGATATCGATAATCACGGCTCTAACGACTTTCCAACTGCAAATCCTGCAGAAATCCGTATAACAAGAACATTAGGGAAACAGGAAAGATTTAAAAAATTAGAAACTCTCTTGCATCTAGAAAATTTAGATGAAGTAGAGAAGGAACATGTCCTTCAACTAACCTTCGAACACTCACACCTGTTCAGCCTACCAGGTGAACAATTACGATCGACATCATTCGTAAAACACGAAATATTCACAACGGACGACATACCAATAAACACAAAACAGTACAGATTCCCACAAGTCCACAAAGAGGAAATACACAATCAAGTCAACGATCTCCTCGACAAGGGAATAATTCAACCATCCTTATCACCATTCAATTTACCCGTTTGGATCGTCCCAAAGAAACCCGATCAAAAAGGCAACAAAAGATTGCGTATGGTCATCGATTTTAGGGAACTTAACGAAAAAACAACCCCAGATGCGTACCCATTACCAAACATCACAGACATCATAGACCAATTGGGTAGATCTCGCTACTATTCAGTGCTAGATTTGGCTTCAGGTTTTCACCAAATCGAAATGCACCCGAGAGACAAACCAAAAACCACTTTATCTACACCAAACGGACATTACGAATTCAATCGAATGCCAATTGGCCTAAAAAACGCACCGACAACATTCCAACGATTAATGGATGTTGCCTCATCTGGACTCCAAGGTACCGACCTGTTCGTCTATTCAGACGATATCGTCATTTACGCCGCAGATCTTGAGGAACATGGAAAAAAATTCCATCGCTTGACAAAAAGACTGTCCGACGCTGGCCTTACACTCCAAACAGACAAACGTCAATTACTCCAGAAGAAAGTTGAATACCTAGGCCACGTCATTAGCGAAAAAGGTTGTCAACCAAGACCCGAATTAGTGCAGGCAGTAAAAAACTTTCCAGTTCCCACAAACAAGAAAACCATCACGCAATTCCATGCATTAGCGAACTATTATAGAAGATTCATTAAAAAATTCGCAACAATTGCCCTTCCGCTAACAAACCAACTGAAAAAGACGGAAGAATTCAAGTGGACAAACGACTGTCAAGAAGCATTCGAAACCCTCAAACAAAAATGAACGAACCAATCTTGCGATAGCCAGACTACGAGAAAGAATTTAAACTCACAACCGACGCATCAGATTATGCGATTGGCGCCGTGCTCAGCCAAGAGTAGGACAAATTTGACCACTCAATAGCGTTCTACTCCCTTACACTCTCAAAAGCCGAAAAAGTGTACGACGCAATGCGAAAAGAACTTCTAGCAATGGTACATTCAATCCAGTACTTCAAGCATTACCTGTACGGACATCATTTCACCCTCGTGACCGACAACAAGGCACTAACGTATTGTAACGGTATGAAATCGACTCAAAGACGCTTCGCGTTACGCGTCGGTTTGAGCTTCGATAGAAAGGAGCAGTTGTGAAGTAACAACGAGAGTTTTATTTGAATTTTAACAAATAAACGCAATTCATTCAAAATTTACGTATTATTTTACAATTTATTATGTGGTCTTGTCATTATGCATGTCCTTTCTATATTGCAATCGATCCGCGAAAATTAAACGAATTTTTTTGACATAAAAATCTCGATGGAAATTTATTCGGTCATTTTACCGCTTAAGTAGTCATTTATGGTAATTTATCCTTTTCTTTCTTATTTTCTTTGAAATTCGAGTAAAACTCGTTGATTCTCTACAATGTCAAGTTGTGTTTTTAATCTAGACTCATTTTCGATGATTAATTACGTTTATCTAACGCGGATAATGTAGTTTTACTTTAAAAAGTGCGGAAAACGCTTGTTTGACGCGATGCCGATTTCTGATCTATTTCCTGCGCTTTTTGTTTAAGGATTTGTACACACGCTTTTTTGTTTAACAATGTAGTTAATTGATTTTCACAATAAAACGCCCTAATTTTGCTTTTTAATTGATTTGGACAATTTTTGTTTGAAAACGCACGCTTATTTCGGTTTTACAATTTGATTTCTATTGGATTGAACAAGTTTTCGCAGGCTTATTGGCTTTAATTGATTTTTGACAAGTTTTCAATTAGGATTCTGACAAATAAATTAAATTTCTGAATAATTTTTATGCGTCGATCTTCTTTGTCTCTACGAAAAATGAAGTTTTGAGAAAGGAAGGAATGACGTGCGACGGCTGCGGGAGTTGAACGTAACCGAACCACTCCGTCGTCGAACGCACAAAAGAAAGGTTGAGGAAGTACACCGGCTGCGGGAGTTAAACGTAACCAAACCACTCCGTCGTCGTATGCACCAAGGAAATTTGGGTTAAAGAAAAGTATACCGCTCCGGGAGTTGAACGTAACCGAACCACTCGGTCGTCGAATGCACTGAAGGAAAATTATGGAGAGGTTATGTTTTGCTTTCGTAGAGGCGAAGAAGTCCTTGCTGATTGTCTAGAGTTTTGCCTCGAGTTCTTCGAGAAGAATGAGTGCCGAGTGCCGTTCTGCACCGGCTTTTATACTGTCAGAATCCTTTGTTCTTTCATTTCATGGAATTCTAAAAATAACTCTCAGTCTTATTCGCTAGAGTTCTTTGTGGTGAGGCGCTTGCCGAAACATTATCGGAGATTCTTTTCTCCCACTCATTCGTATTTCGCTTACATTCGTTCATTGTACTTCGCGCTTGCGCAGAGCGTTCGCACAGTCCTCCTTGTCCCCACTCTTCGACGCGCTGTCGAATGAGGCACGCTCAATCCCCACTCTTAGTCACAAATCGGTCACTTTCCCCCACTTTGTCCGCTCGCGTCTTCGCGAGCCACAAGATGGTTCGGCTATCGACCGCTTGGCGCTACGGTAGTCGAGCGACGGACGCCGCACCGGGCGGATCGTCAACTGTCGCGTATCCGTGCCGTTCCAGTATCTCATCAACAAACCAAATCCGCCGCAACAACTCCAACGTTGGCAGGCAATTCTTAACGGCTACGAATTTAGCATTCACCACAAACCAGGGAAACTTAATGTCGTCGCAGACGCACTTTCCTGAAACCCAGCCAACGCCTTTCCGATCAGACCTCGAGAGGAATCCACAGACGTTGATGACGAAGATCTAAAAAGACTAAAGATGACCCAACAAGGAGAAAAACGCATCAGAACCTCCTCAGACGAATCATCTGGAAACCCATCACCTGACTAAGTAATCATTTTACCGGCAGAAGAAACTGAGACTACAAACAAGCAACTGAACCCAAAAGCAAAAACCATCAAACAACATGTTATCGAAGGGAGTGCACACTCTAACATGGACATAGAAATCGACAACAACAACCAGGACGAACCAACGTCCGAAGAAGAAGAACCAATGGACTCAAATAATCAAGAAAATCAGCAAGCCTGTTGTGCCCGCAAATCATCACGTAGGGACAAGTTTGCCAAGGACGAGAATAGTTCGGGATGTTGCCGAGGTTGAGTAAATCTCCAACTCAATACTTTCAGTCTTAACTCTAAGTTTATTAAAGATGTTTGTTACAATCGGGTTATGACCCTGAAGACCAATATGTGCGGTGAGTGATCAGATACTTTCAGTGTCGGATCGCAGACTGCTGGAGTCGCAGGATGTCCTTGGTTTTATAGGGTTAGGGGTTTTACAATATTATAAAGGGAGGTGCTAATTATTTGTCAATCGATCGTTCCGATATCTTGGGATCATTTTCCAATGAGGTCATTAAAGCGGGACGATCGATTGCGAGATCTGTGATCGTCAGCATTTGATTTAACCTCGTTTTACTTTTTATGCGAGGTGTGCTTGACGATGACCTGTATTTGTGGCCAGTTTGCTGACGATGCTTTGTTGCGAATGAACTCGTCTAAGGAATTTGGTTGCGACACTGGGCGCAACACCCCACGGAACACGAGCGAAAGTAAAATGGAATACGATGTGGATCGCAAAAGGAACCGCACCACATCGGACGACGATATAGAAAACGAAACAAGCAACGAAACAGGAAACCGAGAAAAAACGATTATTCAACACGAAGCAGAAGTTACGATGAAAGAAGTAATAAATGAAAATACTACGCAACAAAGAGAAGACATGTTATACGAAAATAAAATGATACAAAGTGTTCAGGATTCCGCCTCTCCAAAAACTCGGAGCGAGCTGCCTTATCAGCCCGCTCCGGGGCAGCACCTCGCGGACGCTCTTGTCGCGCCTCAGCGCGCAGGATCTGTCGATCCTCGTGCCTATCAGCGTGCGAGAGCGCCCAAAATTCCTTCTATTCGTCATCGAACGTGATCAGCAGCACATCGTTGCTGATCTCGTTGTCAACTCGTCGCGTGTGGCCGTGCTCGGTAGCACGCTGCTGCCGAGCATGGCAGCCATTTTGTGCATCGCCACCCGCGTAATGTCGGCGTGACATTAACATCGCGCAAACGAGTGCTTTCTGCACTCGTCAAACCCGCTCGATCGGCGCATTAGGCGCAATCGACACCGCACAAGTCTACATCGCATTTTTCGTAATATTCAAGCTCACTGTGTGGCCGGGCCGAGCCACGTGTGTCACCAAAGTTCCACACAGGCCCCGCACCCACGTCGTGATTGAGCCTCGAGATCGTTAGAGTCAGTGCGCGAGATCCGACGATTGCTACACCGCAATCTTAACATTAATTACCGCAATCTGTGTCGCACCGCGTATTTTTACCGCTGCCATAATCACAACTTGTACATAAAAACTCTGTAAACCCAACTCTGTAAATAAAACTCGACAAGCGGTTCCCCGCGCTAACATTTGCGTCTTGAGACAAGCTTATTTTCGAACGTCGGCACGATCCCTAACATCCCGGCATTTCTTAAGCACTCAATTCCTCAACACAAAGTGATAAAAATAATGAAAAAGCAACGATGAACTCTGAAAAGAATAATGAAAGAGCCAACAAGAGCTCAATACTACGAAAATCAACAAACGAAGTTGAAGAAAATTTTAAAGTGCAAAAAACGCCACAAACGGCAAACGAAAGTGAAAAATACAACGGAACGATGAGAATAATGGAAATTCAACACGCCAAAACGAAAAGGAAGTGCGCAAAAGTCAAGAAACTCAAGAAAACGATGATGGAAGAAATCTTACGCCAACGAGCGAAATCGAAGAAACAGCAAATTCAACAAGTGAAGAAGAAAAAGTGCATAAAAATAACTCAACGACGAAAAACGAAACGAAAACACAAGGAAAAGCCACGACTTACGGAAAAGCGGAACAGAGCCCAGCGCGACGAAATGAAAATGAATCAAATAATAATGAAGCAACTGAAAATGAAATAAATAAAAATGATGTAAGCTCCGCGCTGCATAAACGAAAAGAAGCAGACCCTGTGCTGCCAACATTAGAAGCTCCCAATTCCGCCAATCATTCAAGTGGCCAATCGAATACGAAAGATGCAAGCACTCAATCCACTGTTGAAGAAAATAAAAAATTAAGTAACGAACGTTTAAACGCGCAACAATTAAGAAGGCTAATAGAAGAACAAGTGTTGGAAAACTCGAACCATGCAAAGTACCCGGTAACCACGACCTTCAGGTCACCTCCAGTTCACTACTCAGAGGATGATTTAGGTACAGAAGAAGAAGAAGAACAGGAAGATTCGGACGAAGTAACGGAACCTAACTTTCGATCACCAACGGAAGTTACAATACCAGCACCGAAACGTGGACGCGGAAGACCGAGGAAGAACCCAATCAGTCCACAATCCAAAGTAATAGTCAAAAGGAAACCTGGCAGACCTAGAAAACATTCTATTACCGAACAATTAACTTCACCCGTGAAAAGGAGACCCGGCAGACCTAGGAAAAATCCTGTCATACAACTTCCCGCTCCTACGGCAAAACGAGGACCAGGAAGACCACGAAAGCAAAATTCTGAAGACATCGACCCACCATTTGGATTATCCCAGTACCATAGGAAAAAATTGACACTACCAGAATCAGAAAAAGCAACGAGAAGCAATACGAAAAAATACGAATCAACAACAGAAGTACATTCAACAACTGAAGAATCAGATAACGACATCAGGAATGAACACCAACAGGAAGACCAAGAAATCCACAACGAAACAATAGCGCCGCAACCAGAAGAAACCGAAAACCTAACAGAACTTCAAAAGGAAATTCTACCAACAACGCGACGAATGGCGTCGACCGAACAGGACGAACCACCACACAATCAAACCCCTCCAAAAACTAAAGGAATTCCTGTCCCACAAATACCACACGCCAAAGAAAACGTAACGATCACACAAGAAAATTTCCTATCGAAAGGAGACAACATAGCACATTTCCTAGCAGCCGATTGCACCATAAACACAATGGTTTCCAAAGTACTTCTCGAAAAAGGAAAAATCAATCAGGAACAATTTCTACATCATAAACCAAGAACCGGTCACATTTTGACGATGCGTCACGGCGAAACTCGCTATTTCACAATATTCTGTAAAGAAAAATCAACGGACAACACGAACTTATTCATGATTAAAAAGTGTCTTCGAGCACTCCTACAAATGCTACACATGGAAAATTTGACATCTTGCACCATATCAAAAGACCCAGAAATCATCGACCCACTCACGTGGTCAAACATTAAGTCATATCTACAACCAATGGTAAAAGGAACAAAACTCTCAATCACCCTATGCGAAGGACTTATTTCAGTACCATCACCAGAAAACAGGAAAGCAATAATAACAGAACTCCACGGATCGACCGTAGGAGGTCATAAAGGAATCACGAAAACGTATCAACGAGTAGCATCGCAATATTACTGGGAAAACATGAAAGAAGACATCGAAAAGTTCATTCAATTTTGCTACGATTGCCAAAAGAACAAATTAGTCCGCGTTAAAGACCGAGCCCCCATGATCATTACTCACACACCAACGAAAGCATTCGATAAAGTTGTCATCGACATAGTCGGACCTTTACCAAAAACGAGTAAAGGATACGAATATGTCCTAACAATCATGGATTTATTTAGCAGATTCAGTATCGCAGTACCCTTGAAGCGAACAACGTCAGTAGATGTTGCTAAGGCACTATGCCAAAATTTCATAACAACATTCGGCGCACCTCGCGCAATCCTTTCCGACCAGGGCACAAACTTCATGTCTGAAGTCTTTCAATCATTTGCCGAACTCTTCCAAATCCGACATTATAGAACGTCAGCATACCATCCACAATCAAATGGCGCACTCGAAAGAAGCCATCACAGTTTAATAGAGTACATCAAGCACTACAGAAACAACGATTGCGATTGGGAAGAACTTATCTCATTCGCAACATTATCACACAACACAAGCATTCACGAAGGAACAGGATTCACCCCATATGAACTAGTTTTCGGTTACCCGGCAACCTTGCCATCAGGATTCCCGCCACCCGAAAACGTCGTCACATTCGACGATTACATAGTGACATTGAATAACCACATGAAGAACATTCAAGCAATGGGATTCAAAAAACAACAACAAATTAAAGAACGAACGAAACGTTACTACGACAGACGAACGAAAACACCCGAAAACACCTCAAATAGGACAATTAGTATTTTTAATTAAGGAACCTAAAAAAGGAAAACTAGACAGTAACTACATAGGTTCATTTGAAATCCTGGAATATAGAGATAACAATAACGTTTAATTGCTCATGGAGAACGGAAAAACAAAGATAGTACACGTAGACAAAATAAAATCGGCATATGTGGCAGATGCCACGCCTTTGCCCGAGGCGGCAGCGACAGCGTAAAAGTAACACAATTTTCGAACAGACGATCGATCATCGAATTAATACTAAAATTTGGAAGAACCTCACTTAAGTTCAATCTCGTATTTGCAAAAAAAAAAGAAAAATTTGCTGGAGATTTTTAATGTTTGAAAAAGTATCGTCCTTATTCAGAGCAATATCTTATCTCACAAAGAACAATCAAAAAGAAATTCGAAATATAAACATAAAATCGAACACAGTACAGTCAACGGAAAACTACAGAGAGCGAAAACGAAGCACACCACGAGCGATCACGTTTTACAGAGAAATTACACCATAATACCAATTTGACTAACAAAACATCTTGACTACCTGTTAACAAAAAGGAACCAAAGTGATCCTGATCTAACACCTTCTTTGACCTAAACTTCAAAACAATTATTAAAATCATACCTGAAATGCATAGCATAATCACCTACCTAAATAATCTTAGACGTAAGGCATAGCATAATCATGCATTATTGAGCCCACAGTACCTGAACCAAAACCATCCCATCACTAATAACATGTCACATCCACTAACCACCAGCGAACTAATCAAGTTTAGAATGTTTCAGAATCTTTGAAAATTTAGGTACAATACCCATTGGAAAGATATGAACCGACAATTGAAAAACCAAAATTTAGACGGAAGCATCATTTAAAAGAAGACCCATTCGGAATTGGAATCAAGACAGAGCAATAACAACACATAAAACTAGTAAAAGGAAAACTAACATAGAGGAGACGACCAATAGAGAAAGAAAAACCAATCATACGTAACAACCAACCGATAATGATAAATAACACCAACCACACCCATCCGAAATAACACCCCACCCCTACTGACATGGACAACTAATCGACTTACTCAGTTACAGATTTGCAGAAAAGAAAGCAGTTAAAAAAAAACCGGATTTTAAGAAAGACCAGAGTTACCAAAATTGACCAATAAACAACCAGCACTACCACGATGAACCGGACTACCTACAACCCCTAAAAACAATGAAATTAATAAGACCCTTATACACTTTCACACAACCCTTTTCACAAAACAACACAAATTTTATATAGAGTCACACTTGAACCTAACATTATGTACAACTTTTATTATATAGAAGCCGAAAAGAATAAATTTGTAACTTACGATGCGGAGCATCGTTTTGTAAGAGGAGGAGTGTCACGGCAGCACCCTATACATTCTTTTCCAAACTCTTTCCCACATTCGTACCCGATACCTCACATCCGTTCTTAACTCTTCCTCACACTCAAAACTCCTAGCTCACCATCCTAATCTTATCACCGCATTCCTCAGCACTTACTTTGTCCCACGAGCCTCAACTTCTCCTCCGCTTCATCTCCCCACTACCACTTCGGCATATCATTCTTCTTTATTCTAATCCTCGACTCCTCAGTTCATCACCATCCTTCGAACCACCAATACATCGTGCACTCCCTAATTACCAAGTCTCAATATACTTTATCTTTTACCTAAGTCTTCTATCTCATCAATCTTTATTATCATTATTATTCACCCTTGCAAACCCGGTCATCACAGTTTCGAGTCTAGTAAGTTCAACTCTTGTAAAGTGAAAAAAGAACGCCAACTTTAAAAGATCGCAACCTCAGTAGAAAAATAATGATTTATTTTTCTTGATATCACTTTAAAATAAAAAACAATTTAGATTTACAAAATTTATTGCATTTTTTCTTCCCTACGAACGATCTTTTGACCTTCTCCAAAATTTTCTCAAAAATTCTCAAGCTCAATCGACAAAAAGAAATGAAATCATTGCAACATAGCCAAGAATTAACCATTTTGAAGAAAAAGAAGTTGGATTGGGTAAAAATGTCAAGTTCTGAAATGATACACTTCGCCTATCGATACAACAAAATGAAAACAAAAAATTTCGTGGTATTGGACTTAAGATGTACCTAAAACGAACAATTTCTTCGAAGGTTCTGCAAAAAAAAAATGCAAAAATTTGGCGTGCATGGTTAACTAAAAAAGTTCGGCGAAGGGCTATGTCATTGTTATTATTAGAAGTCTCCACATACACGCGCAAAGTAGCATTATGACGTCATGTCATGGAAAATGGACCATCCTCCGACATTCGAAATGTTCGCTGTTCATTCTGTTTTCTTTCTGCGATGATATTTCCCATTCCTATATTAACCGAAAATCTCTCCTCTTTGCGTAATTAATAATCATTTTTGAAAGTCTGGAGAGCCAAGTAAAACGAAACTTTCGAAACTTATTTTTTTTTGTTTTTTTTTATTTTATTTTTTTCATTCTTCTATTTTTTTTGTTTTTTTTTATTTTTGTATTTTTTTTGTTTTAATTTTTATTATTTTTTTTTTCATTTTTCTATTTTTTTTTTGTTTTTTTTCTAAACAACTAAACAACTAAAAAAACACAAAAAACGTACAACGTTTTTTGTGTTTTTTTTCCTAACATTTTTTTGTCATTTGAGAAGTCGTTTATGATTTTTTAAAGTATTTTTTGTGAATTTTTGATCAAAATCTTTTTCTTTTTTTATTTCTTTTTCAAATTGCATCTTTTATTTTATGCAGGTTCATATTTTTTATCGGTTAATTTTTAGTTTGATGTCTTTTACTCGGTTCAATGTTTTATTTCTTCTGTTGTTGATTTTTTTTTCTGCAGACCGCAGTGCTTTTTTTTTCGGCAACTTATCATCACCTTACGTACATCAGCACATGCGGGACAACTTCAGCGTTGCCAGGGGTGGATGTTCGGGCTGCGCTAAGTCCGTCGTACGTGTGCCATGACACACCAGTGTACACAATGGCAACGTAGTGTTCACGCTGCTCACAATACGACGAAATGCCTGCCAAATAATATCTCAGATTATTGACTTCGATCGATCGCGGTATTGATGCCAATTTATGTTGTAGCCTAGTCCTTGATCCGAGGTAAACTGGATCGGTCAGGATACTTGTATCTAAGAATAATTGCGGCCCATGCGACGTCTCAATTGTGACGCTATTTTTGCACTTGGCGCAAGTCGTAAGGGGTGGCAAAATGCTGTCGTTTAGCGCATCCTGCAGCTTCTCAAATCCATGATTCAAAATCGTTTCAACGTTTACACTTAAAAACGATAAGTGTCTCGTGTTCTCATGGTCACATTTGTTACAGTATACCGATGTGGTGACACTGGGCAAACTCCGAAACATGAACTGTACCAGATGGGCTGCACTGGATTTTGCGTTGAGCACGTCCATGTGGCGAGTGAGCTGCACGACTTGGAAAATGTTCATCGCCGCCAGAATTTTGGCGCGAGAATTATAGTGGTCCTGGTTAACTATCCCGCTTTTCAATATTAAGAGCGGATGACTCATACACGGAAATCGAATTGATCAATATCTGCATAAGCGAATCAAATTCACACGTGTTCTGTATTTTTAAGGCCCGTTTTTTAGCTACTATCGGATCCATCACATTACCGTTCTTTAACAGTGGCATTCCGAAGGTGATGTTTTTTGACTTTACGACATCCCAATGAGCACACTTGTCTAGGTAATTAAATTTCCGTTTTTTGGGTGCAGCCGGTTTTAGCACCTTTTGTTTTTCGATGTCTTCGTTGTCCTGAAAAATCTTTTGCTGTTTTTTTGGAGAAATCTTAGGGATATCACTGCTTTTTTATCGTATGTTTGTGTGCGATGACTCTGACTTGACCCTCTCCAAAGTCGAAACATCGTCGGTTAGTTCTTGTTGCTTAAACGATCCGCTGAAATTGTCGTAATCATTCCAACTATGTTTTGTAGCGAGACTCGTTTCGGATAATTCAAATTCAGATCTGTTTTGGAAGCATTCGGAAATGTTTTCATCGAACTACTATCGTCGATGCAGTCGTGTTTCGCGACGTCTGTTCTTCGTTGTTTTTTTTTTTGCCTTTCCTAATCCCCCTCCAATCTTCGACTTCGTTCCATTCACTCACGGTTGACTCAGCTTCCGTGATCGATTAAGGAGTTTCCTGATACCGGTAAACTATCTTTTCCGCCGTCAAAATGAGTTTTCCTTCGATATATCCAAGATTACGTAAAACAAATCCAAATAGTCGTTTCTGTTGGAAATATTGAACTGATAGCGTCTCCGTGGGCATCAAAAGCTTGTGTGGGTCTGCGCGCGTATACAGACGCGCCGTTTCTTCGATGTATTAGATACTAGAACGAGCATATTCCGAAACCCATGCAAAGTTTTTTCTCAGCAAATACTGCACCAATCAAGCTCAAATTAGGCTCAATCGAAAGAGTATTGCGTAACTAGAGTCCAGTTCAATTTTCAGATCGCTAGAAGCCTCCTGAGCTTTGTAGAAAGCCGAAGCGTTGCGCGATCCCTGCCCCCATCATAGAAATTTAGTTCATTCCGAGATAATATACTCTGGCGAGTCTCGGGCAAGCAGACGACAGCAGAGCTGCCGGAATGTACTTGTCCCGAGACTCTACCGAGTCTCTTGACCAAACGGTTTCCACTGCACACTCCGTCATTTCGATGAGGTCTGTTTGGGCTGCCAAACCGATTTCGAAGAATGAGACACTGTAACAAACATTCGTTTTCAACTTATTCAATAGGCCAAGCGTTCTACAAAACGAAGATTGACGTGCTGTAGCTGAATAATTGTACTTTTAAAATTCATTCGAAAAATTGAAATGGTATGAACACCAGAGCACCCATAGTCGCTGCAAAGTATGGCATGAACAACTTTTGATTGTAACTACGCCAAAACTAACTATTTGACCGCATCTGGGTTTCACACATAGGAAAAAACCATGAATAACAACTACTTCGCAAAGAGCTTGCACTACGAGTTAAAAAACTCGTAGTTTTACGAGTTTAAAACCCGAGTTTAAAACTCGGGTTTTTTTCTATTTTTCTCCCTAAATAAATGAACCGCTTGGATTGTTCTACCTCTAATTTTATTCGTCTTTCATTTATCTATCATTCGTTTAACTTGCCTATCAACATTCCTTGATTAGTTTGTCTTTAACAAGCAAAAGCAGAGAAAATGTACTTTTTCCACTAAATTGTTAATAACAATGAAGAAACTGGAAATCTCGAGTGAAAAAGTCGAGATTTCCAGTTTCTTCACTGATATGAACAATTTAGTGAAAAAAGTACGTTTTCTCTGTTTTTGCTCGTTAAAGACAAACTAATCAATGAATGTTGATAGGAAAGTTAAACGAATGATAGATAAATGAAAGACGAATAAAATTAGAGGTAGAACAATCCAAGTGGTTCATTTATTGAGGGAGAAAAATGGAAAAAACCGCAAAGAAAAAGCGTTTTTTCAAAAATTGGCAGCGTCACTGTTTTTTAACTCGTAGTGCAAGCTCTTTGCGAGGTAGTTGTTATTCATGGTTTTTTCCTGTGAGTGAAACCCAGACGCGGTCAGATAGTTAGTTTTGGCGTAGTTACAATCAAAAGTTGTTCATGCCATACTTTGCAGCGACTATGGGTGCTCTGGTGTTCATGCGATTTCAATTTTTCGAATGAATTTGAAACGTAGAATTATTCAGCTACAGCACGTCAATCTTCGTTTTTCGTTTAAATGCACAAAAATAGATCAAAATTGCTCGCCAACATGAGCGAGTTCGCGTATTGCTGTTAATATTCAAGTCATAATGATTGGGGGGCGATTGCGCGTCCGATGGCCCTCGTAGTTGGCTGTTAATATTTTTGTCAAGGAAAATAGCTCAATTTACTTACTATTCACAATCTTCTCTTCTGTGCGTCTGTATTTTCTTTTTCATTATAAAATTTTCCAAAAAACTCCGGTTATTATTGAGAAATTTTCGAAAATAATCGCACCTGCGATTGACTTGCGGCTTCTGGTAGATCTGGAGCAACAGTTTGTCCACCTCCCCTAAGCCTATTTTTCTGGCGTCGTCTCCGGCGTTGTCGAAATACTCGACAAGGCCAACTATCAGGCGCCCGAGAATCTCCGGCATATTTCCAATATTTTTTTCGAACTTTGTGACGGCTCCGCGGACGTAACGCGTCATTTTGTCGAGTAAAGTGATGACTGAAGGGAGCACAGAATCTGTTTACCTTCACTTCACTTGTCTTTTCCGGAAAGCAATCGGAAGTCTTCTCTAATGCTTAAGTTCGTAACGATCCAAAGCCACGAAGTGATTCACAACGAAACCGCTATAGCTAAAATTATACATTATGATAGTTATTTCGTTTAAGTGATTTCGTTGCACTGCATTGATACGAATTTCAGCGTTGCAGATAGATTTAGGTCGTCCATGGGAAAAGCCAAATAAAAGTGTTGTGAACACATTTTTCGCTTCCTCCAGTGATCATTTTACCACCGAAAATGACGGGATGATTTCGCGGCGTGGTCACAAAATATACAAAAAAAAAGATTGCAAATGCACTGGGAACGTTCGGAGCGCCATTATCGGGCTCGTTCAAGTTTCTGAACATAAACCGGAAGTCATGAGGAGTATCACTTTTCTGTGGCTACAAAACTGCGACTTATGTATGAAGAATCTCAACTGCATCGCAGGCTTGATTTTTTCTAAATGTAATCGATGAAAATCAATTTTTTTTAAGAAGTGCATTGAAACAAAAAAATTACGGAAAAAACTTAAGAGAAGACTGTTATTTCTCATCAATTACGTCATCAAATGTGATGATTTATGGCTCAATTGACGGGGAGTAACGTAATTAGTCTCCAGTTCAATTTTCAGAACATGACATTACTCCTCGGGTTTGTAATTGAAGAAATCGCTTATCCCTACCACCGAGTTCTCTCCATTGTGCCACGACAGATGAATCCACTTATAATGGACGTTGCTTTGGGAATGAACAGTCAGCGTAATTACATGTCATCGTCGGTTCTGTTGGAATCATCTTGTAGATAAGCAGGAAATTCATTGCTCCGTACGTGTCTATTGGAAATTGGAAAATTTGAACATGGAACAAGTCGTTATCTGTCATACAGTTCAATGTTATTGAGCTCCAGATGAATCCAATGGTAGATGAAGGTGAACCAGTTCTGAAATGTGCTAATATTCAAAAAACCATCAAGTCCAACGTTGGACTGATTCATTTTTTGGGCCAAGATGACCAGAACTATCAATTAGACTACACTACAATCTTCGCTGCAATACGATGTTCTGCGATGCTCTAAAACAGCAATCAATGCAATATCCTGTCATTCATACTGAAAGGAATCCGGATGGAGCTACCCTCGGCTTTGTGCCAATTTATACACGACGGAAAACGGAATTGGAGAACATGTGGTCAACGTGTGCAAAAAAAGTTGACGAACAAAAAATGTTTTTCCATTATTGTTCTTATTCTGTTTTTCCCCTTTCACTGCTCGTCCAAAACTCCCTATCTAACCAGATGACCCAAGAGACTAGCCAATCAGAAAATTTATAAATGAAAAATTATTGGAAACGATTTGCGATACTGTTTGCTCAACATTTTAATGGTCAACAAAACATGAAATTCAAGAAAGCTGTGTTCAGTACGGGATCCAACACTCATCGTTGTCAATAACTGCTTGCATCCTATTTGGCATTGAATTAATCAAGGTCGCACACAAATCGCGTCTCCCTTGGATTTCAGTCCAAACGCGGTTGACGTGAGCCACCAGAGCTTCTCTGTTTCGGTCCTGTCCAGACACCCATTCTCGGGCCATCACACCTATTCCAATCGAAAATGAATTATAAACTACTGGCAGTGCATAACTCCACGTTAAATTCTCGAATGTGAAAAAATTCATATTCGATTCGAAAAGCGTTTGCTTTTCGGCCTTTCACTCTAACAAACTGAAAAACCTAACGTTAGCTCTAAACTAGAAGAAAAAACAGATCCTTCAAATGAAATAGCTAAACAGATGCTATTGAGAGACGCGGCAGCGTCTTGACGCTAAGTATTAAAAAGAAAAGTTCGAATCGACAAGGCAAGTTGCGCCGCGTGTCTTTATACTCAAGATTGGTAGAAACATACTCCATAGGTTCTCGATCGGGTTCAAGTCCGGAGACCTACTGGGCCAGTTCATGAGCTCTATTTCCGGATGTTCATGGAACCAGGCCGTTGTCGCTCGTGAGGTGTGGACTGCACTGTTGTCGTGCATGAAGTGGATCGTCGGGTGTCGGTTTGCAGGGAAGCGAGCCCTAGCGCATTAGTTAGGGAGGCGAATAGGGGAATTTTCGGTAATACTCGAGCGTGGCAGTTTAAGATATGAGAGATACCTTAGACCTAATAGAACAACCTTGTAAAGTATTAGCTCTATATGTAGTGACGCGCGCCTAGGATAGACGATCAGATTAGTAAAAAAAAAACGATAGTCTGAAATACTCGAGCGCGTCAGATTAAGATATTGGGGGTTGATTTTAGTGTTTTAAGACTAAATTTAACTAATCTGACGATAAGTCCTTGACGCCGCCGAGTTATAGGGTCGCGAACTTGTAAAAAAAAAACGTTAATCCGGCATTCTCGAGCGCGATTTTTATTTTTTTTATTTTGAAGAACATAATCTAAAACTTACTAAAAATACAAAATCTGCCGGTTTCCGCATGACCGGAAGTGTGGAGGAGCCATTTCGTCTTCCGAAAAACGCATTGCGGCATATAAGTCGCGAATGATACATTTTGCAAAAAAAAAAGTTTAAATAAACAAAAAAGGTAATTTTATTTTACACAAAAAAGGTCTCTTTACATTTTTGTCCAAAGTAAAAACTTTTTGACTTGAAGCATCATAAAAACTCAAACTCCCGGTTTTTTGAGTATATCTCGAAAACTGAGGGCGTTGAAAAAAATTGACATGAAATAACGATGATTAAATTATGTGACTTTTATTATATCACAAATTTTTTTTTTTTCTAAAGCTTCTCGACAATTTTCGTGGACTCGGAAAAAGTTACGCGTATCTGTATACAAAAGTATTATTAACATATACAGTTTCATGTATTTATATTATTCAATAGCCTGTTGATCCTCAAATTGTTTTTCGGACGTACCGTAAGCAAAACGAAGTGAAGAATTGAAGCAAAAAAGAGGGAATTTGAGAGAAAAGAGGAGAAAGAAAGGAAAAAAAAGAAACCAAAATACCTTTTTCGGTCAGATTAAGAGAACCCACCAACATTTTTGTCAGATTAAGAAAATATGCTTTCAGGATACCGAGATAAACCTCCCCTATGAAAATCTGACGCGCTCGAGTATTTCAAAAAAACTTTTTTTTTTTGCATTTTTAAAAATTCATCGTAACTCATCGTCACGCCGAAATTGTCAGTTTTTTTAAAGGGAGCTTCCTTGGGGCCTACTTAACACCCCTTCCGAAAATCTGACGCGCTCGAGTAAATTTTTTTTTTTTGCATTTTTGACTACTTTATATGCCTACCCCCACCACGCAAACCGGCAGATTAGTATACCGTTGTTATCAGAGGCACTTGGGGCATACGTAGTATGAATATCTGACGCGCTCGAGAATGCCAAAGTAACTGTTTTTTTTAACATTTTTGAAAAACCGTACACGTTAAACCCACCGCTAAAATGGTTTTTACCATACGAGCTTTTCTTTTCGAAATTATTTTATCTTTTGATTTTGATAGGTCTCGACGGCGCCGTTGAATTACGCCATTTAGCTACCTCGCCTCCCTAACTACATGGAAGCATGGTGTTCTCGAGTATTTCGACGTAGGCTGCGGAATCCATGCGTGGTGGGATTTCGCATACAACCATCGCTCCCTCAGCAGACATACATTCCCAGAAACCAGCAGATATCCTGCCACTCCATTGCTTCTCGACGACATATCTTTCATCACATTCAAACGCTTTGGAACGCGGGCGATATACATGTCGCCGTCCATCTGCCGAGGAAGTGAAAACCTATTGGGAGAACACGTCATGGAATAGTTGGTGGTTCTAAAAATTGAGGGTGGAAGCGTTAAGAGTACTTCGTCGGTCGATCTGGATCGATTCGAATCATTCATCGGGCTTTTGAGTGTGCACGTTCTATAATTATTGTTTTGACCCGTTCTTGGGAAACTTGGTTGTGGAAAAATATTTTTTATCGATGACAAAGTCCAGACCCGCTTATACCTTTTCATCTGACCAGATAACATTGGCCCACTGTTCCGGAGTCCACAAAAGATGTGCTTCAGCGAAAATAATTCGCTCTTGACGATGGATCTCCGTCAGGGGAGTTTTCTTTAATGGCCGATGCGCGGTAACGCCGACAGTTTTCAAGCGGCTTAGTGCCGTGTTCACACTTATCGGTATGCCCGTTGCGTGCGACGCTTCGGGGACCGTGGTGAACGGATTCTCCTCTACATATTGGCACAACTGAACATCCTGTTCAGGGGTTGTTTTAAGTGGCCTCTTATTTTTTTTACGGTGATCGACCAGTGCATTCGCACCGCCTTCGGCGTGATGTCTGATCCACAAGATGACAGTTTTTCTGTTACACCCAATCGCTTGGGCAATCTCCTTTTGAAGCATGCCAGCCATATGCATCCCAATAATTTTGCCGCGAACAGCTGGGTCGTAATCGCCGAAAACATTACGTTCTTCTTGAGGCTCTGCCATTTTTCAACTGACTGTCACGACCGTTCAGAAAAAATGACTGCACAAATGTGAAACTCATCCCATGCATTCATCAGTTGTAAACTGTGTTCAAGAGACTGAGTCATTCGATCGAATCCAAATAATAAAACATGACGAAATGATTTTCCGTTCCAAACCGATCTAAATAATAACGCGCAATCATATTTTCCGTTGGATTCATCTGGAAAATATAGAATTAGATTACCCCAAAGGGTCGACTGACAAGGAAAGTCTTTCCGCTGACCCCCTTCGATTTCAATTAAATTGAAATATGTTATTCTACATCAAAATCTAAGAGACACGTATTTTTTTTTATCGGCGGAAAAACGTTTCTAAGGGGTGAAAATATCCCCTAAAGTTGAGACCTCCGAGGGTAGTTTTCAGGTTTCGCCTATTTTCACTCGAGATAAGCGAATGCACCCAAATGGATAATCAACTTAATGATAAACGATGGAAAATGCAACTGGTTTCATATCGGGGGGTTGCACAGGAAAAAAGTTATAGGGGTTGAAATTCACAAAATCGTTATAACAAAAAAACTATTGCACCTATCTCGATGGTTTCAATTGCATTTTGAAGAGGGCAAAAGAGTAGTAGATACGGGTTTTTGCGTTTTTACCGCAAATGAAGTTAAGGGGGTGAACTACCCCTATATATGTTGTAACGTTGTGAATTTTTAATAGAGCGTATTTCCGGCGAGGTGAGAGTCACTGCAACGCTCACCGACAATAATCACGTTTTATTCCAGAGAAATTCTCCCCCCTCCCCCACTAACCCCGATTCCCTCCCCCTTTTGCCCTTCTAGACGCGGAGAGGCTCAGGAGAACCGATCCAGCGGAGGCGGCGAGGTCTCCGGCGATCTGTCAAGTCGCAGGGCTCGTCAAATACTCCATCGACTTCGATTCCGGACGAAGTCTTCCGGATCGACAGGACAAGAGAGCCCTGCGGCGTCGAGGCAGCAACTACAACGTCGTCGTCATCGTCGGAGACGCAGGAGTCACGTAGGACAATTCGGTCCGTCGAACGACTCCTGCTGACTCGCCGTCTCACAAGAGATTCGAATTGGCCGGGCGAGACCATCTTGCCCGCGAGCTTCGGTATTCCGAGGACAGCGCGGCGCCAGCTGACAGGCGCTGACAGGCTGTCAGTGCCCTCTTTTCGCTAGGATCTCGGGATATCGAAGCTCGATAACGCGAACGCCCAATCCGCGAGCCACAGTCCCGGAATTATTGATTTCATTGGCCAAGGAATTCGGGAGCCAGTGTAGCCTCGAACCGGGCCTCGTGGTCCGGCAAGGCGCTCGCGAGGATCCCGAAAAATCTTTACTCTTACTCTCGGCGCGATAAAGTGAGCATCGAATCAAGCACTAAGTTAAATTTTGGTTTTCCCTTTTTATTGTGCCCCCCCCCCTTTTGGATTTTTGGAGTATTTCTCTTGGCTTCGACCCGATCTTGGATTAGTGCATTTCTCAGACTCATCAGGACATCAAAAGAACCACAAGTAAGTCCTTCGTTTTTTTATCGTGGCTCGCGACTCGGCGACACGTGCTCGCCGCGGCCATTCCCCCCCCTTGCCCCGTTCGATACCCGATTCCTCGTTCCTGTGTCAATGAGCGTTGTGGTTTTGTTTTTCGCGTCGTGGTCTTTTTAGCGGTCGTCACCGGTATTGATAGGACGCCACAAAATTCAGGGACCCGCCGCCCCCGAGATAATAGCTCTCTTGCCCTCCCTGAATTAGTCCTACGAAAATTCTGTCACGGTTGCTGGACCGAAAAACCAGCTGGCGCCCAAACCCGGTCTTTTTCTTTGCTTAGTGAAATAAATGGTAATTTTCTTTTCGTTTTAATCGGTCTCATGCGTTGCTTTATTTCCCTTTTTTCTCTCCTCATTTCAGGGCGCGTTTTTCCTTGCTTTTGGTGACAAAACCGTCACAATGTCTACAGTAAATCTCAATAAAACGGCAGTATTTCTTTGTTTTCTTATTTCTTCTCCTCGTGATACGTGTTTTCTTCAAATTTACAACAACCGTGCCACATATATATCATTAAATGAACGGTTTTATCTAGAAGCCAACTTATTTATAGATTTCATCGTTATTTACTGGTGAATCCGGTAAATGCATAACTTCAAAAGTTGCGAGAAGCATTCTAATAACGTTCAAAGGATTTATCTTCATTTTGATTAATATTTACAATTTCGTTTTAAATAGTCTCCAATTACAAGTGCCTGCTTTCGTGTAAAAAAAAATAGCCGCCTGTGGTGAAAATATGCCGCGATCGCTGTTTTGTTACTGCTTCTACGTCGTATTTGAAATCTAATTTTGAGAGCGAGTCACAAACAGAACAGAAGTGATTCCCAGATAACACCGTTAAGAAAGAGGGGAGTTATGATAACTATGAAACTGCGTCAATATTTACTAAATTTTCGTGAGATCAAAAAGTGTAGATATTTTTGGAATTCATCTTCTGGCTTATTCAATCTTGACTTATAAAAGAAATGGTGATACGTAAAAATTAACCTATATGTAATTTTCGGGAAAAATAAATAAATTTTCGCTCGGAGAAGAGCGATTTTCGTTTGAAAATTGACGAAAAATCGTCATTTTCAAGCAAAAATCATGGAAATGAGAAAAAAAATCATATCTCGGTGAAAATCTGAGATAGAGACATGGATCTGGGCTTAATTTGAGCTCAACAGAGTCTAGTTGCAGGGAAAAAATCAGCGATTTATTCTCATGGAGCGAAGAAAAGAAATTCTGCGCTTCAACTTGGTGCAAAAATATTGATTTTTTCCAACTCGTGGTCAAAAATCGAAAATTGAATTCTCGCAATAAATTGAGACTTTGGCTCGTATTTCCTATTTGTTCCAGCGTATTAAACCGAGTGGCTGGAAAAAAAATCATGATTTCACCATTTTCGCTCGGAGAAGAGAGATTTTCGTTTGAAAATTGACGAAAAATCGTCATTTTCAAGCAAAAATCATGGTAATGAGAAAAAAATCACATGTCGATAAAAAATTGAGATAGAGACATGATTCTGGGCTTAATTTGAGCTCCACAGAGTCTAGTTGCAGGGAAAAAATCAGCGATTTATTCTCATGGAGCGAAGAAAAGAAATTCTGCGCTACAACTTGGTGCAAAAATATTGATTTTTTCCAACTCGTGGTCAAAAATCGAAAATTGAATTCTCGCGGTAAATTGAGACTTTGGCTCGTGTTTCCTCTTTGTTCCAGCGTATCAAACCGAGTGGCTGGAAAAAAATCATGGTTTTACCATTTTCGCTCGGAGAAGAGCGATTTTCGTTTGAAAATTGACGAAAAATCGTCATTTTCAAGCAAAAATCATGGTAATGGGAAAAAAATCATATCTCAGTGAAAATTTGAGATAGAGACATGATTCTGGGCTTAATTTGAGCTCCACAGAGTCTAGTTGCAGGGGGAAAATCCACATTTTATTCTCATGCAGCCAAGAAGAAAAATTCCGCGCTACAACTTGGTGCAAAAATATTGATTTTTTCCAACTCGTGGTCAAAAATCGAAAATTGAATTCTCGCGATAAATTGAGACTTTGGCTCGTGTTTCCTCCTTGTTTCAGCGTATCAAACCGAGTGGCTGGAAAAAAAATCATGATTTCACCATTTTCGCTCGGAGAAGAGCGATTTTCGTTTGAAAATTGACGAAAAATCGTCATTTTCAAGCAAAAATCATGGAAATGAGAAAAAAATCACATGTCGATAAAAAATTGAGATAGAGACATGATTCTGGGCTTAATTTGAGCTCCACAGAGTCTAGTTGCAGGGAAAAAATCAGCGATTTATTCTCATGGAGCGAAGAAAAGAAATTCTGCGCTACAACTTGGTGCAAAAATATTGATTTTTCCTAACTCGTGGTCAAAAATCGAAAATTGAATTCTCGCGGTAAATTGAGACTTTGGCTCGTGTTTCCTCTTTGTTCCAGCGTATCAAACTGAGTGGCTGGAAAAAAAATCATGGTTTTACCATTTTCGCTCGGAGAAGAGCGATTTTCGTTTGAAAATTGACGAAAAATCGTCATTTTCAAGCAAAAATCATGGAAATGAGAAAAAAATTACATGTCGATAAAAAATTGAGATAGAGACATGATTCTGGGCTTAATTTGAGCTCCACAGAGTCTAGTTGCAGGGAAAAAATCAGCGATTTATTCTCATGGAGCGAAGAAAAGAAATTCTGCGCTACAACTTGGTGCAAAAATATTGATTTTTCCTAACTCGTGGTCAAAAATCGAAAATTGAATTCTCGCGGTAAATTGAGACTTTGGCTCGTGTTTCCTCTTTGTTTCAGCGTATCGAACCGAGTGGCTGGAAAAAAAATCATGATTTTACCATTTTCGCTCGGAAAAGAGCGATTTTCGTTTGAAAATTGACGAAAAATCGTCATTTTCAAGCAAAAATCATGGAAATGAGAAAAAAATCATATCTCGGTGAAAATCTGAGATAGAGACATGGATCTGGGCTTAATTTGAGCTCCACAGAGTCTAGTTGCAGGGAAAAAATCAGCGATTTATTCTCATGGAGCGAAGAAAAGAAATTCTGCGCTTCAACTTGGTGCAAAAATATTGATTTTTTCCAACTCGTGGTCAAAAATCGAAAATTGAATTCTCGCAATAAATTGAGACTTTGGCTCGTATTTCCTATTTGTTCCAGCGTATTAAACCGAGTGGCTGGAAAAAAAATCATGATTTCACCATTTTCGCTCGGAGAAGAGAGATTTTCGTTTGAAAATTGACGAAAAATCGTCATTTTCAAGCAAAAATCATGGTAATGAGAAAAAAATCACATGTCGATAAAAAATTGAGATAGAGACATGATTCTGGGCTTAATTTGAGCTCCACAGAGTCTAGTTGCAGGGAAAAAATCAGCGATTTATTCTCATGGAGCGAAGAAAAGAAATTCTGCGCTACAACTTGGTGCAAAAATATTGATTTTTTCCAACTCGTGGTCAAAAATCGAAAATTGAATTCTCGCGGTAAATTGAGACTTTGGCTCGTGTTTCCTCTTTGTTCCAGCGTATCAAACCGAGTGGCTGGAAAAAAATCATGGTTTTACCATTTTCGCTCGGAGAAGAGCGATTTTCGTTTGAAAATTGACGAAAAATCGTCATTTTCAAGCAAAAATCATGGTAATGGGAAAAAAATCATATCTCAGTGAAAATTTGAGATAGAGACATGATTCTGGGCTTAATTTGAGCTCCACAGAGTCTAGTTGCAGGGGGAAAATCCACATTTTATTCTCATGCAGCCAAGAAGAAAAATTCCGCGCTACAACTTGGTGCAAAAATATTGATTTTTTCCAACTCGTGGTCAAAAATCGAAAATTGAATTCTCGCGATAAATTGAGACTTTGGCTCGTGTTTCCTCCTTGTTTCAGCGTATCAAACCGAGTGGCTGGAAAAAAAATCATGATTTCACCATTTTCGCTCGGAGAAGAGCGATTTTCGTTTGAAAATTGACGAAAAATCGTCATTTTCAAGCAAAAATCATGGAAATGAGAAAAAAATCACATGTCGATAAAAAATTGAGATAGAGACATGATTCTGGGCTTAATTTGAGCTCCACAGAGTCTAGTTGCAGGGAAAAAATCAGCGATTTATTCTCATGGAGCGAAGAAAAGAAATTCTGCGCTACAACTTGGTGCAAAAATATTGATTTTTCCTAACTCGTGGTCAAAAATCGAAAATTGAATTCTCGCGGTAAATTGAGACTTTGGCTCGTGTTTCCTCTTTGTTCCAGCGTATCAAACTGAGTGGCTGGAAAAAAAATCATGGTTTTACCATTTTCGCTCGGAGAAGAGCGATTTTCGTTTGAAAATTGACGAAAAATCGTCATTTTCAAGCAAAAATCATGGAAATGAGAAAAAAATTACATGTCGATAAAAAATTGAGATAGAGACATGATTCTGGGCTTAATTTGAGCTCCACAGAGTCTAGTTGCAGGGAAAAAATCAGCGATTTATTCTCATGGAGCGAAGAAAAGAAATTCTGCGCTACAACTTGGTGCAAAAATATTGATTTTTCCTAACTCGTGGTCAAAAATCGAAAATTGAATTCTCGCGGTAAATTGAGACTTTGGCTCGTGTTTCCTCTTTGTTTCAGCGTATCGAACCGAGTGGCTGGAAAAAAAATCATGATTTTACCATTTTCGCTCGGAAAAGAGCGATTTTCGTTTGAAAATTGACGAAAAATCGTCATTTTCAAGCAAAAATCATGGAAATGAGAAAAAAATCATATCTCAGTGAAAATTTGAGATAGAGACATGATTCTAGGCTTAATTTGAGCTCCACAGAGTCTAGTTGCAGGGAAAAAATCCACATTTTATTCTCATGCAGCCAAGAAGAAAAATTCCGCGCTACAACTTGGTGCAAAAATATTGATTTTTTCCAACTCGTGGTCAAAAATCGAAAATTGAATTCTCGCGGTAAATTGAGACTTTGGCTCGTGTTTCCTCTTTGTTCCAGCGTATCAAACCGAGTGGCTGGAAAAAAAATCATGATTTTACCATTTTCGCTCGGAGAAGAGCGATTTTCGTTTGAAAATTGACGAAAAATCGTCATTTTCAAGCAAAAATCATGGAAATGAGAAAAAAATCATATCTCAGTGAAAATTTGAGATAGAGACATGATTCTAGGCTTAATTTGAGCTCCACAGAGTCTAGTTGCAGGGAAAAAATCCACATTTTATTCTCATGCAGCCAAGAAGAAAAATTCCGCGCTACAACTTGGTGCAAAAATATTGATTTTTTCCAACTCGTGGTCAAAAATCGAAAATTGAATTCTCGCGATAAATTGAGACTTTGGCTCGTGTTTCCTCTTTGTTTCAGCGTATCAAACCGAGTGGCTGGAAAAAAAATTATGATTTTACCATTTTCGCTCGGAGAAGAGCGATTTTCGTTTGAAAATTGACGAAAAATCGTCATTTTCAAGCAAAAATCATGGAAATGAGAAAAAAATCACTTCTCGATAAAAAATTGAGATAGAGACATGACTCTGGGCTCAAATTGAGCTCCACAGAGTATGTTTGAAGGAAAAAAATCACCGGTCTATTCTCATGGAGCCAAAAATATAAATTCTTCGCGACAAATTCATGTTAAAACTCTGATTTTTTCCAACTCGTGATCAAAAGTTGAAAATTGCATTCCCGCGATAAATTGAGACTTTGCCACGTGTTTTCTCTTCTTTTCAGCGTATCAAACTGAGTGGCTGGAAAAAAATGCCCAATTCATGCGATTTTTACTCGGAGAAGAGCGATTTTCGTTTGAAAATTGTCGAAAAATCGACATTTTCAAGCAAAAATCATGCTCGTGAGCAAAAAATCATATCTCGATGAAAAATCGAGATAGAGACATGATTCTGGGCTTAAATTGAGCTTCACAGAGAATATTTGAAGGAAAAAAATCAGCAGTCCATTCTCATGGAGCTAAGCAGAAAAATTCTTGGCAATAAATTCATGTTAAAACTCTGATTTTTTCCAACTCGTGATCAAAAGTTGAAAATTGAATTCCCGCGATAAATTGAGACTTTGGCACGTGTTTTCTCTTCTTTCCAGCGTATCAAACTGAGTGGCTGGAAAAAAATGCATAATTCAGGCAATTTTTCCTCGGAGAAGAGCGATTTTCGTTTGAAAATTGTCGAAAAATCGACATTTTCAACCAAAAATCATGCTCGTGAGCAAAAAATCATATCTCGATGAAAAATCGACATAGAGATATGACTCGTGGCTTAAATTGAGTTCCACAGAGTATATTTGAAGAAGAAAAATCAGCATTCTATTCGCATGGAGCCAAGAATAAAAATTCCTCGCGACAAATTCATGTTGAAACTTTGATTTTTTCCTACTCAAGGTCGAAAATCGAAAATTGCATTGACGCGGTAAATTGAGACTTTGGCGCGTGTTTCCTCTCATTTTCAGCGTATAAAACTGAAAGGCTGGAAAAAAAAGTCATAATTTATACGATTTTTACTCGGAGAAAAGCGATTTCCGTTTGAAAAATGTCGAAAAATCGTCATTTTCAAGCAAAAATCATGGTTATGGGCAAAAAATCATATCTTGGTGGAAAATTGAGATAGAGACATGACTTTGGGCTTAATTTAAGCTCCACAGAGTACATTTCTGGGAAAAAAATCAGCAATTTATCAAGAGACTCGGCAGAGTCTCGGGACAAGTACATTTGACAGCGTCGTCTGCTGGCCCGAGACTCACTCGAGTATATTATCTCTAAGAAAAGCGATTTCGCCGGAGGGGGTGGTTCCTATAAAGCCAACTAAATAAAATCTTCACTCTCAAGTCATGTAAAAATGGCGTTTTTTTTTCTAAGCTGATGGTGAAAATGCAAAAATACCATTCTCGAGAAAACATAAGATTATGGCATTTTTTACTGCGTATTCAACGAAGAATATAGAAATTCCCACCAGCAATTCAATTCCGATGAATCCAAATGCGAAACCATCAAAAACCGAAATAACGAACTGGGCGACGGCGATCAGTTGACGGTTTTTTGTTTCACTGTGAAAAAGAAAAAATATAACGAAATTTCGTTGGAACTTTCCAAAATTTATTTTATTTCGAATTCACTGTAAAAATATGGAGAAAATTTCAAAATTTGAGCGATTCTCAGTTTGTTACTAAAATATGAAAAATCCTAGCCAAAAATCCCCCCCACGGGGAAAAAAGCCTGGACAAGTCCATTTGTTGGTAACCTCCGCTTCCATTGCATTTCTCAGAAAAATCTACAGTAAAGTAAAAACCCCTCCCTCTACCAAAAACAGTTGATGCCCTCCCGGAAAAACGATAAAAAATGTCTCGCCTGGAAAACCTCGACCACTTCCGAATGAAAAAATTGAGACTTTCAATCGGAAAAAAGAAGTGATATCCTAGCCAAAAATCCCCCTCGGGGAAAAAAGCTTGGACAAGTACATTTGTTGGTGACCTCCGTTTCCTTTGCAGTTCCCTGAAAAATCTACAGAAAAGTGAGAACCCCTCCCTATGCCAAAAAAATTGGATGCACTCTCAGAAAAACGATAAAAAATATCTCGCCTACATAACCTTGACCACTCTCGACTGAAAAATGAAGACCCTTCAAAGAATACAATGAAGAATAACTCCAAAAAAATTTTCCTGAAAATTCAAAAAACCCTACATGAACACAAAAACTGGTCATACAATAATTGTGTAAAAATTGATCATTTACGTTCAGCACTAAAATTTTTTATATCGATAAGAGGACAAGTTTTCCCTTGAGGTCTTGGAATCAACTAACCAATCCGTTTCATTAATAATAACCATTATTAATACATAATCATTTGTTGTTGAATTATTACTAACTTAGAAAACGAAAATAGTCAATGTTTCATTTACGTACAGGATTAAAATTTACAATATCAATAATGGGACAAGTGTTTCATACTAACTTACGGAACGAAAATAGTCAACGTTTCATTTACGTACAGGATTAAAATTTACAATATCAATACTGGGACAAGTGTTTCATCCTAACTAACTGAACGAAAACACTCAACGTTTCATTTACGTACAGGATTAAAATTTACAATATCAATACTCGGACAAGTGTTTCATACTGGGACAAGTGTTTCATCCTAACTTACCGAACGAAAACACTCAACGTTTCATTGACGTACAGGATTAAAATTGACAATATCAATACTCGGACAAGTGTTTCATTACTAACTTACGAAATGAAAATAGTCAACATTTCATTTACGTACAGAATTAAAATTTGCAATACCATAGTGATCCATACGCTCAATGGCTGATGCCTCACCTGTACACGGGATCATTAAAAATCTTTTTGGTGTTTATACATTGTACAACAGGTTTTAACGCGAGGCCCCCAATACTGCTTGATGGGTAACGATTTGTTAAACAGTCACCACCGTACGTTGAGCGTATGCGCACAGAGTACTTGTCCGGCCCATAACTTTTTATGCAAATTCCTCATTCCAGAAAAAATCAAATTATAAAACTGTTGTTTGTCTGTAGTCCTGTTG
Organism: Diadegma fenestrale; assembly: GCA_037043255.1. Classification (NCBI taxonomy): domain Eukaryota; kingdom Metazoa; phylum Arthropoda; class Insecta; order Hymenoptera; family Ichneumonidae; genus Diadegma; species Diadegma fenestrale. The sequence continues at coordinate 1,145,767 of CM073317.1, forward strand.
ACAAGTGCACGATAACTTGTTAACAATTGGAATGATCCTCACCTTCTTATTAATATGAGATCAGTATTACTCTTCATTACAATTCTTTACAGTTATTAATACGTTTACTTTTCTAATAAAAGTTTAATTATGAATGAGCATGACAGCAAAAATTTATTTTTAATGATGGGAATAAACAGGTTTCTGCAGCTTGCTGCTCAACTTTTTAGTCATGTCTAGAAAAAAGGTCTGGTTCTATTGGTTCATCAATTTGCTATACTTATTCACGAACCAAGATATTCATTGCTAGTAATTGGATCTAAGTTCACTTATGAACCTTTGGAAAAACCAAGTTTTCTTATGACGCTTGGGAGAATCTAAATCCACTCATCACGCTTTACAGAATTGAATTATGGCATTTTCTGAATTCGGTGTGGATCGACTAGTTTTGCACAGCCACAAAGGACAATAAATACAGTAATTGTAAGAATTATAGACGAAGGTAGATGACAAGTCATATTCACTGCTGAAGGTTCATACCGTCAAAATTTGTTAAAAATATTATTCCGCTGTTCTTCTTCGGAACGTTTATTTCACGATACAAATGGTGAAACGGCTTTACCCCGTTGTGGACATAACAACTTTGGCCTCAATAGCGGTTGTAGGCAATAAATTCATCTCTGAGAAAGTTCACTTTCTGGTTCGAAGGATCAATATATAGTGTTATATATAATAGTTTAAGTATATAGTTTAAGTTTGAACGTAAGGAAAAAAGACTCAATCTCGAGTATATAGACACGCGGCAATTTGCCTTGTCGAATCAAACTTTTCTTTTTAATACTTGGCGTTAAGACGCTGCCGCGTCTCAAAGTACATCATTTTTTACTCTGTCGCAGAAATAGATAATTCATTCAAGCATCGCAGCAAAAATCATATATTCACTACGCTCTGATATATCGCAAAAACGTTGCCGAGGGGTAAACGTTCCGGTGACGAACTTTCTTGGGGTCACTCCTCCGAAACAAATTTTTTTTAGCTGCATTTTCCTAGATTCTGGAAAATGAAAATGGAAAATAGACCCAGGAAATGGAAAAAAACTCTAGGTTGTGCAAGTGATCCGTGATTTTTTCTGGAATGAGGAATTTGCATAAAAAGTTATGGGCCGGACAAGTACTCTGTGCGCATACGCTCAACGTACGGTGGTGACTGTTTAACAAATCGTTACCCATCAAGCAGTATTGGGGGCCTCGCGTTAAAACCTGTTGTACAATGTATAAACACCAAAAAGATTTTTAATGATCCCGTGTACAGGTGAGGCATCAGCCATTGAGCGTATGGATCACTATGGTATTGCAAATTTTAATTCTGTACGTAAATGAAATGTTGACTATTTTCATTTCGTAAGTTAGTAATGAAACACTTGTCCGAGTATTGATATTGTCAATTTTAATCCTGTACGTCAATGAAACGTTGAGTGTTTTCGTTCGGTAAGTTAGGATGAAACACTTGTCCCAGTATGAAACACTTGTCCGAGTATTGATATTGTAAATTTTAATCCTGTACGTAAATGAAACGTTGAGTGTTTTCGTTCAGTTAGTTAGGATGAAACACTTGTCCCAGTATTGATATTGTAAATTTTAATCCTGTACGTAAATGAAACGTTGACTATTTTCGTTCCGTAAGTTAGTATGAAACACTTGTCCCATTATTGATATTGTAAATTTTAATCCTGTACGTAAATGAAACATTGACTATTTTCGTTTTCTAAGTTAGTAATAATTCAACAACAAATGATTATGTATTAATAATGGTTATTATTAATGAAACGGATTGGTTAGTTGATTCCAAGACCTCAAGGGAAAACTTGTCCTCTTATCGATATAAAAAATTTTAGTGCTGAACGTAAATGATCAATTTTTACACAATTATTGTATGACCAGTTTTTGTGTTCATGTAGGGTTTTTTGAATTTTCAGGAAAATTTTTTTGGAGTTATTCTTCATTGTATTCTTTGAAGGGTCTTCATTTTTCAGTCGAGAGTGGTCAAGGTTATGTAGGCGAGATATTTTTTATCGTTTTTCTGAGAGTGCATCCAATTTTTTTGGCATAGGGAGGGGTTCTCACTTTTCTGTAGATTTTTCAGGGAACTGCAAAGGAAACGGAGGTCACCAACAAATGTACTTGTCCAAGCTTTTTTCCCCGGGGGGGATTTTTGGCTAGGTATGTAATTTTCGGGAAAAATAAATAAATAAGAAAATTCTTTGAAATTACGGATGTGATTGGTATGGATACCGTAAAAAGTGACAAAAAATAAAAAATTGATAGAGTGGTAGAATTTTCAGAGGGAAATTTTATTGTTTCGAAATTTCCTTGCTCAATTAGGTAAAATTCATTGCTTGAATACATTTAAAATTAAATCTTTTAAGTATAACTAGTGTCTTAAATTGCCTTCAAATAAAAAACAACTTATTAAGATTGGACGCACACTTTTGGTTCTATCGCTTTCACCAGTTATGGAAATGCTATTTCCAGAAAAATCTATCCATCGTTTGAGATGTGGACGTTGAAAATTGGAAGAAAACACGTATCACAAGGAGAAGAAATAAGAAAATAAAGAAATACTGCCGTTTTATTGAGATTTACTGTAGACATATATAGGGGTAGTTCACCCCCTTAACTTCATTTGCGGGAAAAAAGCAAAAACCCGTATCTACTACTTTTTTGCCCTCTTCAAAATGCAATTGAAACCATCGAGATAGGTGCTATAGTTTTTTTGTTATAACGATTTTGTGAATTTCAACCCCTATAACTTTTTTCCTGTGCAACCCCCCGATATGAAACCAGTTGCATTTTCCATCGTTTATCATTAAGTTGATTATCCATTTGGGTGCATTCGCTTATCTCGAGTGAAAATAGGCGAAACCTTAGAAACGTTTTTCCGCCGATAAAAAAAAATACGTGTCTCTTAGATTTTGATGTAGAATAACATATTTCAATTTAATTGAAATCGAAGGGGGTCAGCGGAAAGACTTTCCTTGTGAGAATGCAACATCGAATGTAATAAAATTCGGGATTGATTTATATTTTTCGAAAGTTCCAAATGATTCCAAGTGCCAAAGTAGGTAAACTGGTTTCAGTGTGCTTGAAGTGTGCAAAAGCCATTGCACTGGACATTGGATTCATTGATTATGTGAACCGAGTAGCGTCGAGCTGTGGAACACTGAGATTTTTTTCGAACACGCGATGACAGATGATTCCAGCTATTACTGACATAATTTTGGAGTCAATCCGATCTAAATAATAACACGCATTCATATTTTCCGTTGGATTCATCTGGAAAGGTAGAATTCGATTACTCCAAAGTTTCGCTTGAGAATGCAACAATGAATGTAATAAAATTCGGGATTGATGAATATTTTTCTAAAGTTCCAAATGATTCCAAGTGCCAAAGTGGGTAAACTGGTTTCAGTGTGCTTGAAGTGTGCAAAAGCCATTGCACTGGACATTAGATTCATTGATTATGTGAACCGGATCGTTAGAGTAAGAAAATAATTCGTGTGTTGCTAGCACTTTATTCATTGTCCACTTATCGTGCATTATTATTGTTGTTCTGGATTTTATCACTCATCCTTATCGTGTAATTATAATCATTCTGAAAAGGGACAAGTTGGTGCTCGTTTTAATTTCGAATTCATTCTTTTCGTTCTTCCTACCCTTTTGAATGCCTGCCTTCACGTTGCAGTTGCGATGACTAAACGCTGTCATTTTTTGACTTGGTTAAATCGCTTCACGGGTTAGGAATGACTCGTGACACATCAGTCCGAAATTCATCCGAAAATCGACCGATGACGGCAACTTCACAAAGTGGCTATACTTGAGCATGTCCAGGCATTAACTGAAGGTATTGTACCTGATGGCCTATCAATCACTGAGCGGGAGGCAGTTTTCGTTCGGTTTCTGATGGTGTTAACCAACTGAAACTCAGTGAAAATATAGCCGTCTGTATCGGCGAAGGTTTTCCAGAGTTTCCTTCGGTTCTCGTCCAAGGCAATACAGTAGTGCATTAAGAAAGGAAGGAAGAGTGGCTGTGAGCAACACTCGAGGGGGAAAAATATTCATTATTTAAAAAGAACAGAATTTCTGGTGAGAGTGCTGGATGCCCCCCGAAAAAACGATGAATCTTCCCAGCAACTCATTCTGGTTTGATGAAAATTGAACTTGTTAGACGTGAGTTGAAAGGAATGAATGAATAATAAAAAATACTAACATTTCAAAAAACAGCGATTTTTCAAGAGAGTTCTAGTTGTCCTCGGAAGAGTTCTATAAATCTTTCCAGCATTCAATTTTGATTTAGTGAAAATTGAACTTAGTAGACACGAGCTAAGATAAATGAATAACTAATGGAAAAAATGAAGAATTTAAAAAATGCTATATTTGTTGAGACTTCTGATTGCTCCTGAAGACTACTGAAGAGTTGTAATGTTTTATTTTATTTTATAGAAATAAATGAAAGAGTTGTCAGATAATAATTTGAAATATCAATAATTATTCAATCGGCGATTCAAATGGTTCGCATTCACGCACGCACACACACACACATATAATTCCATTCACAGTAGAGGAGATAAGTTAACAATAGTGCGAAGGACGGTTATAAGATTACAGAAACTCCTTATCTTGTCTTTGATGACTCCCTCGTTGGCTCTTTCATATGTTCCGGGGTTTCTTGGCGTGTCTCTTTTCTCCGATCAATCGATCGTCCTGCGCCGAATCGATAGATTTTTGGGAGAGGACACGTGACCGTGAGATTTATAATTTGTGTAGGATTTGCGCGCCTACTTTCGAGAGTACGGCGACTATGGCTCGTTACAGAGTTCTACAAATCTTTTCAGCATTAAGTTTCGATTCAGTGAAAGTTGAACTTACTGGACTCGAGACAAAATAATTTAATAAATAATTGAAACAATATGAAGAATTCCAAAAAATGCAATTTTGTTGAGTTCTAGTTGCCCCCCGAAGAGTTCTATAAATCTTTCCAACATTCCGTTTCGATTCCGTAAAAATTAAACTTGCTATACTCGAGAAGAGTTGAATTCATTTACAAAAATGTGGAATATGAAAGATTTTGAAAAATACCGTTTTCGTCAAGGGTTCTAGTTGCCCCCCGAAGAGTTCTATAAATCTTCTCAGCATTTCGATTTGATTTCGTTGTGATGAGCGGGTTCGCGAGGGTGAATAATAATAATAATAATGATTGATGAGACAGAAGAATTAGGTAAAAGATAAAGTATATTGAGACTTGGTAATTAGGGAGTGCACGATGTATTCGTGGTTCGAAGGATGGTGATGACCTCAGGAGTCGAGGATTAGAATAAAGGAGAATGATTTGGTGAAGTGGTAGTGGGGAGATGGAGTGGAGGAGAAGTTGAGGCTTGTGGGACAAAGTGAGTGCTGAGGAATGCGGTGATAAGATTAGGATGCTGAGCTAGGAGTTTTGAGTGTGAGAAAGAGTTAAGAACGGATGTGAGGTATCGGGTACGAATGTGGGAAAGAGTTTGAAAAAGAATATATAGGGTGCAGCCGTGACACCGTCAAAATTGAACTTGTAAGAGTCGAGACAAAAGAAATTACTGAGTAATCAAAAAAAAAAAATTGTAAAATTTCGAAAAATGCAATTTTACTGAGAGTTATAGTTGCCCCCCGAAGAGTCCTATAAATCTTTTCAACGTGTCATTTTGATTCAGTGAAAATTGAACCTACCAGACTCGAAAAACAAAAAAAAATAAATGAGAAATAAAAAATATGAGAATTTCGAAAAATGCAATTTTGTTGAAAGTTCTAGTTGCCCCCGAAGAGTTCTATATATCTTTCCAACATGTCATTTCGATTCAGTGATAATTGAACCTACCAGACTCGAAAAACACAAAAAAGTGAATGAATAATAGAAAATGTAAAAATTTGGAAAAATGCTATTTTTGTTTAGAGTCCTAGTTGCCCCCCGAAGAGTTCTGTAAATCTTTCTAGCACTTTATTCCAATCCAGTGAAAATTGAACTTACTAAACTCGAAACAAAAATGAATGAATAATAAAAAATATGAGAATTTCGAAAAATGAAATTTTGTTGAGAATTCTAGTTGCCCCCCAAAGAGTTCTATAAATCTTTTTAACACATCATTTCGATTCAGTGAGAATGAACCTAGCAGACTCGAAAACAAAAAAAATCATAGAAAATGTAAAAAATTTGGAAAAACGCTATTTTTGTTAAGAGTTTTAGTTGCCCCCCAAAGAGTTCTATAAATCTTTCTAACATATCATTTTCATTCAGTAAAAATAGAACCTATGAGTCCCGAAAAACAAAAAAAATAAATGAATAATAAAAAATATGGAAACTGTCGAAAAATTCAATTTTTGTTGAGAGTTCCAGTTGCCCCCCGAAGAGTTCTATAAATCTTTTTAAAATGTCATTTTGATTCAGTGATAATTGAACCTACCAGACTCGAAAAAAAAAAATACATGAATAATAAAAAATGTGAGAAATTTCGAAAAATGCAATTTTGTTAAGAGTTCTAGTTGCCCCCCGAAGAGTTTTATAAATCTTTCTAGCACTTTATTTTAATCCAGTGGAAATTGAACTTACTAGACTCAAAACAAAAATGAATGAGTAATGAAAAATATGAAAAATTTCGAAAAATGCAATTTGTACGAGGAAATCTCCCGTGAGTGAAGAAAAAGAAAAAAAGAATTTGGACCTGGCTAGGCTCTACGATCACAAACTTTATTTATCACAAAATATAATACAAAATAAAATAATACACTTTTTTCAAATGCGTAGAGAACAAGAGAGTAAGAGTGTTAGAGTGTGATTGTATGCGTGTGTGTGTGGCTGCGTAGACGCTAGCTGAAAGAATTGTGTGAGTGTGGCTGCGTGGACGCTAGCGTGTATGAATTTGTTGAAAAGAATGAATGTCTCGTTTGCTCGAGGTTGTAAATCTCGAGCAGCTTTTCGTTTTCGAGTTGTTGGTGAATTAAAGTTAAGTAAAGAATGATTGTTAATGACTGAGTGTGTAGGTGTGAATTTTTCGCTTTTGGCGACACGAGGTCTTGCCTCGTGGCGAGAGTGTCGATTTTCTTTCGCTAAAACAAGCACTTTGAGTGTATTTCTTTGTACTGCACTTCACTGAGTGGGTTTAACAAGAATGAGTGACTGGGTTCGCTGAGTGGAGGTGAAAAAAACTTATAAAAAGCGGAATTTGGAAAAAATGAGGACGAAACGGTCGTGCACGTGGCTCGCGTAATCGTGGTCGATGAACACTAATGGCCGCCACGCCGGTTCGGCGAGGCGAGCACAAGGAGTGGAGAGTGGGGGGAAGGAGCGAGGAGCGCTAGTGTTTCGCGATCGAGGGAGTGCTGGGAATTGGCGCCGGGCGTCGCTGGATACTGTAGCGGGAAAATTAATTTCCGCGAACATTCCGCCCGCCATCGACAACGGGGTTGGCGATTGTTGAGTCCTCTTCGACTGGTAGAATGACGAGCTTGTGGACTGGTCTCTTGAGTGTCGTCGTCGATGTCTTGAGCGTCACAATCCTGGTCAGATTGTCCTCGCCTGGATGGAGTTGGATTACACGAGCAAGTGGCCACTTGCTCGGGGGTGTTCGCTCGTCTGTCAATAACACCAGAGTGCCGATCTTGATTGCTTGATTTGCGTGGTGCCACTTGGAGAGTGTTAATTGCTTTTGCAAGTAGTGGGTCGACCAACGATTCCAGAATTGTTGAGTTCGCTGCTGGATTAGTTGCCATCGATTCAATCGTGTGGTCGGAAGATCGGTCAGAGTTGGTTCAGGCAGAGTGACGAGTGGTTGTCCAATCAGGAAGTGACCAGGGGTGAGTGCAGAGATGTCGTCGGGGTCCTCGGTGAGTGGCTCCAACGGTCGTGAGTTTAAAACTGCCTCGATTTGAGCCAATAAGGTAGTGGCTTCGTCGAGTGTAAGTAGGAGGTCGGCGGTGGTCCTGTTCAGGTGATATTTCATGGACTTGACGACCGCCTCCCACTTGCCGCCCATGTGTGGAGCGGCGGATGGATTAAAGGACCAGTTGGTGCTATCGTTGAGTAGGAGTGTGGAGAGGCGCTGGGATTGCTGAGTGGCTTGGGTGAAGAGAGCCTTCAGCATTGTGTCGGCTCCGATGAACGTCGTGCCATAATCTGAATACAGAGTGTGGCAAATCCCTCGTCGCGCAGTAAAGCGACGATAAGCAGCGATGAAGCTCTCAGCTGTGTAGTCGCACACGACCTCCAGGTGGACGGCGGACGTGGCGAAGCAAACGAAGACGCAGATCCACGCCTTCAGAGTTTTGGCGCCTCTTCCTCGGAGTGTTTTTAGTGTGACGGGACCGGCGTAATCGACGCCGGTGCGTTGGAATGGTGGCGATGGCTGCACTCGAGAGCGAGGCAGCTGTCCCATAAGCTGTCGCGCCCGCTCTCCCCGATGACGAGTGCAGGTCACACACTTGCGTATGTGAGCCTTGATTGTTGTTCTGCCGCCTAGGATCCAGAATTGCTGCCGAATTGTTGCAAGAGTGAGTTGCGTGCCTCCGTGCAACGTCTTGCGATGAATTTCGTCGATGACGAGTGTTGTAAACTTTGAATTTTTCGGCAGGATTGCAGGGTGTTTCGCCTGGGGATCCAAGAGTGAGTTTTCCAGCCGTCCTCCAGCTCGGATGACTCCGTGAGTGTCGATGTAGGCAGTGAGGCGTCGGAAAACGTGTGTCGATGGCAGAGTGGCGTCTGTTGAAAGGATTCTCAGCTCGTGAGAAAAGTAAGCAGCCTGAGTGGCTTTGATCCAAAAGATTTTTGCTGTTTCCAAGTCGGCTGAGTTGATTGGCGACTCAAGAGTAGAGTTTGGAATTCCTCTGATTTTCGAGTGGACTCTTTGGATGATGGCAGTAATCCGCAAGAGTCTCGAGAGTGTTGAATATTTGTAGATCAAGTCCCAGTGGTACTCTGGCGTGATCACGGCCAGGAGTGGGACTGACTTGCGTGCTTCGGACTCTGAAGCCGAGTTAAGTGCCGGCTGTTGATTGGGCCACGAGTCCTGTGACTTGGAAAGCCATGGTGGTCCAGACCACCATAGAGTGCTGTCGAGCAATTGAGTGGTGGGGACGCCTCTCGAACCCAAATCCGCTGGATTGTCCTTGCCTCTTACGAATCTCCAATGCGCATTTGGAGTTAGAGCTTGGATTTCGATGACTCTATTCTGGACAAAGTCCTTCCAACGTGATGGGTGAGATTGGATCCACGTTAGTGTGACTGATGAATCGGTCCACAGATGGACGGAGTGAATTGGTGAATCGATCAGTCGTTTCGCGGTTGAGACGAGTTTCGCGAGTAGCAGGGCGGCTGTCAGCTCGAGACGTGGTATGGTCAGTTTCGAGAGAGGAGCTACTCTCGTTTTCGAACAGAGGAAGGAGATTTTAATTCCACCTGACCTTGAGTGTGTGACCACGTAGACGACAGCCGCCATGGCAAATTGCGAAGCATCTGAAAATCCATGGATGTGGACTTGAGTGGATTGGAGAGTGTTGATCCACCTCGGGATTTTTAGAGCCGAGAGAGAGTTTAATTCTTCTCGGATGGTTAACCACTTGCGAGTGATGTCGACGGGAAGTGGCTCGTCCCAACCTAGTTTATGGAGCCACAGCTCCTGGAGGAGGATTTTTGCTCGAATGATGATTGGCGAGACAAAGCCTAGAGGATCAAAAATCTGTGCTGTCTCTGAAAGAATAACTCGTTTCGTTATTGTTGATTGGATTGGAGGCAGGATTGTTTTGAAGGAAAAATAATCGGAGTGTGGATGCCAGGTTAGGCCGAGTATTTTGGTGTCGCAGTCTTCAAACGTGATTGGGGAATGTTCAACTGACTCGTTCAGTTGCTCGAGGATTTGGGGATCGTTGGCTTGCTACTTGGCAAGGGGGAAGCCGCCCGCCATGCAGAGCTGCTTCAGCTGAGTGATGATTGGTTGAAGTTCTTGAAGATTGTCCGCACCTCCGTAGATGTCATCGACATAACGACCGTGCAGGAGTGAGGGCACGGCGAGTGGGAAGCGATGACCTTCGTCCTCGACGAGCTGCAGGAGTGTACGTACGGCCAAAAAGGGCGCCGCCTTTGTACCGTACGTGACGGTCGTCAGATTGTAAGGTACAATTCGATTGTTCTCGTCCAGCCAGAGTATCGATTGTAAATTCCAGTCGTCAGGATGGATGTTTATTTGCCGGAACATCTTGGTTATATCGGTGGCGAATACGTACTTGTGTTTTCGGACCCAGAAGAGAACGTCGACTACATCCTTCTGCAGCTTGGCTCCGGTATGCATGATGTCGTTCAACGAGTGTCCTGACGACGTGCTGCTTGACCCATTGAAGACAACCCTGAGTTTTGTTGTTGAACTCTCTGGGCGTAGGACTCCGTGGTGTGGGAGATGGAATCTCGTTGAGTGGGTCTCCGGAGCCTTCTTCATGTGTCCGAGTGTCTCGTATTCCTGAAGGAATTGACGATAGAGTGTGTCGTACTCGGGATCGCGCCTGAGTCGTCGAAGCTGACTCTGAAAGCACTCCTGCGCTCGATGGAAGGAGTTTCCGAGCAAGGCGGCTGACGATTTTAATGGGATTCTCACAACGTATCTGCCTGACTCATCCCGAGAGTGCGTCGATTTAAAGTGCTGTTCGCACTTTTCCTCGTCGGGTGAGAGTGTTGGCTGTTCGATTGTCTTGACGTTTTCTATTTCCCAAAATTTTGTGAGAAGTTGTTGAAGCTCTCGGTCTGACGTAGCTGGCGTCGCACAGTGAAGCGCGAGCGACGAATTTTCGCCCTTTCCTCCAATCGGACCGAGGATTAACCAGCCAAATATCGAGTGTTGCGCGATTGGCGATTCCGGTGATCCCTTGATGAGGCCTTGGTTGATGATCAGGCCGTAAGAATCGGCGCCGAGGATCATGTCGATGGGCCGGGGTGTTAAAAAGTCGGGATCCGCCAACGCGAGGTGGTTAATGTGTGGCCACTCTTGCGTGTAGGCGTGGAAAGTTGGCAGAGTTGTTGTGAGATTGTTAAGCGCGTGGGCATCGATGGTGATTGTCGTATCGCTCAGAGTGGATTGAAGCGTGACCGAGACTACGCCTCGGGTGTGAGTGGAAAGCGTTCCACCGATGCCCAAGATCTCGATTTTTGAGTGTCGGCGCTTGAGGTTTGATTGTGTGACGATGTGATCCGCGATGAACGTCAGCTCGGATCCAGGGTCAATCAGAAGCCGTATCGGCTTGATGTTCGTTGGCGAAATTAAATTGGCGATTGCCGTCGCCAGGAGTGTCTTCGAGGTGGGGATTGTCGAGTCGGGTTGATTGGAGACTGCACCGAGTTTTCATTGTTGGCTCTGATTGGCTGGAGTGTCAGTGGAGCTCTTTGGCTGCTCGTTTTGAGTGGGCGTCGTGTTCTCCGCGTAGGCTTCGTGGATCATCGAGTGGTGCTGTTTGTTGCACCGTCGGCAACGATGAGTGTTTTTGCACGATCGCAAATAATGACGCCCGAAGCAGTTTGTGCAGAGATCCTTCTTATTGACGAGTGCCAGTTTCTCCTTTGGGCTGAGCTTTATAAACTACGGGCACGAGGAGAGAAAATGTTTCTCAGAGCAGCAATCGCATTCAAATGTTCGCCTTTCCGATGTGACCGATGGTTTTTGCTCGGAGGACGAGGGGCTGCTCGTGGTCGTTGCGGCGTGGGCGACCGCCGTTGATCGTCGCTGCTGTTGCGATGGCTTGGCAGCGGCCTTTTGATTTGCCTCTCGAGTGCTTGGAGTCTCAATCCATTCCAAGGAACACGCGCGCGCATTTAAAAACTTCATCAGCTGATCATATGTGGGATAAAGAGTGTTGGAACCGAGGCTGTTTTCCCATCGTTCCTTCGTGTGTCGATCGAGGACTTGAGTGATGTGATACACGAGAACGCAGTCCCAGTTGTCAGTTGATTGTTCGACCGAGTGTAGCATGTTGATCGCGTCCGTAATAGTCGTGATCAGCTGATTGATGCTCGCCGAATTTCCTTGAATTCGAGTGTTAGAGCCGAAGATTTTGTCCAGCTGGGCTTGTATGAGAAGACGTTGATTCTCATATCGAGTGTTAAGTGTTTCCCACGCTGTTTTGAAAGAATTGCCCACCATCGGCAAGCTGGCGATCAGCTGGGCTGCCTCCCCGGACAAACTGCTCTTGAGATGATGGAGTTTGTTTATGTTCGAAGCCTCGGGGTGATCGACGACGAGTGATTTAAAAAGATCGCGGAATGGTGGCCATGCCGCGTAGTCGCCCGAGAACTTGGGAAGCTGAATCGCTGGGAGCTTAGTCGGCGAGTGTAGCGAGGACGAGCTCGACGACGACGGAGATTGGCGTGCTGGCTCCGTGGCCTTGAATTGGGCCTTGAGTTTGGCGGCGACAAGACGGCCTTTGACATGGCAGTTCGAGGCTCGGCCAAAAGTGTCATTCGTGAAATATTCGTGCGGAAGACAAGACGCAGGCCACAATACCTCGAGTGAAGAGTGTTGTCGACAGAAGTCCTTGAACGTCGAGTCGATTTGCGCGAGCAAGCAATCGACTTCTTCCTCGCAGAATGTGTGTCCGTCCTCGGCGAGTTGGGCAGCAAGATCTCGCAGGATAGCAAGGCGAGTTTGATGAGTGGTCGCACGAATATTCAGCTCTAGCGTCAGCTGAGTGGGCGAGGTCGCGCGGGATGGACGTCGGTCCTTGCTCGGCGGCAGCAGCGCCGACGTGCCCGCTCCTTGGACGCTCGCGGGGCTCGGAGAGCGACCCTCGTTGCCTGGATTTACTTCAGGCGGGTCAACTGCGATCGTCGGCGTGAGCGTCTTTGCGTCGTCCGAGCCCGTATCGGATCCCTCGGATTTTTGCGACCTTGTCGACATGTCGAGTGTCGCGAGAGCACACGTGCACGAGTACGCGAACCGAACGCGAGTGGGGACGTAGAGTTCACTGAATTTGTCGCGTTCACTACACTTGCACTACGCAGAAAATTGTATCGAGCCTAGCCTTATCCGGCTCGAAGGACCAATAAATGTACGAGGAAATCTCCCGTGAGTGAAGAAAAAGAAAAAAAGAATTTGGACCTGGCTAGGCTCTACGATCACAAACTTTATTTATCACAAAATATAATACAAAATAAAATAATACACTTTTTTCAAATGCGTAGAGAACAAGAGAGTAAGAATGTTAGAGTGTGATTGTATGCGTGTGTGTGTGGCTGCGTAGACGCTAGCTGAAAGAATTGTGTGAGTGTGGCTGCGTGGACGCTAGCGTGTATGAATTTGTTGAAAAGAATGAATGTCTCGTTTGCTCGAGGTTGTAAATCTCGAGCAGCTTTTCGTTTTCGAGTTGTTGGTGAATTAAAGTTAAGTAAAGAATGATTGTTAATGACTGAGTGTGTAGGTGTGAATTTTTCGCTTTTGGCGACACGAGGTCTTGCCTCGTGGCGAAAGTGTCGATTTTCTTTCGCTAAAACAAGCACTTTGAGTGTATTTCTTTGTACTGCACTTCACTGAGTGGGTTTAACAAGAATGAGTGACTGGGTTCGCTGAGTGGAGGTGAAAAAAACTTATAAAAAGCGGAATTTGGAAAAAACGAGGACGAAACGGTCGTGCACGTGGCTCGCGTAATCGTGGTCGATGAACACTAATGGCCGCCACGCCGGTTCGGCGAGGCGAGCACAAGGAGTGGAGAGTGGGGAGAAGGAGCGAGGAGCGCTAGTGTTTCGCGATCGAGGGAGTGCTGGGAATTGGCGCCGGGCGTCGCTGGATACTGTAGCGGGAAAATTAATTTCCGCGAACACAATTATTCGTTGAGAGTTCTAGTTTCCCCCGGAAGAGTTCTATAAATCTTTTTGAGATGTCATTTTGATTCAGTGATAATTAAACCTACCAGACTCTAAAAAAAAAAAAAAAAGAATGAATAATAAAAAATATGGAAACTGTCGAAAAATGCAATTTTTGTTCAGAGTTCTAGCGGCCCCCCGAAGAGTTCCATAAATCTTTCTAGCAGCTCATTTTGATTAAGTGAAAATTGAACCTACCAGTCTCGAAAAACGAAAAAAAATGATGAATAATAAAAAATATGAAAAATTTCGGAAAATGCAATGTTTGTTGAGAGTTCTAGCTGCCCCCTGAAGAGTTCTATAAATCTTCCTAGCACTCCATTTTGGTTCAGTGAAAATTGAGCCTACTAGACTCGAGAGGAAATCAATTAATAAATAATAAACAAAATATGAAAAATTTCGGAAAATACATTGATTTTTAAGAATTTCATTCGGCCCCCGAAGACTTCTATAATTTTGTCTCGCAACTCATTTCGATCCAGTGAAAATTGAAGCTGAAATAGCTATAGATAAATAAGTTGAACAGATTAAGTAAATAAACAGATTGAATAAATTTTCAAAAAATTATAATTGATGAAAGCGATTACCTGTAAGAGTCTTTGCGGTTACCTTGACAGTTTTATGAATCAGATTTTGATCTGATGCCGTATTAAGATGCGGCATCAGATCAAATTCGAATTTCCGCTCGAGTTCCGTTTGCCCCCCGAAGAGTTCTACAGATTATCCTAATTCCATTTTTCGATCTGACCAACGGTTTTCGCGGCGCAAACTGTTGAAAATTACAATTTCGGAAGTTGGCGCCCCATATCTTTCAAAACCACTTTCTAGCTATGTAAACAATAGAACTCTTTCTAAAAAATATAAAGAACTCTAGAACTAGGTAAGGGGCGACTAGAACTCATTTTTTTTTTTTTTTAATGCCCACCTTGGGGGACCAACTTCACACGCGTTCGCCTAGGATAAATTACCCGAATTCATGAAAAGCGACCCCGAGGTCCTCCAGTGTCTACGATGCCACAAACACGCCCCAACGAACATAAATGTACTCGCGCCCCTTAAAAGAGAATGCAAACAATGTACATTGGATATTCAATAAACACACACGTATCTTTGTAATCATCTATGTTAACGATTTTTTTCTAACCTCAACAATCCTGATAGTCTACTATCCTGATAGTTAGCTATCTTGATAGTCGCCTATCCTGATAGTCTGCTATCCCGAGGCGCGCGCATTTCCCGCCAAAGGTTCGTGTCTCCGCTACATGGCAGTCGTGTCTGCACGTTTAAATTTCCCACCAAGATTCGAATTTCCCGCCAAGAATTTGAATTTCCCGCCAAATTTTGGTTCCAAATTGGCGATGAAGAAAGCGTTTGAGTTCGTTGGGATTACCGACGTGTTAAAATTATCGACCTGTTTGGGTCAGACTGGGACACACGTGTTTGGGTTTGTTTGGGTCAGAATTTCGAACTACCGACGTGTTTGGCTCAGAATTTCAAGTTACCGACATGTTTGGGTTAGATTAGGTCGGTTCTGGTGTGTTTGGGACAAAAAACTGCATTACCGACATGTTTGGGTGAGGTCGGCTCGCGCGCGTTTGGGTCAGAAAAAGATATCCGCATTGCCAACGGTCGGTAAGGTAGATCCTTGAACGGGCCGGAAGCGGCCTAGGTATACTACTCTGTTCCATAGTTCAATGATGGTAGGACACAGGCACGTATCACGCGCCATTTGACGTATGCGTCAACTTCGGAGTACCGTCCTATAATACCTTGAAAACAGTTGATGACGTATTTTGTTATCCTCAGTCTTTTGGAGGATTGCGGTGTTATTTGTAGTGTCTTGTGATTGTAATTCCGAGATAGTTTAGTTTTTATGTTAGTTTGATCGTCTCTATGTTTCGGGTTAGTGGGTCTACTACGTCGACAGCATGTTGGTCAAGTGAGCGATGTTGTCGTCCAAAAATTATGGCTTCTGTCTGCTCGCGTTACATTTGAGTCCCCATTTGTGGTAGTAGTTGAACAGCTCTCGAGTATTCCTTTCGGCAAGATATTTCGCTCGTCGTGGAGAATGTCCATTGTTTAGGATCTGTTCGGGAATGAGCATTGTCAAATTCCCGCGCCACAATTCGCACTCTCAGCGCGGCACTGTAGTCGCAAATATGGAAAACAGGCGGCTGTCAAGCTGTCGGGTGGCGCTGCCACAAGGGATATTGTGACAACTTGACCAGCGTCCATTTTAATTACTTACCTCGTCTTCTTCGGACTCATAACCGAGAAGACGCTTGGCTTTCGCTCTCTAGGACGTCGCGACACGAGGCATCGCGGCCATCTCTGACAAGGACCGCTCAGCCTTGCTCGGTTTAACTCCAAATCGTTGTGTTCAAGTGTCCGCATGATCACGGCGAAGCGACTGCTCCTTTAGTATTTTAATCAAGTGTATTCTCCGGGACAATTATTGTTGCAAACTCGTGGTAATCTCCGTTTTTCTCTTACCACGCGGCAGACACGTGTTGCTGTCACGCATCTTAATGCGAGTGATCGCTCTTTGATGGACTTTTTCCCTTCGTAAATAGGCAATAAATTAACAAAAGTGTACTCTCAAAAAGCCTCGTGTCAGTGTCTTTTTTTCTCAAACCCAAAATTCTCCTGCATGATAACATCCCGCCCTTGATCTTAAAAACAGCGGCAAAATCCGGGTCAGTTTCCGGAACAGGATCATTAAGTCATCGGCGTATTGTGAGGTGAGGTCAGCTGCGTGTGGGACGTCAGATATGTATGGATTGAAAATTATTCGGCCAAGCACCGATCCTTGCGGTACACCGTGAGGTTGGTGGACTGGGTCGCAAATTTCAGTGAGAAATGTGCCTTGAAGTTTTCTGTTCGTTAGATACGATTCAATCATTTGAGTATGCCGATATCAATGTTTTTTTCCGTGAGTTTATATATCAGTGCATAGCGGTTCATGCAGTCAAATGCTTTTGAAAGCTCTAACGGGACAGCATGGCATGTCTTGCCTTCGTTTATTGTTTTTTTGGATGAAATGAATCGTTCTTGTGAGTTGACTGCTGGTTCCAAGTCCTGGATTAAATCCGTGTTGTGAGTCCGGAAGAATCTTGGAACACTCGTCCATTCTGTTTTGTATGATTTGCTAAAGCCATCTACCCATGATGTTAAGTAGTGTGATGGGCCTGTATGAAGTTGGCTCGTTTGCTGCCTTTCCAGGCTCGTTCAGAAATATGGTAATTATGCAGTTTGGTTACTTCTGCGAAAAGTGGGGGAGTTTTTTTTTTTTTTTTTTTATAGGCACCTTCGATTGGTTGCCGCTAATGATATTAACCAAACTGCATAATTACCAATATGCACGTTTCTAGTTTCCAAGCGTTAGGATAGTAGTTATGCATTAGGCAGATTTCTTCGATTCGGGTGAGGCAACTCTCGTGCATGTTTTTCAGGTGTTTTGCGCCCAGTTCATCTCGTCCAGGGGCAATTTAGTAAATCAAAAGTGTTATGTTGCAAAGTGATATCAAGAAAAAAGTTGGGTCGTTATTTTTCAACTGAGGTTGCGACTTTTTTATAGTTGGCGTTCTTTTTTTACTTTTCTGGAGTATTTTTCCACGGATTTCCTTTCTTTTTGGAAATGACGATATTTCTTAAAACTTCAATGATGGAGAAATTTTATACAAAGTAATATAAAGATAATTGAGTCATAATTTTCCAACTGCGGTAGCACTTTTTCAATACTTGGCGTCTTTTTTTTTACTTTTATAAAGTATTTTTTCACGGATTTCACTTCTTTTTGGAAAGCAGGATATTCATCAGCATTTTTTTTTTTTTTATATAGAGGGATTATTCCTTGTGGTTGGTTGTTCTGGAGAGAGGATAAATCTCTTCAAAAACTTACATCGACAGCCCTGGTGAATCTCTTAAAATATCCCGACAAGAGACATGATCAATCCCTTGAAAAACTCTCGTACAGACTCTTGTTTAATCTGTTAAGAAAACCTCGAAGAGACTCGTGGTCAATCCCTTGAAGGAACCTAAGTGACGCCGTCAGTCAATCCCTTGTAAAAATCCCGTCCAGACTCTTGGCCAATTTTGCGAAAAAAAAAACGTCATCGAGACTCTTAGTCGACCCCTAAAAAAATCCCGTTGAGACTCTTGGACTATCCCTTATAAAGATTCTTCAATAATCCTTTCAATACTTCCATTCAGATAATCGGTCAAACCCTTAAAAAATCCCGTCCAGACTCCCCGCAAATCCCTCAAAAAGTTCCTGGCGAGATTTCTCCCTTCTTCCTCCCGCCCTTCTTCTTCGTTCTCCCGTTTTTTCATTATTTCATCGCATTTTTGACTATTTTTTTTTCTCCGAGCAGAACTTCTCCGGGTTTACGTGATTCTGCATTAATAAACGAAAATAATGAGCTTAAGTTGAACCCTTTTCGTTTCATTTTACCAAAGATATGAATTTTCCGAAATTGGGGTCGTTAATGACCCTACGTGACAGGAATAGTCCAAATAAAATAAGGTTACCGTTCTACGGTGGAAAAACTTCCGTCGAGACCGTCGGTGAACTTCCTAAAAAATGCCCTTCAGACTCCTGACTCTTTATAAAAGGCCCAGCGAGATTCTTGATGAATCCCATAAAAACTTCAATTGAGATTCCGTTTTGTGGGCAAGGAATCTGGCGTAGGTGGAAATCGGTGGCGAGAATTTACGGAAAATTAGCAAGGTTTCATTGATGATAAAAAATACACAGAGTTTTAATACAGCGAGAGTGAGACAGATTTAATAAGCCCGGTGAGAATTTTTCCCAAAAAATGCCCGCGTGGTCAGTGACGACGATTATCACCCGCGTGCTCCACGTCGAACCCGGTGTCCGACGACGACGCGCACTCACGACCCGCAATCCGACGATCTCGTATTAATCCCGAACAATATCTCGGAAATATTCCCGTAGTCCGATTGCCCGGTATATCCGCGATGTATCGCGACCCGACGTTTTATAATTCCCGTTAAAAAAGCCCTGTTAGACCGATAGAAACGTACTGGTAATTAAGACCCGTGTGACTTCGTTGGCTCCCGGAAACAGAATAGGAAGAGTCGATAGAGGCGATCGATCACGTCGATCGAAGCGCCTGTCAATTTTTACGAGTAGGGGTATCGCACCGGTAATTAGCGACGCCTGCGGCAGAGCGCGAACTCTCACCCGTAGGGCTCGAGCGGCTTGACCCTCGCCAGGTAATTAGGTCCCGGACCGTAGCGATGTCGGTGGTCAAGCGCGAACTTATTCCCGAATGCTCGCGTTGCCGCAGGACTCGAGCTCATTCCCAAACAGATCCTATTGTCAGCGCTTAAAAAAAAAGCCCTGTCAAGACTCTCGAGTGATCCCTTAGAAACCTCTCGATAAAACTCTGAGTCAGTCCCTTCAAGAACTTCCGTCGGGAACCCTGGTTGAGTCCGGAAAGAAGACATCGCAAACCATTTGAGCCGTCGACCTGGATAGCGAAAGCTATGGAGATATATACCTAGGAATCGAAAACTATGGAGAAATTTAGCTGGGCATCGGAAACTATGCAGAAATATACCTGGTAATCGGAAACCATGGAGAAATATACTTCGACACTGAAAACCATGGATACCTGGATAAAAAAAAACCATGAAGCCGTGGACCTAGACATTGAAAACCATGGAGAAATATACCTGAACAACGAAAACGATGGAGACGTCGACCTAGAGAGCGAAAAATATGGAGAAATATACCTAGACACCGAAAACCATGGTGGAAAAATATACCTAGACAACAAAAACCATGGAGCCACGTACCTAGACATCGAAAACCATGGAGAAATATACCTAGCCAACAGGAGTTATAGAGCCGTGTGCCTTGACAACGGAAACCATAGTAGCTAGACAACGAAAACCATACGGAAAGAGAGGCCCGATATAGTCTGTCTCTCTCGCTCAGTAGCGCGCGAAGAGTGGGGATACCGCGTTCAGCGGAGCGGCTGATGTCACGGACCGAAAATATCCACCAGTCTCGCAAAGGACGGATGTCCAAGCGTCAACAATTGTAACTTACGCCCTTCTGATCCCAAAAAACTGTGAGACACAGAAAGCGTCCCAAACCTCGCGACCAAAATCTTCAATGTCAGATTTCTTTGGATTGGCTGAACGGATTCTCTTCCACCAAGGACCCATTCGAAAGATGAAAAATCGTCAAAAATTCGTATCTAATATGAAATATTTCTGACCCTCAGTTCCCTCGCAAAAAAAAAGTGCAGACGAGCGAGCGAAAAATGTCACCTAATATTTCGAAGGGCCATGTTGACGCGAGAGTGAGAGAGATGGCTGAAATAAGTTCATATTTTTCTTTTTCGCCCTTGAAATTTTCGAGACAATAACTGTTACAACTTGTTCCTTGTCGAACAAGGAACGTTGGCTAACCATTTATTCGCCCGAGAATGCAAGGTTATGGGAGAAGAATGTGTTGCAGGTTTGTCGTTACCGAGTCTGAACGAATGCTGTGATACAGCTTTGACAGCTCGTCATAACCTCACAAATTCTCATTCTCAGCTTGCATATTACCGACATGCTCCTATGGCGGGAGACTCTTTCTGCTTCATGATTGAATATGCTCCACATCTTTTAACCTATTCCTACACTCACCATTTTTTTCATTTACAGCATGACTTACAATGCCGCAGACATCAGATTAATCGCTAAGCGATAATAACTCTCGGGGAAATAAACTCTTGTCGCTGAGCGAAATAAACTCTTGTTGCTGAGCAAAATAAACTCTTGTCGCTGAGCGACATAAAACTCTTGTCGCTGAGCAACATGAAAATCTTGTTGCTGCGAGGGCTCAGTGGCATGAAAATCTTGTCGCTGAACCACATGAAGATTAATCGCTAAGCGATAATATCCCTCAGTGACATAAAAATCTTGTCGCTGAGGCAAATGAAAGTCTTGTCGCTGCGAGAGCTCAGTGACATGAAAGTCTTGTCGCTGAGGCAAATGAAAATCTTGTCGCTGCGAGGGCTCAGTGACATAAAAATCTTGTCACTGAGCGACATGAAAATCTTATCGCTGAGCAACATGAAAATCTTGTCGCCAAGGCAAATTAAAATCTTGTCGCTGTGAGGGCTCAGTGGCATGAAAATCTTGTCGCTGAATCACATGAAGATTAATCGCTAAGTGATAATATCTCTCAGTGACATAAAAATCTTGTCGCTGAGGCATATAAAAATCTTGTCGCTGCGAGGGCTCAGTGACATAAAATCCATGTTGCTGAGGCACAAGGAAATGTTGAACGTTCATCCTTTTTTGGTAGTTATACATTTTTTTCCTGCTAGAGGTCAAATTCGAAAAAAATTGTTCAAAAACAAATTCCAAGAGAAATTCTAAAAAAAATTCCAAGCGATTTAGTATGAAAATACGCAACCACTTGTATCTTCGAAATTTTCTATAAATCCTATCGTTCTTAAGTGATATTGAATTTTCCAAAACTGTATGTTTTTGGCCAAGAACAAAATAATTTTCGGGAAAAAAATTACAACAAATTTTTCAAAAGGGGAAGATGGAGATTCTGCATTGCAATGCAAGTTTTTGATAGTAAGAAAAATACAATCCCTCATATTGTGCGCCTGATGCGCGATGGTCGAAAAAAGGCATAAAACCGGTCCGGAACCACAGTCCGTACCAGGCTAAAAAAGAAATCAATAAAAAAATATTCAAATAAGGCAAACTGAAGCCTAATCTATCCTTTTTGAAACGCCACTCTGGAAATTTGTATATCTTTCTTTTTGGCAGAGTTGTCTGATGTATCTAAACGTTTGAGCGGTAGTGCATGAGTGAATCGACGAAACTAAACCAATTTAAAAGATGGGGAAAGATTCACGAAGTACCATGTAATCAAAAAAAATGTAGGTTTCGGCGGAGTCAGAAAAAAGAAGTGATATCCTAGCCAAAAATCCCCTCCACGGGGAAAAAAGCCTGGACGAGTCCATTTGTTCGTGACCCCCGATTTTCGCTCAGCACTAAAAATTCTTGATATCCATAAAAGAATAAGTATTCCATTGATGGCTGAAAATCAATTAACGAGAAAAAGGGAAAACTTCCAAAAAGACATGGCACAAACAAAAGAAACCCAGAAATAAAAAATGGTGAATCGACAGAAAAACTCCATACAAAAAATAAAAAACTAAAGTTTGCCATCGCATGTTTAGCAGTTAAGCGGATGCGCGGAGAGAACTTGTCCGGCCCAAAAATTTTTGTATTAGCTACCGCTATTTATAGATAGATAGAACAACTCGGTTGTATTCATGAGAAAAAAGATGAGCGTTATACAAAGATCAGTGAACTTCATACATTCAAATGAATCGGTAGAAATTCAAAGTTTTCCCTCGATTTGATATATCATTAATAAATTATTTATTTACGCAATATTTTACACGAGTATGGATACATAGAAGAATAACAACTGATAACCAAATGAGGTGCTGCTAGTTAAATTCGCTGGAAATGTAAATCGGTTTAGAAGAAAACCTTGATCGTCTCGACATTTTCACCGACCTTTCACGTGTCTTTTCTAAAAAGTTTTCTGAGACCAAGCAATTACGTTATCTCAAGTTCAACTCCTGTGAGCACTTCTAATAAAAATTTTCGGGCCGGACAAGTTCTCTGTGCGCATCCGCTTAACTGCTCAACATGCGATGGCACACTTTACTTTTTTATTTTTTTTATGGAGTTTTTCTGTCGATTCACCATTTTTTATTTCGGGGTTTCTTTTTTTTGTGCCATGTCTTTTTGGAAGTTTTCCCTTTTCCTCGTTAATTGATTTTCAGCCATCAATGGAATACTTGTCCTTCATGGATATCAAGAATATTTAGTGCTGAGCGAAAATCGGGGGTCGAGAACAAATGGTTGTCCAGGCTTTTTCCCCCGTGGAGGGGATTTTTGGCTAGGTTCAGTAATTGCTGAGAAAAAACTTTGCACAGGCTTAGTCCTATCTCAGCCTGCGTCAGAACCACGCTACATTGAAGGATTTGACGTGTCTGTATATGGCCGCCCGACAACACATTCAAAGGGGTCTGTGCGCCCGTCTTAGCCAATCCTGGGCAACGAAATTTCTGATCGGTCGAGGCTGCGATGATTCCAATGGATCCGTCGTGGGCAATTCATGAATAACCACAAACGAAGTAAAAAGTGCAGACGAGCGAGCGAAAAATGTGTTATGGCCGAGCCATTTATTTCAAAAATCATTATAAATCTATATATATATTGTAACGTAGATTTTCCCGACGGGTCCATCTCGTCCCTACTCGGCTCGCGTCACTCCTCGCGTCGTCCAAGGCCGCGAGAGCGGGCTGGGCGCCAGGCACACAGTGCCGCCGACCAACGTCGACTTTATGTTCGCCCGCTCCCGGCGATCAAATTTGGCCGGGGACGCGACAAACGACACGACCGAGGCGGCCCGGCCACTCAGCTCCATACTGAGATACTAAGGGGTAGAGGGGGTGATTCTTTGGGGAAAGAGTAACAGCAGGATATCGAGAAACGTAATAAAATAAAATGACTCTAAACGATCAAGAATTAAAAGGTTAACAATAGTATTTATTTGAAAGAATCAGACGGGATTTTACAAGGCAATTGAAATATGAAATCCGGGCGGCTCTCGCCGGCCCGTTACAAAGAAAATAATAAGGTCGCGCAAACGCTACCAGGAAATAATGTCTCCGCCTGACGATGGACGAAAGTTAGGCAAAAGCAAAAGGTAACGTCGAAGCTGCAGCCCAGCGATCGGGAGGTCGGCAAAGGGAAGCATCTCCGAACGACGAGGACGCAAGCGTAAGATCGAAACGAAACGAAACGTCTTTAGCACTGCCAGGCTGTAACGAAGGTAACTAAAATCGAACGTCGGTCTGACTGTAATCCGGCGGCTGATTCGCCTGTGACGCAACGGCCGCGAGGCATAGGTAGTACGTCATCAGGCTAACAGACCGTCAGCCAAGGTAGCAGCTCAGAAACAACGTCGAAAGGCAAAAGGTAATCGGCCCTAAATGCGAGGCAGTACTTGAGACCACGCGAGATCTCGAAAGGCAGAAGAGACTTCATGATAGTCGCGGCGAAATAAGGCAAAAGTTACGCATCGTCAGTCGGGACGTTTTGACAAAGGTTCCTGGTAGCACGAAATAATAAACAGCGCAAAATCAGACTCGAAACAATTACTATGGCACAGCGAAATAACTCTCGAAACGCACGACACGTGCAAAAATAAAATAAATACGAAACCGAGCCCGGACCACCGAAATATCGACAGACACATTCGCGAACAATAGGCTCTACGCCTCGCCGTAGCGATCGAAGCTAGGGCACGAGGGCGAGAGAGATAGAACGAATACAAACGCGTGCGCGCTGGCCGACTCGAGGCCACGCGCGACGAAGGAATTCTCCGAGCGATAACCCAAGCACATTGAAATAAAATATATTTTCGTCGCTCGAAGAATATTATACAAAAGAATACCGAGATCGAAATTAATTACGGAAAATGAATTACTTTAAATCAAGGCAAGGGAACACGGGAAATATTCTAAACGAAACAATTTGAGACGCTGTCGTTTGTCGACTCGCCTCGTTTTGTTCGGCCACAAAACGACTCGAATGTTCGAGGGAAAAGCCGGGGCCGGATGGCCGGTCAAGCCCGAAAATGTCAACCCCTTTTCCTCTCGAACGCAAAAACCCTAACGAAATAACCTCCCGGAATGGCCGCCAATTCTCGCCATTCCGGAGACCGCAAAATTACAAAGAAATACCGAACAAAGGAGGCGATCGAAGGGAGAAATCAGAACGGGCTTACCGAGAAACTCGTGGTCCAGGTGACGACAGCAATCAAGGCAGCGAAAGCAAAAGATAAAGGCCGCAAGGCGACGAAGGTAGCAAGGTAGCGGAAGTCGTAAGAAAAGATGTCACCACCCCGGACAGGCACTTGACGAAGACTGATTTGCATCGATCGCAAATCTCGTTGCTCCCGTTCCCGCGCCATCCCCACCACCGTAACCGGTCTCTCGCGAGGCAGCACTAGCGCGCTCTAGGCGCGAGCTAGGCTGTTGCCGGGCCACGTGATCTTCGCGGCCCTTTTGAATTGCGTGCACCGCCGATCGCGAAATCGACGGTACGCGACTCGAAATAATTTAACTCGACCACGCCTTGCCGCTGACCGTCCCTCCTTCGACAATCGTCCCCTTGCGTTCGGCTGAGCTGTGCCTCGGGTACGCTTCCTCTGGGGATCCGGGCGGTGTCCATGACGGGACAAAGGGGAGGCCTCCCTCGCGGCTCGCCGATCAAGCGAGTCGCGGTGGGCCCACGCGCCACTTTAGGCAAACAGCACCTCCGCCCCTGGTTTCCCGAATCCCGCTAAGATGAGGCGCCGGGGCTAGCGGACCGTGGCACCCGAGGTTACAGCTGTGGACGTTGCAACTACTTGGTTGCATCGGCGAGGAGGCCACGGGGGGCATCATCGAATGGCCACAGACCGGCGTGGTCCTCCGTACGTCCACCAGCAGCCGCGATGATTGCGACTAAGACGCACTGACGGGGGCGAAAGCTTTGAGAAAAACGGGGCGGCAAAGCAAGGCAAAAGGCAAAAATGTTTTCCCTCGCGAAAAACCCATGCCGGAGCGAGTGCACGAGAAACGCAACAACACAAAAGGCAATGGCTAGAAAGGTAATACTGCGTTTCGTGTCTCTCGGTATTCTCAAGGCAACAAGGGAATCTCAAATACTCAAAATTAACTGAAGGGGGTCGATCTCGGTAGCTCGCGATGATAGCTGAAATTCGCGAAGGTATTTCGATGCTCGAGCCGGTTCGTTGACAAATACTTAGAATTAACGTCGTATAAAATAAAATAATAATGAAAAGGTTGTATAATTACGACGCGTTGAGTCTCCGCAAATGCTCTGCCCGTTCTTTCGACGAGTGGCGACCGAAAAATAGACCGAAAACCCGGTCCACTGGTCGACAGGGATTCGTGCGAGTGACGTAGCAAAAGTTACGTCACAATATATATGTGTTGCGTGACTGACTGACTGACTGACTGACCGACAGACAACGCACAGCCTAAACCAATGAAGTTAGGATCGTGAAATTTGTCACGGTTACTCCTCTCCCATCGTAGACGCTCACTAAGGACGGATTTTTTTTGTCCTCTATCAAAAAAAAATTATCGCGAATTTTTTTTTTAGACAATTTTTAGATACATTTTTAGATAATTATCTAGAGGACGAACAAAATTCTAAAAAAAAAATTTTTTTATCAAATTAAAAAAAAATCCGTTAGAGAAATTGAGCGTTTACCATGGCAACGGTTACCATGGCAACGGTTCCCATGGCAACGGTTACCATGGCAACGGTTACCATGGCAACGGTTACCATGGCAACGGTTATCATGGCAACGGTTACCATGGCAACGGTTGCCATGGTAATCGTTTCCTTAGCAACCACTGCCATGGTAATTCTATATATATACAAGGTATGCCCGCTTCGCCGGGCACACAATAGTATCCAACACAGATTTTCACATGACCTATGTGGTACTGTACTGTGTAAGGGGATGCGTTTTCATTTCTTCACATAGGACTTCACATGGGCAGATTTGACGATGTTGAAATATGCTTCGTTGGAATGCAACGAAATTCGTTTTTTTCTTGAGCAAATCTCATGAATTTTATTCGATATTTAATCGAGACGATAAAATTATCGTTTTTCAGGATTCAAACACAAAATTGATACGAAAATTGGCGTTTCTATTCACATTGAACAAAAAATTAAGGAAAAAAGTATTTTGCGTTGGACCTCAACGTTACGAATTTCAGTGTCATTTTGATTTGACGATGTTGAAATATCCTTTGTTGGACTGCAACGAAATTCGGGTTTTTTTCGAGCAAAAGTCATTAATTCAATTCAATATTCAATCAAGACGATAAAACGATCGTTTTTCAGGATTCAAACACAAAATTGATACGAAAATTGGGTTATTACTTTTTGAATTTAACAAAAAATTAAGGGTAAAGGTATTTTTCATTGACCCCAACGTTGTGAACTGCAGTGTCGTTTTGATTCGATGTTTGGCTCGACAAAACTTGACAAAATTGTTTAAATGTTGTCGTTCTATCAATACCGATGATAGCTCAAGCGAATGAAGATGGGAGTCAGGATGAGTGGGATGACTGGGTTCCTGATAAAAGAATTAGAGCCAGTAGTGCGTAACTTGGCATTTCCCTTCTATAAAAAAAAGAAAAAAATTACTGCCCACAGTTTTTTTCGCTCTATATCACATTTGATATTTTTAAGTTTTGCATTTTAAGGGCAGATTCGTAGAGAGTTAAATCAAAATAACAATAGATTAAATTTTATATTGTGAAACGCAAGTGAAGTCGCGTGCGAAAACCTATGTGAAAAAATGAAAACGCATACCTTTACACAGTACCACATAGGTCATGTGGCAATCTGTGTGCGATACCATTGTGTGCGCGGCGAAGCGGGCGTACCTTGGCTAGTTAGAAATATAAGGTAATAATAGTAACAAAGGCCATCGCCCAATGCCGATGCCGATGAACCCCCGGACAATGAACCGATATTGCGAAATCCACAAAGCACTCAAAATGCTAAGACTTGCAAAAGACAATCTTGCAGAAATCGGAATATTGCTTCGCCGCTCAGGCCAATGCACTGCATGACATTTCACCATCACAGTTGCCGACTCATCAAATATCCCCTAACGGAATCATTAACGAGAGAGAAGCAACCAAAATGTTTAATTAGTCTTTCCTCCATCGTCGACTCAAGCAGACCTCCTCCAAGTACTAGCTGCTTGGAGTTCGAGCCTTATTCCGGTCTTTGCAAGATAGTCCCGATTACGCGTCTTCGATTCTTCGCGATCAAGCATCACTGCCCGAGGGTTAGTGAGGCACTGCGGTGCAGCGTTTTCACCACATCTTGAAAACCGTTTAAGGACTCATAAAAGAACTCAATTTATACTTCAACTCTTATATTCATCAGTTTCCATATTTTATATATTATCTCAAAATCTACGTTTCGCGTAATTTGTGTACGTGAGTGTGCCGACTACACTGTCTTCGAGGAGACCCGCTACGCGCTGCGTCAGCACGACTCAAATTGCGTTCAAACAGGAAAGTAAACCCGACCTATATTATTTTCGACTACAATTGTAATTAAAACTGTCAACTAAACGAAAGAAGACTACGATACTACTCGTTTCGGCTCGATACTTTGTACGACCTTTTATAAACCATAAAATATACCGAGTGTCATTCTGTCACTTCTTTCTATCTCATTTAACCCAAGATGCCCACATGGGGTGTGACACACCCTAGGCCATTTACGAGCTGGAATTTTATCTGTAAAATCTCCAAATCGACACTATTACCCTTCCCTACGGTTAGATCGAACCTTCCTCCCTAGGCTCAGGTAGCGGGGACTAATTCCGGCGCGTTAGGTTAGCTCCTAGAAAGAGACTCCTTTCTAGAAAGAGAATGCTTTCGCAAATCAGACCCTGCTTGAATTTTGTCGATTTGTCGAAAAACAAAAAAAATACAGCATTTTTTGTAAAAAAGGGCTTTTTCGCGAATTTTTTTTCAATAAGTTTTTAAACATACTTCAAACTAAAATTTTCGTTCCATTCTTGGATAGAATAATAGAGAAACGTTTGAAATATGCTTCCAAATTTTCTTGAGCCCTCAAAATCATTCTACGAAATGCTACAGCGCTCCAAATTGCTTGGGGTGTGACACACCCCATGTGACTCACGGGATTCTCATGAGGTGTGACCGTCTTGGGTTAAACCCCTAATTCTCTTCCTACCTAATCTATATCCAAACTGACCATAATAGGTGCGCCTAGCGCTTTGATAGCTATTCCCAATCTTTATTTTATTTATTTGTTGGAGAGTTCCTCTCTGCCCTCTCACAACACGTTCGGGCTTAACAAATGTCAGCTGATATTTTGAAGGGCCATGTTGACACGAGTGTGAGAGAGATAGCTGGAATAAGTTCATATTTTTCTTTCTCGCCTTTGACATTTTCAAGACAATAATTGTCACAACTTGTTCCTTGTCGAACAAGGAACGTTGGCTAACCATTTATTTTCCCGAGAATGTAAGGTTATGGGAGAAGAATGTGTTGCAGGTTTGTCGTTACCGAGTCTGATTGAATATGCCCCACATCTTTTGACCTATTCCTACACCCACCATTTTATTCATTTACAGCATGACTTACAATGCCGCAGACATTAGATTAATGGCTAAGCGATAATAACTCTCAGCGAAATAAACTCTTGTCGCTGAGCGACATGAAACTCTTGTCGCTGAGCCACATGAAAATCTTGTCGTTGCGAGGGCTCAGTGACATAAAAATCTTGTCGCTGAGGCAAATGAGAATTTTGTCGCTGCGAGGGCTCAGTGACATAAAAATCTTGTCACTGAGCGACGTGAATATCTTATCGCTGAGCAACATGAAAATCTTGTCTTGTGTTTTTTTTTCAAATTAAAAAAAAATCCGTTAGAGAAATTGAGCTTTTACCACGGCAACGGTTACCATGGCGACGGTTACCATGGCGACGGATACCATGGCAACGGTTACCATGGCAACGGTTACCATGGCAACGGTTACCATGGCAACGGTTACCATGGCAACGGTTACCATGGCAACGGTTACCATGGCAACGGTTATCGTGTCAACGGTTACCATGGCAACGGTTGCCATGGTAATCATTTCCTTAGCAACCACTGCCATGGTAATCATCTATATATATAAAAGAGTTGCGTGACTAACTGACTGACTGACTGACTGACTGACAGACAACGCACAGCCTAAACCAATGAAGTCAGGATCGCGAAATTTGTCACGGTTACTCCTCTCGCATCGTAGACGCTCACTAAGAACGGATTTTGTTCGTCCTCTATCCAAAAAAATTATTGCGAAAATTTTTTTTTCAATTTTTTTTTTCATTTTCTATACTCCTCTCCCATCATGGACGCTCACTAAGAACAGATTTTGTTCGTTCGCTACCCAAAAAAATTATTGCGAAAATTTTTTTTTCATCATTTGTGATCCGGGAGTTTTTGGAGAAGAGGACGATCCGAAAAAAATGCGGCAGGGACCGAACCGGGAATCGAACCCGGGACCTCTCGATTGCCGGTCGAGTGCTCTCCCAACTGAGCTATCCAGGCCGCCACACTTAGTTCGAATCGTCCTCGTAACGTGGATTCCACCACGTTACAAACCCCCTTACCAGAGTTGATCCGGCCCCGACGGTACTAACTCGTACTTTACGAATTAGGGAACTCAAAGGGGAACGTACTCAAAGGGGAAACAGACAGGGATTGTCTGAGGACCGAAAGGGGTAGGGCTAGCTCGAATTGGGGGGGGGGGGGGGGGGGGATTCAGGTAAGGTTCGTACACGGCAGCCACGATGAACTTATCGTGGCTATTCAGCGGCCGTGGCCTCTCTTGGGCGCCATTTCTGATCCGGGAGTTTTTGGACAAGAGGACGATCCGAAAAAAATGCGGCAGGGACTGGACCGGGAATCGAACCCGGGTCCTCTCGATTGCCGGTCGAGTGCTCTCCCAACTGAGCTATCCAGGCCGCCACACTTAGTTCGAATCGTCCTCGTAACGTGGATTCCACCACGTTACACATTATACATATAACTATTGCGTGATTGACTGACTGACTGACTGAGTGAGTGACTGATTGATTGACAGACAACGCACACTCTAAACCACTTAAGATAGGATCGTGAAATTTGTCACGGTTATGAAATTTGTCACAGATACTTCTCTCCCATCGTAGACGCTCACTAAGAAAGGATTTCGTTCATTCTTTATTCAAAAAAAATGTTCGCAATTTTTTTCCGACTGTTGCGTGACTGACTCACTGACTGACACACAAAAAAAAAGACTGGCTGACTGGAAGGACTGGCTGGAGCCATGATCCTATCTTCAGTGGTTTAGGGTGTTCGTTGTCAATCAGTCAGTCAGTCAGTCAGTCAAATTTCCAAATTTGATCATATAGACCCCAATGAAAAAATCATTTTTATTGGGGTCCCAGTGTCATTGGAGACCATTGTGTGCCCAGCGAAGCGGGCGTACCCAAGGCTAGTTCTATATATATACAAGGTATGCCCGCTTCGCCGGGCACACAATACTATCCAACACAGATTTTCACATGACCTATGTGGTACTGTACTGTGTAAGGGGATGCGTTTCCATTTCTTCACATAGGACTTCACATGGGCAGATTTGACGATGTTGAAATATGCTTCGTTGGAATGCAACGAAATTCGTTTTTTTCTTGAGCAAATCTCATGAATTTTATTCGATATTTAATCGAGACGATAAAATTATCGTTTTTCAGGATTCAAACACAAAATTGATACGAAAATTGGCGTTTCTATTCACGTTGAACGAAAAATTAAGGGAAAAAGTATTTTGCGTTGGACCTTAACGTTACGAATTTCAGTGTCATTTTGATTTGACGACGTTGAAATATGCTTCGTTGGGCTGCAACGAAATTCGGGTTTTTTTCGAGCAAATGTCATTTATTTAATTCAATATTCAATCAAGACGATAAAACGATCGTTTTTCAGGATTCAAACACAAAATTGATACGAAAATTGGGTTATTATTTTTTGAATTTAACAAAAAATTAAGGGTAAGGGTAGTTTTCATTGACCCCAACGTTGCGAACTGCAGTGTCGTTTTGATTCGATGTTTGGCTCGACAAAACTTGACAAAATTGTTTAAATGTTGTCGTTTTATCAATACCGATGATAGCTCAAGCGAATGAAGATGGGAGTCAGGATGAGTGGGATGACTGGGTTCCTGATAAAAGAATTAGAGCCAGTAGTGCGTAACTTGGCATTTTCCTTCTATGAAAAAAAAAGAAAACATTACTGTCCACAGTTTTTTTCGCTCTATATCACATTTGATATTTTTAAGTTTTGCATTTTGAGGGCAGATTCGTAGAGAGTTAAATCAAAATAATAATAGATTAAATTCTATATTATGAAACGCAAGCGAAGTCGCGTGCGAAAACCTATGTGAAAAAATAAAAACGCATATCTTTACACAGTACCACATAGGGCATGTGGCAATCTGTGTGCGATACCATTGTGTGCCCGGCGAAGCGGGCGTACCTTGGCTAGTCTCTGAATAAAGCAAATCTGGCGGTGAGGGTAGACATTCTTTTTAATTACAAAGCATAGGAGTAATGTCAGGATCTGAAAATTGTATCTAAGACTAATGAAGTTAGTGTCCGTCGATTGAGCCATAAATCATCACGATTGATGCTGTAATTGCTGAGATAAAAGTTTGCACAGGCAAAATTATGCAATGATCGGAGTGTGCGTGCGTGTATGTATACGACACAGAGAAAGGGAGAACGTCGCTGTCGCGTTTCTCATTGGACGCGACTGACGACATATCGCCTTGTGCTCTCATTTGACATAACGGCTTGGTTACGAGCGTTACGAGTGATGTCTGGTACAGTGATGTCATAAAGTGAGGAATAATTTTTATCGACCCTCAGTCATTGCTCAAATCAAGTCCCCAAGTTTATCGACCGCAAGTTTAAAAGAAAAAGCGTAGCGCGAGCCTGCCACACTCTTATATGTATATAATCGGCGTTTTATGACGTCACAGAAGCTTTAATGCATTTTTACGGGGAAACGGGGCGGCAGAAAATTTTCATTTTAGATTTGAATCTTCTATGATTTTTTATCTTTCGAATGGTTCTTGGTGGAACCGTTTAGCCAATCAAGAGAAATCTAACATTGAAAACTTTGGTCACGCGGTTTGGGACGCACTAGAGACTGGTGGACATTTTCGGCCTGTGACGTCACGCGCTCCACTGAACGCGGCTACCCCCACTCTCCGCGTGCCACTGAGCGAGAGAGACAGACTCGATGGTTTTCGTTCTCCAGGTCGATGGCTCTATGGTTTTCGATGTCTAGGTAGTTTCTCTATGGTTTTCGCTCTCCAGCACGATGGCTCTATGGTTTTTGTTGTCGTCGTGAATTTCTCCAGGGTTTTCGGTGTCTAGGTCGACGGCTCCATGGTTTCCGTTGTCCAGGTATATTTCTCCATGATTTTCGATGTCTAGGTATATTTCTCTATGGTTTTCGCTCTCCAGGTCAACGGCTCCATGGTTTTCGTCATCCAGGTATATTCCATGGGTTTCGCTCTCCAGGTCGATGGCTCTATGGTTTTCGATGTCTAGATATGTTTCTCTATGGTTTTCGCTCTCCAGGTCGATGGCTTCATGGTTTCCGTTATCTGGGTACATTCCTCCAGGGTTTTCGATGTCTAGGGAGACGGCTCCATGGTTTTCATTGTCCAGGTATATTTCTCCATGATTTTCGATGCCTAGGTATTAGGGTGCTTTTTTTTTGGCGACATTTTTTTTTTACTCCCATCTCGCATTTTTGTGGGGAATACCTTAAAGAAAATTCCCTGAAAATTTGAGCCCTTAATATTAATTTTAAGTACTCGCCCAAGGCGTCCAATAATTTCCCCTTTAAAATACACGTAAAGTTCGATTTTTCTTCTTAAAAGTTCTACAGATCAGAGGCATTTAAAGGTACGATCTTGGTCGACGAACCGATTTATTCATAATTGAATGCTCTACAAAAGTGTCCATTATGACGTGATTGTAACTCGAACTGGCGAGGTCGTACGGGTCACTAAACTCAATTTTTTCATGAAATTCTCGTTTTTTTATCTCTATCTCGTAAATGACAAGAGCTACAGGAAAAATAGGAATGACAAACTTGAAGGAAATTCAATTTCCTACAAAAAAGTATCCAAGCACTAAATCGCTAACATCGATGTTTCTTGAGATATTGGGCTTTTAAGTTGAGGTAGTATGGAATTTTCATGGATTATTGAGCTAAACTGTATAAGTTGTTAATTTATTATTCTTTATTGTCATTTCAATCATCAAATATTTATTCGTTAAGTTGCAAATGATTGGAAAGTTGAATAATTGAACGTTTTGAAACTGAAATTCGAGAAAAAAACACATTTTCAAAGTGCTTAAAATTATTTTTTTCACTTTTCACGAATTTTTCAATTGATTTTCTCCCGATTCTTCTAATTTACTTACCAGTAATTGAATACCTATGAATTTCTAGTTGAAAATATGTTGTAAATTTCCAAAATTTTCAACTAGAAATTTACAAATTTTACAAAATTTTTGTAAATTTACAACATATTTGTGACTAGAAATGTATAGGTATTCAATTACTGGTAAGTAAATTAGAATAATCAGGGGAAAATCAATCGAAAAATTCATGAAAAGTAAAAAAAACAATTTTGGGCACTTTGAAAATGTGTTTTTTTCTCGAATTCCAGTTTCAAAACGTTCAGTTATTCAACTTTTCAATCATTTGAAACTTAACAAATAAATATTTGATGATTTGAATGACAATAAAGAATCATAAATTAACAACTTATACAATTTAGCTCAATAATCCACAAAAATTCCATACTACCTCAACTTGAAAGCCCAATATCTCAAGAAATATCAATGTTAGCGATTTAGTGCTTGGATACTTTTTTGTAGGAAATTGAATTTCCTTCAAGTTTGTCATTCCTATTTTTCCTGTAGCTCTTGTCATTCACGAGATAGAGATAAAAAAACGAGAATTTCATGAAAAAATTGAGTTTAGTGACCCGTACGACCTCGCCAGTTCGAGTTACAATCACGTCACAATGGACACTTTTGTAGAGCATTCAATTATGAATAAATCGGTTCGTCGACCAAGATCGTACCTTTAAATGCCTCTGATCTGTAGAACTTTTAAGACGAAAAATCGAACTTTACGTGTATTTTAAAGGGGAAATCATTGGACGCCTTGGGCGAGTACTTAAAATTAATATTAAGGGCTCAAATTTTCAGGGAATTTTTTCTAAGGTGTTCCCTATAAAAATGCGAGATGGGAGTGAAAAAAAAAAATGTTGCCAAAAAAAAAAGCACCCTACTAGGTATACTTCTCTATGGTTTTCGCTCTCCAGGTCGACGGCTCCATGGTTTTCGTTGTCTAGGTATATTTTTCCATGGTTTTTGATCCTTGGCATGTTTCTCTATGCTTTTCGCTCTCCAGGTCGACAGCTCCATGGTTTTCGTTGTCTAGGTATATTTCTCCAAGGTTTTCGATGTCTAAGTCGACGGCTCCATGGTTTTCGTTGTCCAGGTATATTTATCCATGACTTTCGATGTCTAGGTATATTTCTCTATGGTTTTCGCTCTCCAGGTCGACGGCGCCATGGTTTTCGTTGTCTAAGTATATTTCTCCATGGTTTTCGCTATCTAGGTCGACGGCTGAATGGTTCGCGATTTCCTTTTCAGGTATAGCAAATGTGTGAAAACTCTAGGTTTTGAGTGTTCAGAAAAAAGGAATGATATCCGCGGGAAAAATCCCCTCCCGGGGAAAAAAACCCTGGACATTTGTTGGTGACCCCCGTTTCCATTTGTCTTTACAGAAAAATCTAACGCCCCTAAACTAAAAACCTCCAATATAATGAAGAATAGAAAGAAGCCCTCGAAAAAAAGTTGATGATTTTCGCTCAGCACCAAAAATTCTGATATCTATAAAAGGACAAGCATTCCATTGATGTCTGAAAATCAAACCAAAAAAAATCAAATCAGACGAACGGAGAAGGAAAATTTGAAGGAAAATACATACAATACAATATACTAAAGTTTACCATCGTATGTTGAGCGGATGCGCACAGAGTACTTGTCCGGCCCGAAATTTTTTGTATCAACTTGAAATATAAATCACTTTAGGAGGGAACCTCGATTGACTTGAGATTTGCACTAAGCTTTCGCATGTCTTTTCTAAGAAGATTTCTGAGACCAAACAATTACGTTATGTCAAGTTCAACTAATGTGAGCACTCTAATTCAAAATTTCGGGCTGGACAAGTACGATGTGCGCATCCGTTCAACATACGATGGCAAACTTTAGTTTTGTATTTTTTATATGAAGTTTTTTGAGACGTGTTGAATCGTTTTAGGAAAGAACCTTGATTGACTCAAGATTTTCACTGACCTTCCGCGTGTCTTTTCTAAGAAGATTTCTGAGATGAGACCAAAAAATACAGTTTAGCAAGTTCAACTCATGTGAGCACTTTTAATAAAAAATTTCGGGCCGGACAAGTACTCTGTGCG
Source organism: Diadegma fenestrale (assembly GCA_037043255.1). Lineage (NCBI taxonomy): Eukaryota > Metazoa > Arthropoda > Insecta > Hymenoptera > Ichneumonidae > Diadegma > Diadegma fenestrale. Next base: position 1,181,910 of record CM073317.1, read on the forward strand.
CATCCGCTCAACATACGATGGCAAACTTTAGTATATTGTATTGTATGTATTTTCCTATAAATTTTCCTTCTCCGTTCGTCTCATTTGATTTTCTTTGATTTTGATTTTCAGACATCAATGGAATGCTTGTCCTTTTATAGATATCAGAATTTTTGGTGCTGAGCGAAAATCATCAACTTTTTTTCGAGGGCTTCTTTCTATTCTTCATTATATTGGAGGTTTTTTGTTTAGGGGCGTTAGATTTTTCTGTAAAGAGAAATGGAAACGGGGGTCACCAACAAATGTACTTGTCCAGGGTTTTTTTCCCCGTAGATAAATAGAGCAACTCGGTTGTATTCACGAGAAAAAAAGATGAGCGTTATTACGTCATCCCATAATCTCTCCCTATTTTCCTACCATTTCACCCTACCTCATTTAACTATATTAAAAACGTCCCCCAACGCACCGAGGAAGAGTCTCCCCTATCCACCCCTAAGACTATCCCTCCATATCGGACTACACCGCGTACTCTCGATTCATCTCCAAGAAAGTCAACCCTTCTCCGCACTACCGAGAGAACATCTGATTTACGCCACAAGACCATCACCAAATATTAGATGCACCCACCATCGACGCCGCCAAGTCAGCGTGCCGAACAGGAAAAATATTTAATAAACTACAAACCAAATGGACAAGAGAATAAAACTAGGACCAAGATCACCGTTCCTCCTGCAATAAAACTAATATGATCACGCATTTCCATAAAATATGGAAATGGTTTGTGACGGTTTTTTTTTATCCGTCCCAAAGTTTTGGGAGCGAGCACGAATTGGCCCTTTCGCTCGATACACCGGCCACACGTTGATCTCACAGGGCTTGCGTTAGAACAATAATTATTGAATTTAATTAGTAATCGCGTCCCGAATATTATTTTTATCATTTTCATGTTGAGCCGTATCGGATTGAGAGGAGAGAGGAGGGAGAAATTACGTATCCCGGCGTTTTCCATTTAGTTCGAAGGAAGCCAAATCATCGAGGAATTAACGAATTTCGAGCAGGGCTCATACGTTTGGCTGTCCTTCTCTTTATTTTGGTTTCAAGGACGTTACAACTCGGAAAACAACATGGCCGAATTCGTCCCGTCGGAGACTCGATAGGAGAAAATTATTGAACCTCGAAAATTCTGGAATCTTCGAGAAGAGCGCGGAATTTCGATTGACGGCGTCGACACTCGTCCTGTTCAAAATTCCAGGGCGGTAACGCGCGAGGAAATTATCGGCACCCTACGCTTTCTCACCGAGTCGCTATCCCAGGAACAATCGTCATCGTTTCGCAATTTCCCGAAACTGTTGCAATGTTAACGCGACGTCATAATGCCCGTTGCAGGTCCCGCGATTCTTTCTTATTGTATTTTCGCTTGTGAGCTAGGGGGATCGGGCTCGGCCCATCGTCATAAGATTTTCCGATAATTAAAATCAATTGGAACCCCGTTTAACGCTCCCGAATATTCGCGACGCGACGGACCTGTCAATCATCGTGGTGGGATTTTTCCAGTAAAGTGGGAGGCGGAAGGGATAGCCGAGGACCTCGTTGTCGATTCCCGAATTCGTTAGATTTTCGTGAAGTATCGAGCGAGGCGGTCGATCGTAGCAAACGCGTAAGTTTCTCCTTCTCAATTCTTTCCGGCTTGGTCGTGAGTTTCCCGCATTTACATTTTTCCAACTTTAGAAAAAATATTGTTCGATTCGATATTGTCGCGTTATTAATCGAGAAATTAGGTGTTGCGGCGGCAGCTCTCCGAGAGTTTGAGCTTGCCCTTTTGTAAAGAATCCCGCGAACTTCTTCGTTCCCGCGGGGCGAATCGTGGTTTTACATTTTCGAAAGATTCCAGACGTGGCCGGCCGCGAAAATCTCAATTTTGTGTTTCGTGCAAGATAATTGTTCCCCGTTAGCGTAAGTTGAGACACGGGGAAGAGAAATCGCAAAAAGTGTGATTGAGTGAGCGAATTTTGTGTGAGAGAGAGAGAGTGATTGGGTCGGGACGACAAATGTTCGAGACCTTGAAAGCTCGGCCGAGTAACCGATTATCGGAGGCTCGGTTTTTGATTTTCGATCGATTAAAATATTCATTTCCGTTGCTCGCGAGTAGAACCGCGGCATTCGGAAACGAGCTCGCGATTTAACGTGTAAAAAGTGTGCAGGGTCCCAACCATTGTGCGAGTGAGAGCGTGCGTAATTTGTGTGAGTGTTCGCGGTCTTTCTTCCTCCGTTCCATTAGAGACACGCGAATTCTTTGTCCCGAATTTATCTTGTTCTTTTTTTTTTCAATTGTAAAATATCGTGCACTTCCCGTTTTTCCCGACGCTTTTCAAGTCGCTTTGGCAACTGGCGCCCATTAACAATTAAATATAAATTGACAACGAAGCGAGTGGAGTTTTGTGGCAATTAGGTGATAAGAAAAATCGTCACAGGTTATATGAAAAACCTGAGAGAATAAAGCAACGGGGACGCTCATGCAGGACAACACCAGGCAATATTTCCAAGAAGAACTTCATCCTTATGAACAATAAAACTTCAATTGGATCACCAACGAATTACACCAGAGGCCCAAGGCCAAGCCTCCCTCGACTACCCCTCTCGCACTCTGAAGAACCAGAGGGGCACGACATCCAAATTTGGAGAGGGAAAACCCTACCCTGACCACGGGATCCAAAATATACAAACCGGGGAAACTCCCTGGAGCATCGCAGTTCTTCACAGTCTGTCAACGGAAGTCAGTCAGCCACAGTTCTTCAGCATCACACAATCTCAGTCAGTCAACGGCAGTTAACTCTGTATCACAGTAAATACAGTCGGTCAACGGCAGTCAACTCAGCATCACAATATCAGTCCAGCATCGCAGTTCGGCAATCGCAGTCCAGTATCGCAGTTCGGTATCATCAGTCTAGTACCACAGTTCGTCTCAGTCAATCGTTAAAGTTGAAGTCCAGTAGTCAAAGTCCAGCAGTCAGACAGTCAGCGAGTCTTCAGCCAAATCCCAAGTCTAAAGTAAACGCTGTCTCAAACTTTACTTTTCACATCGAGTTGTGCCACGTCAAGAACATACCCCAGTTCCCCGAAACACAGTCTGTCCACCCAGTGCTACAAACCTCAGTGAACCATAACGATACCGTTTTCGAACATTTAATATCCGTTGATCAAACTAAACTTCCTATATATTCGTATTAACGTTGATAACCTCGAATCTCGCGCTTTATCAAATCTTTAAGCTTTTACGAGGAATTGTACCTTCCTCACTTGATGTTGTAATTCAGTGTAAACCAAAAAGATAAATATATTTACTCTTCGTGTCCGTATTGCAATCCTGTGCGAGAACTTATTTACTAATAAATCTACCGAACCTGCTTACGGAAGAAACCAGGAGGAATACTCTGCAACTCCACCAATAAACAGTGAGTATCACTTCTCTACTCCTCATCAATAAAAGAATAGTTCTACGGCGTCCTATTCCGACCCCCATATCAAAGACGCGACCCCCGTCCCAGAGTAAAGGACTTAATTGCCCTGACTCGAAAGAGGGGTCACCACCGTGTTACGTCTCTCTCAAAGCTCGGCTAACTCACCGGGACGTAACAGCGTTATACAAACTCAGTGAACTTGATACATTCAAATGAATTGGTACAAATTCAAAGTTTTCTCTCGATTTGATATATTGTACCGGAACAACGTCCAGAGCAACCATCGCTGTGTTGTCACGGGCGTGACCGGCGAAAGAGTAAGTCACACCTCTCGCATGACGCTGACCTAATTACTCGGCCCACCGTGACGTCACGAGCGTCCAGCGATCGGGAAGACGCCCTGCCTAGACACTCCCTATCCATGCAAAATCGTTAACACCTCTTCATACTCTCTGTGCTCCTCCGGGACAGAATCCTGAGAATAACTTTTTGCAATAACTCCTTTAATCTATATATATACTAGCCTTGGGTACGCCCGCTTCGCTGGGCACATAATGGTCCCCAATGACACTGGGACCCCAATGAAAATGATTTTTTCATTGGGGTCTATATGATCAAATTTGGAAATTTGACTGACTAACTGACTGACTGACTGACTGACAACGAACACCCTAAACCACTGAAGATAGGATCATGGTCACAGTTTTTCTGTAGACCCCAATGCAAATGATTTTTTCATTGGAGTCTATGATCAAATACGAATGGGGTGTATGTGATCAAATTCGGAAATTTTTTTGTGCGTCAGTCAGTCAGCCAGTCTTTTTTTTCGTGTGTCAGTCAGTGAGTCAGTCACGCAACAATCGGAAAAAAAATTTTCGCAATTTTTTTTTCCCATCGTAGACGCTCACTAAGAAAGGATTTCGTTCGTACGAAATCCTTTTAAAGTAAAGTATCTGTGACAAATTTCATAACCGTGGTAAAATTCACGATCCAATCTTAAGTGGTTTAGGGTGTGCGTTGTCTGTCAATCAATCAGTCAGTCAGTCAGTCAGTCAGTCAGTCAGTCAGTCACGCAACTCTTTTATATATGGGGCATTCCACGCGAAATCGGACACCATTCTGCTTTAGCATCTCCGATTTTTTCGTTAATTTTTTATATTATAATACCCATTGAGAGAGATTTTCATGATTTTTTTCAATTTTTTTCGTCCAGCCGTTTTCGAGATATCGATTTTTCAAAAAAATCGTTCTTTGTTTTTCAAACATCCGTAACTTTTCGGAAAATGGATCGATTGGGACGTTTTTTTTTTTTGAATTTTTTGTTTTTTTACGGAACTTTGAGAGTACACTATCAGAAAAAATCCAAAACCGTCTCTCTTCAATATTTCGAGTTTTTTTTTCTATAAAATGTTGATTTCCGAAAAACACGTAGCGATCGATTTTCTTGAATTTTTTTCCTAAAAAACTATAACTCACACCGCAATTTTTAAGCCTAGTCCCGTGATGGGTAAATGATGGGATCCATTTTTTTCGAATTTCTGAAATTTCATGTTTCTTTTTTAAACCACGTAGCAACCGATTTTCTTCAAATTTTCCGTTGAAATACTGTCATGCATCATGCAACATTGGAATCCAACGTTGGAAAAATTTGAAAGAGTGCCTGAACGGTTAGCCTAGACCAATTTAACCAACGCCGTTTTGAAGAGGACGGTTCCACCTTCAATTTGGTTTTTTTTAAAATGTCTACGATTTTTTTTACACTCAGCACTCAGTTTTAAAAACAACAATTTTTTGTCGTTTTCTATCACTGTTTAGAGTGGACCCCGTTTAGAGTCAAAATGTTTTTTAGCCATTTCTGTGGATGAAATCATAAAGGTAGAAGACGACGCTTCAATTTCATTTTTCTAAAATTTTCCTACGATTTTTTGAAAAATGAAATTGAAGCGTCGTCTTCTACCTTTATGATTTTATCCACAGAAATGCCTAAAAAACATTTTGACTCTAAACGGGGTCCACTCTAAACAGTGATAGAAAACGACAAAAAATTGTCGTTTTCAAAACTGAGTGCTGAGTGTAAAAAAAATCGTAGACATTTAAAAAAAAACCAAATTGAAGGTGGAACCGTCCTCTTCAAAACGGCGTTGGTTAAATTGGTCTAGGCCAACCGTTCAGGCACTCTTTCAAATTTTTGTCCGGAAACTTTTCGCTGGTAGTGTAAGTGAAACAAAAAATGTTAACATTCAAAAACACATGGATTCCAACGTTGCATGATGCATGACAGTATTTCAACGGAAAATTTGAAGAAAATCGGTTGCTACGTGGTTTAAAAAAAAAACATGAAATTTCAGAAATTCGAAAAAAATGGATCCCATCATTTACCCATCACGGGACTAGGCTTAAAAATTGCGGTGTGAGTTATAGTTTTTTTGGGAAAAAATTCAAGAAAATCGATCGCTACGTGTTTTTCGGAAATCAACATTTTATAGAAAAAAACTCGAAATATTGAAGAAAGACGGTTTTGGATTTTTTCTGATAGTGTACTCTTCAAGTTCCGTAAAAAACAAAAAATTCAAAAAAAAAAACGTCCCAATCGATCCATTTTCCGAAAAGTTACGGATGTTTGAAAAACAAAGAACGATTTTTTTGAAAAATCGATATCTCGAAAACGGCTGGACGAAAAAAATTGAAAAAAATCATGAAAATCTCTCTCAATGGGTATTATAATATAAAAAATTAACGAAAAAATCGGAGATGCTAAAGCAGAATGGTGTCCGATTTGGCGTGGAATGCCCCATATATAGATTACCATGGCAGTGGTTGCTAAGGGAACGATTACCATGGCAACCGTTGCCATGATAACCGTTGCCATGATAACCGTTGCCATGGTAACCGTTGCCATGGTAACCGTTGCCATGGTAACCGTTGCCATGATAACCGTTGCCATGATAACCGTTGCCATGATAACCGTTGCCATGATAACCGTTGCCATGGTAACCGTTGCCATGGTGAACGCTCAATAACGGATTTTTTTTTTAATTTGAAAAAAATTTTTTTTTTAGAATTTTGTTCGTCCTCTATCAAAAAAAAAATTATCTGAAAAATCTAGACAATTATCTAAAAAGGTATCTAAAAATTATCTAAAAAATCTAGATAATTATTTAAAAATGTATCTAAAAAATATCTAAAAAATCTAGATAATTATCTAAAAAATGTATCTAAAAATTGTCTAAAAAAAAAATTCGCGATAATTTTTTTTTTGATAGAGGACGAACAAAATCCGTCCTTAGTGAGCGTCTACGATGGGAGAGGAGTAACCGTGTGGTGAATTTGAAAATTGAGAAACAAGCGCGCGTATGTAGGGATCGACGACTGATCATTATTTTCCCCCTCTTCTATAATTAAGCGTACCTAGGATCGTCTCTCGAGAGTTAGTGGTCTCCGAGTTGTCGTTCGAGCATGGTCTCTGAGAAATAAAATTAATCGTCGCCTAACCGAGTCGTCTCCGTCTACAAATTTCTCCCCATCACTCCCGCACGAAGCAAGTTAAGTAGCGTTTGATCAGTTGGCGTTAAAATTCAATTTTCTACACTTCGCAATAATAATTTTCGTTCTCAATTTAAAAAACAAAATTTTACATTTGGCGCCCAACTCGTTGGCAAGAAATTCCATGACCAGCAAATTTAAGTTAAAATTACAATTAAATTATTAGTGTAAAATAAAAGATTTATACTTATATTTGAATAAAATAACGATTAAGGGGAAAATTAGTCAATTACGTAATGTAATTTATAAGAAATTTAACTACATGCCGAAAGAAAAAAAAGCCCTTTCGCCAAGAGTAACAAGAGCGGGACGGCGAATACCGGAGAAAGGCTCAATTCTACCTATCGCGAGGCTATCAAAGCGTAAGGCTTCATCTCCGCAAGTCACACGAAAAAAAAGAATAATAGAGAATACTTTAAATATCAATACGCAGGATAATACGCAAGCGATGGCTCAAGGAGCAGAGGAGATTATAAATATAGAGGAAGAATGGCGAAGGATCAGAGAGGAACGACAACGGTTATTAGAAGAACGACAAGAATTCGACAGAATAAGATCCGCGGCCCAAATCGAGAGACAACCTATACAACAACCTCTAGCGCGAGACCATGAAGAGAGACCGAATGAAAATGGACAACAAGTGGTAAACGGAATAGTATCTCACTTACAAAATTTGCACCTCACGATAGACGTTCCTAAATTTAATGAACAGCGTAATCCTCTCGAATATTTGGAAAATTTAGAACGATACATGGCCTTGAAAAATGTTCGCGACGAATACAAAATTACAGTACTAGAAAACATAATTGATGGAAGAGCTAAGATATGGTACGAAGCAGTAAAAAATTCAATTAAAAATTTTGAAACGTTCAAAAAGTCCTTTCGGGAAGAATTTTATGCGATACCGAACAAAGTGCAATTTAAAAACCGCTGGTCGTCAAGAAGATACAAAATAACTGACGGATCGATGTAAGCCTATTTCTATCAACAAATTAAAGAGACACAATACTTTGAACCCCCGTTAACGCCATACGAAATTAATTATACAATTGTACAGCAGCTCCCACTCCGTATAAAAACAAATTTGGCCGCTACAAATTTTGCCGACACTAATGCGGTTTCCCGAGCTCTCGCACAATTAGATATCAGTCAAGAAGAATTCTCACGCCAGAAAGAATTTAAAAACAATCCCAAGGTACCGACGCATAGCATAAATACAGTCTGTTGTACATCGTCGAGACAAAACGAAAATGACAATGATCAAAGGAAAAATGACCCAAATGGTTATAGAGGCTCGAATCGGAAAGCGAAAAATTATAGAAATTATGGACAACCGTTTCAAAATTATCCAAATCAAAATAATTATAATCCGGGTAATTTCGGGAATTACAATCAATTTTATAATCCGATGCCCGATTTTCGATTCCCCCCACCTACCTGGCAAACGGGACAACACACAGTAAACACGGGAAATCAAAACAACGGATCACGAATTAACGATCCAAGTAAGAATAATGATAATTTAAATCGATAAAGGACACGACGAGAAACGGTCCAACGTCGTGTCGCAATTTGTATGATTTTGTAGAGGACCTTGAGGATGAAATTGAAGGGAAATGCTTGAACGAAAATAATATAAAAGTTACTATTCAACCGTGTCCGCACTTGAAATTAAATTTACAAAACATTGAAGTGCGAGCCCTTGTCGATTCGGGTAGCCAGATAACGTGTTTTTCCGAGAGCTTTTATAAACAATTAAAGATGAAATGTAAATTAAATGAATTACCCGTGAGTAATATGCATGTGTCGACGGCCATTGGTAACCGAGCAAGTACAGTAAAATGGCAAATATTTGTTGAAGTAAAGATCGGTGACGAAACAATCCGACACATTTTCTTGGTAATTCCATATTTGACGTCGAGCTGTATTTTAGGTAGCGATTGGTTGAACCAAAACGGAGGAATTATAAATTATAAAGAGAAAAGCGTAACGATAAACGATAGCAAACTTGACGCAAAATTTGTTGATTTCGACGGCATTCCTTCGGAGAAAATTGAGAAAATCGAGGAGACAAACGGGACGCATATAAAAATAATAGGGTTACGAAATATGAATAATGATAATGATACAACGATGAACGAATATAATTGTGAAAATGCACAGAAAACAAAAGGTGATTTTCACACACACGATAATGAAATTGAATGTGAAAATATTGACATTGATATTATGAATATAACATTGAATCAGGAAAATAACGATCGGATTTTTGAAGAAGAATTGCAATCGATTCGACGCAAGTTATCGACGCTGAACGAAAATCAAATGACGCGAATAATCAACATAATCAGACAAAATAAAAGCATATTTTCAGAGAAACCGGGTTTATCATCGGTTTATGAGCACAAAATAAAAGTAATCGACAAGAGGCCTATCTCGCATCACTCATATCCGGTACCGTTACATTTAAGAGAAGCAGTGAGAAAAGAAATAGGGAGAATGCAAAATTTAGGAGTAATCGAGAAAAGTAATAGCTCATATTGTAACCCGTTGCGAGTCGTTAAAAAGAAGGACGAAAGCGTTAGACTTTGTCTTGATGCACGCTACATCAACGCGTTAATCGAAAATGAACATGAAGCCCCGCCACTAATTCATGAAATCATGCAGAAACATGCAGGGAAACAAATATTTACCACTCTGGATCTTGCGCAGGGATATTGGCAGATACCTCTCGCACGCGAATCACGCAAATATACAGCCTTTTTATTTGATGGGGTTTTGTATCAATTTACCGTGATTCCGTTCGGAGTAAAGACATCGGGTAGCGGTTTTATACGCGCATTGAATATGATTTTTGGAAATGATTTCCATGAATGTCTATCTTATTACGTGGATGATTTATTAATAGCGTCAAAGGACTTCGATCAGCATCTCGAACATCTCGAGAAAATTTTCACGCGACTCAGACAATCGAACATCACATTGCGTCTGGATAAAACTGAATTTTGTCAAGATGCTGTTAAATTTTTAGGGTTTATATTATCCGGAAAGGGAGTTACTCCTGACCCTAACAAAATTGATAGCATTTTGAAATTTCAAGAACCCAGAAATAAATTGGAGTTGCAAAAATTTCTCGGTGTATGCAATTACTATCGTCAGTTTAGTTTAAAGCATACAGAATGCATTGAGCCTTTACGTTCGCTATTAAAGAAAGAGGCGACATGGAAATGGGACAAAATACACGCGCAGGCATATCAAGAAATAAAAAATAACTTCAAAAACACGATCGAATTATCTCATTACTACATTGATCGCACGTTCTATCTGCAAACGGATGCGTCAGATAAGGGTATCAGCGGAATTCTGTTTCAGATCGACGAATGCGACAATAAGAGAATTATTGCTGTAGTAAGTCGAGGTTTAACAAGCGCCGAAGTGAAATACACAACGACAGAGAAAGAGTTGTTGGCAATCGTGTATAGTTTGTTGAAGCTGCGAGTGTATTTGTTAGGTCAACCGTTCGTCATAATTACCGACCATCTTGCGCTTACATTTCTGAATAAAACTCCATTTCAAACCGCTCGAATTTCTCGGTGGCTTTTATTAATGCAAGGATACACATTTACCGTGCAATATTGTAAAGGAAAAGATAATGTTGTAGCCGATTTCTTGAGCAGGAATCCAAGAGGATATTTCGAAAACGAAGCAGTCGAGAGAATCGTCGTATCAAGCCTGAGACTCGCAGAATCTGAGGGTGTGCACTCAGAGCGTGATCAGGGATTGATTAGGGCCATTCAACTCGAACTCGATCCAGTTTTAAAAAAGAGTTTAAAACATCTTGGAAGAATGCAAGCCGAAGACGAGAAGCTCATGACCTTCATTGATAAATGTAGAGAAAAATCATCCGAAAATATCGTGCAAAATAATGGCATATGGTTTTGCAGATCGCATGCGTCGTCGCATTGGTGCATCCTCGTTCCAGAAAAAATAATACCTCTTCTTGTTGAAACTGAACACGAAAGAATGGGGCATCTCGGTGTGCTAAAAACTTCGCTCCATTTGAAGAGATATTATTGCTGGAGGGGGATGCAGAAAGATATAAAGAGACATGTTTTGCAGTGCGATCTGTGTCAACGTGTAAAGCATATGCAAAAATCTATGGAAGGCGAATATTTGCTCGTGAAATCAGATCGACCGGGGGATCTAGTAACGGTCGATTTTTATGGACCTCTGCCCCGCTCAGTCGGAGGGGTTCAATACATTTTCGTTATGATGGATGCATTTTCGAAGTTGGTTAAATTGTATCCTGTGAAAAAAGCGACCGCAAAGATTGTGGTGAAAAAACTGCTAGAAGATTACGTAAAGAGTGTTGGGAAGCCAGAGCGCGTTCTATCCGATAATGGGTCACAATTTACTGCAAATCTCTGGAAAAATGAACTAAGAAAAAACAATATTAAGGTCGTATTCTCGTCAGTGAGACATCCCCAATCTAACCCAACCGAGCGTATCATGCGTGAGCTCGGGAAATTCTTTAGAATCTATTGCTCGGAACAACATACAAAGTGGGCAAAATATATTGAGCGTATTGAGGCGATTTTGAATTGTATAACGCATTGCAGTACCGGGTTTACACCATGGGAGCTGCATTGGGGCGAAAATCCTAAAGATCAGATTAATAAATTGTTTACATTCCCTGAAGCACAAGAGATCAATCACGAAATGAAAATTGGTTTAGCTCGAGAAAGGCTAGAAAGAAATTTCGAAACGAGAAAACGATATCAGAAGACGACGTCGAAGATATCGCTCAAAAAGGGGGATTTAGTGCTTCTTAGGGTTCCGCATTTATCCAGTAATACTGATCGTGTCATTCATAAATTTTTTCATTTGTTCGAAGGCCCGTATCAAATTGTTGAGGCGCAAGGAAATAATGCATTCGTCCTTGCTGATCCAAAAAACGTTTCTAAAATCAAAGGGACATATAACAGGACCAATTTAAGAAAATATCACAAACCTGCGAAAACTAATTAAATATAGATAGAGGAACGATCTCAAGAGGTGCAAATAATATACTATCTGACGAAGTGTTTTTATCGCTGATTTTGACGAAAAGTGTTCTCGATACTTAATGAACGACAAAAATTGTATTGATAATGTATATAACAACGCCTGAAATTGAGAGAGACGATCTGATGGAGTAGGTTATGTGTAAAGTGTGCGTGTGTGTGTGTGTTTTATTTATTCATTGTTAGGACGAGACCTTTAGTGAGGTGGAGTCTGTGTGCGTGTGTTTTGTAGTATGGAAGGATGAGAGTTGAAAATAAGACTGAGTGAAATAATAGTCATTTTTAGCAAATTTCCCTATCGGCCGTATACACCGATATCGAAATTTAGGGGGATAATGTGGTGAATTTGAAAATTGAGAAACAAGCGCGCGTATGTAGGGATCGACGACTGATCATTATTTTCCCCCTCTTCTATAATTAAGCGTACCTAGGATCGTCTCTCGAGAGTTAGTGGTCTCCGAGTTGTCGTTCGAGCATGGTCTCTGAGAAATAAAATTAATCGTCGCCTAACCGAGTCGTCTCCGTCTACAAATTTCTCCCCATCACTCCCGCACGAAGCAAGTTAAGTAGCGTTTGATCAGTTGGCGTTAAAATTCAATTTTCTACACTTCGCAATAAAAATTTTCGTTCTCAATTTAAAAAACAAAATTTTACAACCGTGACAAATTTCACGATCCTAACTTCATTGATTTAGGCTGTGCGTTGTCTGTTAGTCAGTCAGTCAGTATAGAAAAAAAAAAAGAAATTTCGATAATTTTTTTTTGGATAGAGAACGAACGAAATCCGTTCTTAGTGAGCGTCTACGATGGGAGAGGAGTAACCATGACAAATTTCACGATCCTAACTTCATTGGTTTAGGCTGTGCGTTGTCTGTCAGTCAGTCAGTCAGTCAGTCAGTCAGTCAGTCAGTCACGCAACTCTTTTATATATATAGATAAGTGTTGCGTAACTGACTGACTGACTGACTGATTGAGTGACTGACTGAATGACTGACTGACTGACTGACTGACTGACTGACTGACTGACTGACAGACAACGCACAGCCTAAACCAATGAAGTTAGGATCGCGAAATTTGTCACGGTTACTCCTCTCGCATCGCAGTCGCTCACTAACAACGGATTTTGTTCGTTCTCTATCCAAAAAAAAATTATCGAAATTTTTTTTTCGATTAAAAAAAAAAAAAATTTTATTTTCTATACTCTTCTACCTTGATAAACGCTCACCAAGAACGGATTTAGTTCGTTCTCCACCAAAAAATCTTATCAAAATTTTTTTTTCTCACTATTACATATATAACTGTTCCATGACTGACTGACTGACAGACAACGCACAACCTAAGCCACTAAAAAAATTATTTTCAATGGGGTCTATATGACCATTGTGTGCCCAGCGAAGCGGACGCACCGAGGCTAGTTAATACAAATGTGGGAGAAACTGGTGCGGGTGCGATCCCCCAAAATCGCGAGCACCCCACCTGACCTAAATCCCACCGGTCACCACACCGGGTATCCTAGGAGGGAACAATTCTCCTCGCGCGCCCGTATCTATTTAAAGGCGAGCGCGAGTGCTCCCGACACATTATTCTGGAAATTCTTCAAATCGGAACATCGTTCACAAATCATACTCTTCGAGTACGGGTAATGTCAATTATAAATCCGGGAGTTCTATTTTTTTCTCGAGTTCTTCAAGTTCGCGATTAGGGACCTGATTTCTCGGAATGCCCCAGCATTGCGCTGGAAGTCGGACCGTGAAATCAGAGATTTGATTCCGTGGCCTTGCAACAATCAAAGAATTGTCGACCGAGACAATAATCTTTTCCCGAATTTCCGTCAGCTTCCCTGACACTTCGTGCTGGAGCCTCGGCCACTTCATGCCCAGCAGATCACTAATCGAATCTGCCCACGCCATGAGATTCGATGCAATTTAAATAAATTTCCCGAATCGCCCCTTTTGCTTGTCAGCTTCTCTGGCACTTCGTTTTCGTGGACCGGACAGCCACGAGGACAGCGGAAACAACAGTTTCCGTCCCGTAACGCGATCCTTCTCGAGAATAAAATTGCCGAGAGGATCTCTTTGCTCGCCGGATTCTCCGGCGCATAAATTCAATTTTACCGAGACTTTCTTCCAGCTTCTCTGGAAGAAACCTTAAATATTTGTGCCTTAACTCACGCAGGCTCTCTCGTTCAATCATTAGCTTTCTTATTTCCTAATTGACTCGCTCATGCAGCAAGAAGACGCACTTACGCGACTCTTCAATTAAATTCATAAGTTTAGAGGGAATTTCACGCCTCGTTGTCAGGAAATTTTGCCAAAGCCTCGAGTCTCTCTGTATTAACGCGCGCACGTGTGTGATAACGCGGAGCGATTCTCGCGAGCCACGCGAGCCGGCGCTCCAACGACAAGACCTCTTAAGTCCTTATATACGCCTGATTCCTTCCTTATTCTAACGCCTTCATTTATCAAGTTTTAACGCTAAATTCATAATTTTTCAACTAAAAGAGAGTCGTTCTTTCATTGCACTCGAATCTCCCAGCCACACATCAACCTTTTTCGAATTTTTCTTTTTTTTATTGCAATAATTTCTTTTGTTTCTTTCAGCAGCGGTCTCTTTCCTCGTGTATACGAGTACCGATGATGAAAGGTCGCATCCGTCACTCGTGACGCGACACACAAGATCCTGAGGCAACGCTTAACTCCCTCGGGAGATGCGCGAAGGAAAGAGACATTGCAGTTTTCAAATTTAATCCATTTTCTATTTTCATCCCCATTAATCCCAGACACGAGGATCAACTCGAGACCCGAACCCGTTTCGCCTTCTCTTAGAAACTCGGAGGCTCGTTTTTGGAGGGCCAATATCGGGAAACGTTTCAATATCATTAATAAATTATTTATTTGTGCAATATTTTACACGAGTATGGATACATAGAAGAATAATAAGTAATGACCGAATGAGGTGCAGCTAGTTTACCGTAATGCATCGGTAAAAATAGCACTTCTAGCTATTTTTTGTATTATTCGCTTGAAACGTACATTGGTTTAGAAGAGAACCTTGATCGACTCGAGATTCTTCGTTATCTCAAGTTCAACTCCTGTGAGCACTTCTAATAAAAATTTTCGGGCCGGAGAAGTTCTCTGTGCGCATCCGCTCAACTGCTCAACATGCGATGGCAACCTTTAGTTTTTTATTTTTTGTATAGATTTTTTCTGTCGATTCGCCATTTCCTATTTAGGAGGTTCTTTTTTCATGCTATGTCTTTTTGGAAGTTTTCCTTTTTTCTCGTTAATTGATTTTCAGCCATAAATGGAATACTTGTCCTTTTATGGATATCAAGAATTTTTAGTGCTGAACGAAAATCGGGGGTCACGAACAAATGGACTTGTCCAGGCTTTTTTCCCCGTGTCATACGTTTTGTGGAAACTGTTTTAGTTGCAATTGAAATTCTTTTTACAATCTTGTCGCAAAAAGAGTGAAACATTGGCCGAGGTAACTCCATGAATGCACAAAACTTTTTCATTCCTTGCATACCACATTGAAGTAATCGCATCAAAAAGACAATTCTACGGTTGATTTCATAGCCTTTTCCAATGAATGGACCACTCGGTATTTCAGTCTGTATACATTTTTCATAGGACACTACGATTTTCAATCCCAAACCACGTTTTCCACTTGCCATGAATTTCACTTGCGATTTGCAAACTTTACAGACAACAACGTTTGAAATGGCTGCAAAAACTGCAATAAAGTTTATCATATGATAAGATAAAACTTGGGTTCACTTCAATGTCGTACATATTTTCCGGTCGTTTCAATTTTTTTGCGCATGTACTAACATTCAAATCATTTGGTGCCTCCAACTCGTAGCGATTCAACGGTGTCCTTCCTGACATTCTCGGTCTCTTGGCGTATGTACGTGTTTCTTTTGCACCTTTTTCACTACTGTACACTGTGCGACTCATTATGCAAACGAATCAATATCTTGTTAGTTTTACTTTACGAATCTAACAATGACTGGTGTTTCTAAAATCGAACGAACAATAGTTCAAAGACGCGGCGGATAGCTCGAAAACATGGCAGTATACCTACACTAGTTTGCTATAATACCGTCCCTCGCTCCGGTTGGTAAAAGGGGCAGCCGACTCGCCACCTGGCGACCTTGTAGCCTACTTTCAAAAACAAGCACTTAGCCCAAAATTTCATGGGTGGTGAGCAGCAGCCCGTGCTTTTTTTATATCTATATGTCGTGAGGATCGGAGTGGCCTCGGTTTACCCCGTTTCCCATTTATTATTTAAAAAATTGAAAGATGGAAAAATAAAACAACGAAGATCAGTCAGCGAAAAAAGCAACAAGTCGTTTGATATGTCGTGCTCCTTCAATTAATAAATATTGAAAAGTTTATTGATTACTCCTCAAATTATTAAAAATCGGAGTAACCATGCGTCCCACACGCAATAATAAAAATTCAACGATGGATTCAGATCCTTCTCCGACATCAGAAGTGGGATTACCAAGGGACGCAGAACCATCGACATCGCAAAATCAAACGTCTCAACGGAACGAAAATTCTTCCGGAGATCGATGGCAAATTTTGATTGAGAATCAAAACAGAAATATGATGGAGTTAATACGATCAATCCGAGATCCTCCAGTCGATCGTCCTGAAATCATACTTCCTGAATTTAACCCGGATGAAAGTGTCGCAAATGCTCGGGCTTGGTGCTTGACAGCTGCTCTGTGCATGCAGGAAGAAGAATTAGGAGGAAGCAAATTAATCGTTGCTTTTGCTTTGAGCAGAGCAATGAAAGGATCCGCTGCATCGTGGTTTCCTCAAATAAGTTTCGCTGGAATGACGTGGGCACAGTTCAAAAATATTTTTTTATCTCGTTTCGAAATTGTTAAAACCCCCGCGGCAATGTTGATATCCTCGAATTCCGGTCAACCAAAAGAAGAAGAAAATTTTGCATCATATTCAAGCCGAATTTTGAGAACGCTCATCCCCCAATTCGAATCGATGAGCAAAGAAGAAAGAAATCGCCGTCTCCATCGTGCTGGCTCATGTAGCCCATCTGGAACCCCGTTTAAAGAGATTGGCCTTTACTACCGAAATAAATTCTCGTAACAAATTACAACAAGAATTAATGGCTGTAAAATATTACATGATATGTAAATCGCTCGTCAAATACCATTCCAGAATATTCCGAGCGTTATCCAAAGAAAGTCCCTTTCACTGGAAAGAAATCTTCGGTGACATGTTTCAAATGTGGAGAATCTGGACACATTTCTCCAAATTGCACAAAACCTTCTGGAATAGAACAGAAAACAACTGCTCAAGGTCAAATCGAGCGTCGCGTCAATGTTTGTTCGATTCAACCGGTTTTTGGCGAATTATTGCATTCCGGTGAGAAGTTTTTATTTTGTTTCGATTATGGTGCTGAATGCTCTCTGATTAGAGAAAGCACTGCACAAAAATTTTCAGGAAAACGTCAGAACAATTTGGTCATTCTATCCGGTATAGGTCGATCCAGTATTCAAAGTGTCACTCAAATTTTGACACAAGTGACGATAAATGACCATTGCCTGGACATTTTATTTCACGTGGTTCTTAACGATTTTCTTAGCAATGAAATTCTTATTGGACGAGAAATATTAGCAATGGGTTACGCAGTGGAAATGACTGTTGACAGTCTAATTCTCAAGAGAATATCGAGGGTTAATTTTTGCAACGCTAACTCTGATTCACCCAACTTCGACAAAATAGAAACAGACATTCCTGAGTGTGATAATGGAGTGTTGATTGAAGTTTTGAAACGATTTCCTTCAACTTTTGTCACAGGAATACCTAAATCGAGAGTAACAACTGGTCAACTTGAAATTCGCTTGTTAGATCCTAACCGAACCGTACAAAGACGACCTTATCGCCTTCCCACTATTGAAAGACAAATAGTTCAAAATAAAATCAAAGAATTAGAGGAATAGAACATTATTAGACCAAGTTGTTCTCCCTTTGCTAGCCCCATTATCCTCGTTAAAAAAAAATACGGATCTGATCGATTGTGTATTGATTATCGGGAGCTTAACAACAATACCGTGGCCGATAAATATCCGTTACCACTCATCGCTAGCCAAATAGATAGATTGGGCGGTGCTAATTATTTTACATCTCTAGATATGGCCAGCGGTTTCCATCAAATCCCTATTCATCCAGATTCTATCGAAAGAACTGCTTTCGTTACTCCTGATGGGCAGTATTAATATTTGGTGATGCGTTTTGGTTTGAAAAATGCACCTTCTGTTTTTCAGCGTGCAATTAATAAGGCTTTGGGAGATTTGGTAAATACCTCAGTCATTTGTTACATGGATGACATTCTTATTCCATCAAAAACAATTAACGAGGGAATTGAGAAATTGGAGGTTGTTTTGGAAGCCCTAACTCGAGCTGGATTTTCAATAAATCTGAAAAAATGCTCTTTTTTGAAACTCAAAATGGAGTTTCTCGGTTATGAGGTTTCTGCAGGAGAAATTCGACCAAACCCTCGCAAAATTGTTGCACTAACTGCACTCCCTCCTCCTCAAACTGTTACTCAATTGAGACAGTTTATTGGACTTGCTTCTTATTTTCGACAATTCATCGAAGGGTTTTCTAAACTTGCAGCACCCTTGTACAAACTTACCAATGGTAAGGGAAAGATTGATTGGAAACCCGAGCTCGAGAACATTCGAAAAAACATTGTTTCTCAATTGACGAGTTCTCCTCTTTTGATGATTTTTGACCCAAACTTCCGAATAGAACTCCATACAGATGCGAGTGCTGTTGGCTATGGGGCAGTTTTCATCCAAAAAGTTAATGGGAAGACTCACGTTGTGGCTTATTTCAGCAAAAGAACAACAGAAATAGAGTCGCGATATCATTCGTATGAATTGGAAACTCTTGCTGTTGCGAATGCCCTTAAACATTTTCGTCACTATTTTACAAGGAAGAAAATTTACAGTAGTTACGGATTGTAACTCGCTCAAGGCTTCCCGTACAAAACGCGATTTAACCCCGAGAATTTACAGATGGTGGGCATTTCTACAATCTTTCGACTTCAATATTGTTTATCGAGAGGGAAAAAATTTGTCACACGCAGATTTCCTTTCTCGAAATCTTTTACCTGGAGACGAAAAATTAAACGTTCAGAAAATTGAACAAAAGCGTGTTACGTCGGAAAATATGCCCTCCGACTTTTCCCAAACAAAAAAAATGTCGCAGCTCGCTCCCGGTTTTAGGCTGGTATTTCTACCACTACCAAGGATGGGAGTAATCTCAAAAAATACGAGTGAATTTTATCAAACAACACAATAAGATTTTATTTCTTTTATAATAAAAATAGTAGGACTTACAAATTTGTTGGTGAATGACTGTGGCTTCTCTCTGTCCACGTTGTTTAGGCTGCACGCTCTGCTTCGAACCGTTGTTTGATATTTGTTTTATTTTGAATTTACTCTAATTTTACCTTTTCTCAAACTTTACTTAAAATTTTGAAAACTTGTTCTTTCCCGGACGTACGTGTGTATTTCGCGATGTTAAATTGTCGATAACTGGCGAGAAGAGTGCGTGCAGCCAATTTATAGTACTTCGGGAAGGGTTGTACCCTTTTTGAAAAACGTGGGCAGAAACTCGGGGACCAATGACGCGTGTCATGGGCCGAATTTCCCTCCAAGTCTTCGGTCCCTATGCTTCGGAGCTTTCTCCCTCTCTTTCGCATTGGGACTTCCTTAAAATTTTCAAGGAGCGTGGGGTGGAATTTCCCATCCCCGCTGATGGCAGGGTGATTGTTTCGGGACGCCCATTTCCCTCCACAATCTTATTATTAAATTTTAACTAATTATTCTTATTTGTAATTAATTTCCGTTTCATTATTGTTTCATCTTATTTTGTTATTATTCCGAATGTTTTCTTTATTTATAAAAGCAAAATAGTAACTTCCTATTTGTTCGTTTAATCTATATATTTTATTCTTTATTTCAATTATTAACTTTTTATTTTATTCATCTTTATTTTTGGTTGATTGTAATTCCTTGGTTTATTATTTTTCCGTTTTTTTTTATGTATAATTAATTCTTATTTTGTTGTCAGATTTCTTCCTCATTTTTATTTATTCTAATTGTCATGTGGTTTCTTATATTTATTTATATTACTAGCCAAGGTACGCCCGCTTCGCCGGGCACACAATGGTATCGCACACAGATTGCCACATGACCTATGTGGTACTGTGTAAAGGTATGCGTTTTCATTTTTTCACATAGGTTTTCCCACGCGACTTCGCTTGCGTTTCACAATATAAAATTTAATCTATTATTATTTTGATTGAACTCTCTACGGATCTGCCCTCAAAATGCAAAACTTGAAAATATCAAATGTGATATAGAGCGAAAAAAACTGTGGACAGTGATTATTATCTTTTTTTTTATAGAAGGGAAATGCCAAGTTACGCACTACTGGCTCTAATTCTTTTATCAGGAACCCAGTCATCCCACTCATCCTGACTCCTATCTTCATTCGCTTGAGCTATCGCTTGATTGTTGCGTGACTGACTCACTGACTGACACACAAAGAAAAAGACTGGCTGACTGACTGACGCACAAAAAAATTTCCGAATTTGATCACATAGACCCCATCCGTATTTGATCATAGACCCCAATGAAAAAATCATTTGCATTGGGGTCTACAGAAAAACTGTGACCATGATCCTATCTTCAGTGGTTTAGGGTGTTCGTTGTCAGTCAGTCAGTCAGTCAGTTAGTCAGTCAAATTTCCAAATTTGATCATATAGACCCCAATGAAAAAATCATTTTCATTGGGGTCCCAGTGTCATTGGAGACCATTGTGTGCCCAGCGAAGCGGGCGTACCCAAGGCTAGTCAAGAGACTCGGCAGAGTCTCGGGACAAGTACATTTGACAGCGTCGTCTGCTGGCCCGAGACTCACTCGAGTATATTATCTCTAAGAAAAGCGATTTCGCCGGTGGGGGTGGACACTTTCTTGAATTACGAAGCTCAGGGGTAATTTCATGATCTGAAATTTGAACTGAAGACTAATTACGTTATCCCCCCTCGATTGAGCCATAAATCAACCCGATTGATGCCGTAATTGCTGAGAAAAAACTTTGCACGGGCAAAATTATGCGCTGATCGAAGTGTGCGTGCGTGTATGTATACGACACAGAGAAATGGCTCAATGTTCCTATCGTGTTTCTGATTGGTCGTGACTGACGTTATATCCAGCTGTTCCCATCCGAGGAACACCTGTTGGTTGCCAGTTCACGAATACATCTTTATACATGTGTCGTTCAATTTCACGGTGATAAATATAGAAACATTCGAAAGTCAGATTGTCAAAATTAGAAAATCATAACCTAAAATTCCGCTAGCAATCGTGTATATTTTGACGGCCGATATTGACGCGAGTGTGAGAGAGATAGCTGGAACGGGTTGACATTTTTTGCCGACTTTGCGATGAATAATGTGCTAAAAGCTCTGACAGCTCGCCATAACCTCACTAATGCTAATTTGCAGGCAGCATTAACGACATGCTCCATTGACAGGAAAATATGCTTCAGGAATGAATATGCTTCACAACCATTGCCCTATTCCTAAGCCCACAATTTTATTCATTTACAGCACATCTGACATCGCCGCTGGCATATTATATTGATTGCGGAGCGACAATAACTCTCAGCGACATAAAAAACGTGTCGCTGAGCCACATGAAAATCTTTCCGCTGAGCGACGTGTAATACTTATCGCTGCCAGCTATCCGGAAGCTCGAGATATAACTCTCAGTGGCATAAAAATTTTGTCGCTGAGCCACATGAAAATTTTGTCGCTGCGAGTTATCCGGAAGCTTTGGAAATCTCGCAGCGACAAGTTTTGCTTCGAAAGGAACCAATTATTGTGGAGCATAACTAACATCGCCGCTGGCATATTATATTGATTGCGGAGTGACAATAACTCTCAGCGATATAAAAATCTTGTCGCTGAGCCACATGAAAATCTTTCCGCTGAGCCACGTGTAATACTTATCGCTGCCAGCTATCCGGAAGCTCCAGATATAACTCTCAGTGGCATAAAAATCTTGTCGCTGAGCCACATGAAAATTTTGTCGCTGAGAGTTATCCGGAAGCTTTGGATATCTCGCAGCGACAAGTTTTGCTTCGAAAGGAATCAATTATTGTGGAGCATAACTAACATCGCCGCTGGCATATTATATTGATTGCGGAGCGACAATAACTCTCAGCGACATAAAAATCTTGTCGCTGAGCCACATGAAAATTTTGTCGCTGCGAGTTATCCGGAAGCTTTGGATATCTCTCAGCGACAAGTTTTGCTTCGAAAGGAACCAATTATTGTATAGCATAACTAACATCGCCGCTGGCGGTAGATCAATCGCAAAGCGACAATAACTCTCAGCGACATGAAAATCTTGTCGCTGAGCAACATAAAAATCTTGTCGCTGAGCCACATGAAAATCTTTCCGCTGAGCCCCATGAAATTCTTATCGCTGCCAGCTATCCGGTATCCGGGAGCTCCAGATAACTCTCAGTGGCATGAAAATATAAATTCTTCGCGACAAATTCATGTTAAAGTATTGATTTTTTGCAACTCGTGATCAAAAGTTGAAAATTGCATTCCCGCGATAAATTGAGACTTTGGCACGTGTTTTCTCTTCTTTTCAGCCTATCAAACTGAGTGGCTGGAAAAAAATGCATAATTTATGCGATTTTTACTCGGAGAAGAGCGATTTTCGTTTGAAAATTGACGAAAAATCGTCATTTTCAAGCAAAAATCATGCTCGTGAGCAAAAAATCATATCTCGATGAAAAATCGAGATAGCGACATGACTCTGAGCTTAAATTGAGCTCCACAGAGTATATTTGAAGGAAAAAAATCAGCAGTCCATTCTCATGGAGCCAAAAATATAAATTCTTCGCGACAAATTCATGTTAAAACTCTGATTTTTTCCAACTTGTGATCAAAAGTTGAAAATTGCATTCCCGCGATAAATTGAGACTTTGGCACGTGTTTTCTCTTCTTTTCAGCGTATCAAACTGAGTGGCTAGAAAAAAATGCATTACTTATGCGATTTTTACTCGGAGAAGAGCGATTTTCGTTTGAAAATTGACAAAAAATCGTCATTTTCAAGCAAAAATCATGCTCGTGAGCAAAAAATCATATCTCGATGAAAAATTGAGATAGCGAGATCACTCTGAGCTTAAATTGAGCTCTACAGAGTATATTTGAAGGAAAAAAATCAGCAGTCCATTCTCATGGAGCCGGAAATATAAATTCTTCGCGACAAATTCATGTTAAAACTCTGATTCTTTCCAACTCGTGATCAAAAGTTGAAAATTGCATTCCCGCGATAAATTGAGACTTTGGCACGTGTTTTCTCTTCTTTTCAGCGTATCAAACTGAGTGGCTGGAAAAAAATGCATAATTTATGCGATTTTTACTCAGAGAAGAGCGATTTTCGTTTGAAAATTGTCGAAAAATCGACATTTTCAAGCAAAAATCATGCTCGTGAGAAAAAAATCATATCTCGATGAAAAATTGAGATAGAGACATGATTCTGGGCTTAAATTGAGCTCCACAGAGTATATTTGAAGGAAAAAAATCAGCAGTCCATTCTCATGGAACCAAGCAGAAAAATTCTTGGTAACAAACTCATGTTAAAACTCTGATTTTTTCCAACTCGTGATCAAAAATCGAAAATTGCATTCACGCGGTAAATTGAGACTTTGGCGCGTGTTTTCTCTTATTTTCAGCGTATCAAACTGAGTGGCTGGAAAAAAATGCATAATTTATGCGATTTTTACTCGGAGAAGAGCGATTTTCGTTTGAAAATTGACGAAAAATCGTCATTTTCAAGCAAAAATCATGCTCGTGAGCAAAAAATCATATCTCGATGAAAAATCGAGATACAGATATGACTCTGGGCTTAAATTGAGCTCCACAGAGTATATTTGAAGGAAAAAAATCAGTAGTCCATTCTCATGGAGCCAAGCAGAAAAATACTTGGCAACGAATTCATGTCAAAACTCCGATTTTTTCCAACTTAAGGTCGAAAATCGAAAATTGCATTGACGCGGTAAATTGAGACTTTGGCGCGTGTTTTCTCTCCTTTTCAGCGTGTCAAACTGAAAGGCTGGAAAAAAAGTCATAATTTATACGATTTTCACTCGGAGAAAAGCGATTTTCGTTTGAAAATTGTTGAAAAATCGTCATTTCCAAGCAAAAATCATAGTTATGGGCAAAAAATCATATCTCGGTGGAAAATTGAGATAGAGACATGACTTTGGGCTCAAATTAAGCTCCAAAGAGTAAATTTCTGGGAAAAAAAATCAGCAATTTATTCCCATAAAGCCAACTAAATAAAATCTTCACTCTCAAGTCATGTAAAAATGGCGTTTTTTTTCTAAGCTGATGGTGAAAATGCAAAAATATCATTCTCGAGAAAATATAAGATTATGGCACGCGTTCACGTTTCCTTTCAGCTTAGCAAACCATGTGGACGAAAAAAAAACATGATTTCACCGTCCTTGCTCGGAGAAGAGCGATTTTCGTTTGAAAATTAATGAAAAATCGTCATTTTCGAGCAAAAATGATGGAAATGGGCAAAAAATCATATTTCGGTGAAAAATTGAGACAGAGACATGATTCTTGGCTTAAAACGAGCTTCACAGAGTACACTTCTAGGGAAAAATCAGCAAATTATTCCCACCGGACTGAAAAATTGGAGACTTCCAATCAGAAAAAAGAAGTGATATCCTAGCCAAAAATCCCCTCACGGGGAAAAAAGCCTGAACAAGTCCATTTGTTCGTGACCCCCGTTTCCAATCGTTTTCACCGACGAATCCGACCCCCTTAAAAAAGAATTGAAATAAAATGAATAATAGAAAAAAACCCTCGGAAAAAATGGCTCCTAAAGAAATGGACAAAAACCCCAAAAAAAATCAAAACAATTGAAAAAAATACAATGAATGTAAAAATGGTAAAAAAAAAATTGATTATTTTCGCTCAGCACGAAAAATTCTTGATATCCATGAAAGGACAAGTATTCCATTGATGGCTGAAAATCAATTAACAAGAAAAAGGGAAAAGTTCCAAAAAAACACGGCACAAAAAAAGAAACCCCTAAATACACAATAGCGAATCGACAGAAAAACTTGCGCGACGTGATGGAAAACTAAAGTTTGCCATCGCATGTTGAGCAGTTGAGCGGATGCGCACAGAGTACTTGTCCGGCCCGAAATTTTTTTATTAGAAGTGCTCATAGGTTTTGAACTTGACATAACGTAATTGTTTAGTCTCAGAAAGCTTTTTAGAAAAGACACGTGAATGGTCGGTGAAAATCTCGAGTCAATCAAGGTTCTTTCCAAAACCGATTTACATTTCAAGTGAATAACACAAAAAATTGCTAGGAGTGCATTTTTTTCCGATGCATTACGGGTCATTGAATTTAACTAGCTGCACCTTAATTATTCATTAGTTGTATTTTTTCTATGTATCCATACTCGTGTAAAATATTGCACAAATAATTCATTTATTAATGGCTGTGGCTATTCGTCCGGATATTTCATACACTAAAAAGCATGGTCGGACGAATAAGCAACCCTTAATCGTACGGATAAAGCGGAAATCATTGGATAAAGCGTGTCCGGACGAATATTATTCGTCCGGCTATCCGGACGACTAGCCACTGCGTTTCTCTTAAATAATTGTATATCAAATCGAGAGAAAACTTCGAATTTGTACCAATGCATTTGAATGTATAAAGTTCAGTGATGTTTGTATAACGCCCATCATTTTTCTCATGAATACAACCGAGTTGTTCTATCTATCTAAAAATAGCGGAAGCTAATACAAAAATTTTCGGGCCGGACAAGTACTCTGTGCGCATCCGCTCAACTGCTCAACATGCGATGGCAAACTTTAGTTTTCCATCACGTCGCGCAAGTTTTTCTGTCGATTCGCTATTGTGTATTTAGGGGTTTCTTTTTTTGTGCCGTGTTTTTTTGGAACTTTTCCCTTTTTCTTGTTAATTGATTTTCAGCCATCAATGGAATACTTGTCCTTTCATGGATATCAAGAATTTTTCGTGCTGAGCGAAAATAATCAATTTTTTTTTTACCATTTTTACATTCATTGTATTTTTTTCAATTGTTTTGATTTTTTTTGGGGTTTTTGTCCATTTCTTTAGGAGCCATTTTTTCCGAGGGTTTTTTTTTATTATTCATTTTATTTCAATTCTTTTTTAAGGGGGTCGGATTCGTCGGTGAAAACGATTGGAAACGGGGGTCACGAACAAATGGACTTGTCCAGGCTTTTTTCCCCGTGAGGGGATTTTTGGCTAGGATATCGTTATCCGTGGAAAAAACTTTCAAAAAGTAAAAAGAACGCCAAGTATTAAAAGATCGCATCTTGAGTTACAATTTTTTCCTTGCAGGTATCACTTTTCAAAAATAAATCAATCGCACTTACGAAAAAAAGGAATTGAATCGGAAAAAAATTTCAATCCCTACAAAGGGCCACTGCAATAATTATCCAGAGAAATTCTTACGCGTAAAGTTCAAGAATTGAACGAGCAAAAAAAATTGAAATCATTGGTTTCGGTAGCAGCCAAGAATCGGACGTACCGACCATTATCGGTACTGTAACAACATGTTGTCAAAGGGCACTGCAAAACCAATGCGAAAACTTGGCGTGCATGGTTAAGTGAAAAAGCCCGGGAAGATAAAGAATCTGTTTTCGCGGAGAGGCGGGTACAGCACAATAATCGCCTGAAAAATGAAATTTTTATGTTTTCATTAATCTCTAAAATCTAAACCTTTCCAATTCAAATTTCGTAAAAATGATGATTTCCGTAACAATCATAATTTTTTTTGGTGGGGTGACCCGTTTCGCCTGTCTGTTCCGCTTTGCCTCTTGAAGAGGTGGAGCGACAGCACAACAATGGCCTAAAAGAATAAAATTTTCTGCCCTCCGGCCCGAAATTCCGGCTGCGTCGGACAGAAAAATCTTATGCACACCTCGGCCAGGAAAAAGTAAAGCCTCAGACCACATGTTTGTCAGCCTCGGCTTCGCCTCGGCCGACAGTGATTACGTGTGATCTGAGACTTTTCTCATTTTCCTGCCCTAGGTGTGTAATATACTATTTTACATTTTCATTAATCTCTAAAATCTAAACCTTTTCAATTCAAATTTCGTAAACACGATACTTTTCGTAAAAATCATAATTTTTTTTTTGGTGAGGTGACCCGTTTCGCCCGTCTGTTCCGCTTTGCCTGGCTCTTCCTCAATTGAAAAAACTATCATGAATCACGCAAACAAAAGAAATTCTCATTTAATATGGAAATATCATATGGATGTACACGGTTTATCGAATCGGGGAGGAAGACCAGAATAAAAATCGAAAATTCCGGATAAGCCATAAATAGGTGGCTGGAAAGGATAGGATGGAGGTCTCGAATATGCAAATCTGCAAAAGGGCTCGCATTGGTTCATTTCCCAATCCATGACGTCATACTGCTACTTTGGGCGTGCATGGAGCGAGTTTCTGAAAAGTACAATGACACAGCCCTTCGCCGAACTTTTTCACTTAACCATGCACGCCAAGTTTTCGCATTGGTTTTGCAGTGCCCTTTGACAACATGTTGTTACAGTACCGATAATGGTCGGTACGTCCGATTCTTGGCTGCTACCGAAACCAATGATTTCAATTTTTTTTGCTCGTTCAATTCTTGAACTTTACGCGTAAGAATTTCTCTGGATAATTATTGCAGTGGCCCTTTGTAGGGATTGAAATTTTTTTCCGATTCAATTCCTTTTTTTCGTAAGTGCGATTGATTTATTTTTGAAAAGTGATACCTGCAAGGAAAAAATTGTAACTCAAGATGCGATCTTTTAATACTTGGCGTTCTTTTTACTTTTTGAAAGTTTTTTCCACGGATTTCACGTCTTTTTGGAATTTGCTTTATTCATTTTTTTAGGAAATCTGTAACTTGAGATGCGATCTTTTGATACTTGGCGTTCTTTTTACTTTTCGAAAGTTTTTCAACGGTATCTATTTACGAAAAAATTTATCATTAAAGAAGAAAATATATGATTATTCTTTTATCGCTAAAAATGTATAATTTTTAATGAAATGTTCATTAATTAATCAAATTATTCCAATCATCCATTTTCTAATAAAAATCGATTTTTTTCTTTTGAAATAATTAAATTTGCAATTAAAATTTATTGAGAATTTTATTTAAATTGGAAATTGTTTAATTCTGACAAAATTTGATTAATAAATGAAAAATGCATTAAAAAAAGACATTTTTTGAATTTGAAGAATAATTAAAAGTAATTCTTCATGAAAATAAACAGTTTTTTAATAAATTTCAATCGATTGATTAAATTGTTGATTGTTTTCAAAAAATGTATTATTTTCCATTTAATTTGCATTGATTCATCAGACTTTTTCATAATCGTAATATTTTAATTTAGAAAAATGTAGTAGTAGTAGTAGTAGTAGTAGTAGTAGTAGTAGTGGAGTTTTACATGCATACCTTTCACGGGTTTTTACATGGTATGCTTTTTCGTATTTCCTCTATTTTTTCTTTATTTCCACCATTTGTGTCTGTTATTCCCACTGTTTTTGCTTTTCTTCACTGCGCACTGTGGACCTACATTTTTTACGTGGGTTCGGAACCACAGAGAGTACAGCTTGAGACACTTAGAAAAATCGATTGGCGTCGGCGGCGGGAATCGAACCCGGGCTCGCTGGGTGGGAAACGGGCCCATTACCACTAAGCCACTGCCTCTCCAATTTCAAAAAATGTGTTATTTTCCTATGAAATTTGAATTCATGAATCAAATTATTTTGATCATCTATTTTCGAATAAAAATCGAATTTTTCATTTTGACATAATTAAATTTGTAATGAAAATTTACTGAGAATTCGATTTTTATTTGTAAATGAATGATACCGACAGCGATAGGTTCCCGGTCGGTGCGTGGTTTCGGCGATCACACATGTTGAGCAGCGTTGACTGCGGTCAGTACTTGGTTGGGTGACCGCTTAGCCATGAAAAAAAGAAAAAATATGCACAGGATACATGAATAGGATAGGACACAAGTCGTACTGCGTGTAAGGAAAGCTAAAATCACATGTACAAACGGCTACCAAACGATAACAAACGATTCCATTCGATTCGATACGACTATCGAACGATTCCATACAATTTCATACGACTACCAAACGATTCCATACTATTACATACGACTACCAAACGATTCCATACGACACCATTACGTACATATATAACATATATAACTTATGGTTAGGTAAGATGTATGTGTTAATAAATATGTAGAATATAAATATATAAGGAGTAAAGAGGTTACATAATAGGGTAATTAAAAAAGTAAACGTATATGTGTGAGAGTGGAATATATGAGGTAAATAGGTTATAAATGTATCAAGTATATAAAGTATATATAAGGTAGAAATTGAAAAATAATAGAAAAAGATGAATATATATTATATATACATAATAGGGTATATGAGAAGGTATGTGTACATGTGAAAGTGGAATACATGAGGTAAATAGGTTAAATGTATGAAGTACATGAGGTGAAAAGTGAATAAATTTTTTTTTAAATGAATATATATCTATAATATGTATATATATAGGGAGTAAATAGGTTGCATAATAGGGTAATTTAAAAAGTAGCCGTATGTGTGTGAGAGTGGAATATATGAGATAAAAAGGTGAAATATATGAAATATATTAGGTGAAAAGTGAAAAATGATGAAAAAAGGATAATATATATACACATAATATGTATATAATATGTATATATATATATATATATATATAGACTGTACGAAAAAAACCGTTACGTTATTTATTTATTTTTATATTACTAAGATATCTCATTATTTGTTAAATTCGAATTTAAATAATTGAAATTGAAAAACGAACGACGAAACGTGATGACGTCACAGCGGGACAAATGTTCCCTTTTGAGACAAATTCTCAAAAAATTTTCACCAACATCACCGTTCTCAGAATGGACCGAGTCGATTTTGTTGCAACAAAGACCAATCGGAAGAGAAAAATCGAAAAAAATTCAATTGAAAAATTGACATTGTTTGGTCCAGCCGTTTATCTGTGAGATCGATTTAAAGGCGCTGTGACGTCATCACTTCCGGTATATTCGCGTATATAAGAGTGCGGTAGCTTTCTTTTAATACTTGGCGTCGAGCCGCTACCGCGTCTCTTGATTTTATTCAAAATTTGTTATTAATATTTTGCATGCTACAACAAGAAGAAAAATGAGTCAAGTAATGAGAAGGGAAACTGTCGGGAAAAGATTAATGCTTCTTCAAAAATATTCTTGGGAAATATTACTTATTACTTATCTTTATCGTATCTTTCGTATCTTTATTTACTTATCGGAATCAGGTATCCTTCCGCTTTCAAATTATGGGTCTTGTGTTCTGACCGTTCAATAATCTTTTTATTTTATATATTTTCTCGTTTCTTGAGTTTATTGTTATGTCTTGATTGTCTCTTCAATATTTTTAATCTTTTTATTTAGGTTTTTCTTCGCTTCCGAGTTTATCGCTGTCTTATTTTGTCCCTTCAATATTTTCGAATCTCTTTAATTTGTAGTTTCCTCCGCTCTCGAGTTTACCCTTAAGTTTATATTTTTTTTTCCTTGCACACGCCTAGCAGATTAAGGAAGAGAGACAACAAAAAAAATTGTGGGTGACGAACGTCTTGAAGATTCCTTTCGGGAATTTTCATCTGACGTCACACTCGCATACGCCTAGTGGATTAAAAGAGAATTGTAGGCGACGAACGTCTGGAAGATTCCTTTCGGGAATTTCTAGCGGACGTCACAAGCGTATCAATCTCACACAAATTTCCGATGGATGGGTACGGGCAGAACAGCAGAAAGATAATGAATTGTGTGATCTTATCACAAAAATAGAAAACAATCAACTTGACCCGAATGTTTCCAACACATACGAACTTCGAGATGGAATTCTCTTCAGAAAAATTCAACGAAACAATCAGACTCGCATTTTACCAATTATCCCTAGAGCTTTTCAATGGTCTGTAATCAAGAGTCGTGGCAGCGGCTCGACGCCAAGTTTAAAAGAAAAGCGTAGCGCGCGAGCCGGCCGTACTCTCATATACAGTAAAATAGGCGTTTTATGACGTCACAGAAACTTTAAATCGTTTTTACAGGAAAACGGGTTGAGGGAAAAATATCATATTGGACTCGAATTTTCTATGATTTTTTATCTTTCGATTGGTTCTTGGTTGAAGGAAATTCATTGAGCCAATCCAGAGAAATCTAATATTGAAGATTTTGGACACGCGATTTCAACCGCATTCTGTTTCTCACAATTTATTAGAGTCGTAAGGGCGTAAGTTGTCCGCGCAGGCGCTTGGACATACGCCCTTACGCGTGTGGTGGACATTTTCGGCCCGTGACGTCACCCGCTCCGCTGAACGCGGTATCCCCACTCTCCGCGCGCCATTGAGCGACAGAGACGCTGTCTCTCTCCCTCTGACAATTTTGAAAAATTGATATCTCTGGTGATATTCAACAAAAAGGGTCCAGCTTGGGCTCATTTTTTTTCGTTTTTGAATGCAGAATCACGTGAGCCTGGGGAAATCTTGCTGGGAGTCAAAAAATTAGTCAAAAATACGATGAAACGATTTAAAAAAAAAGGGAGAACGAAGGGTGAAAGGGCGCGAGAGAGAAGGGAGAAATCTCGCCGGGACTTTTTTGAATTTTTGAATGATTGACGGAGAGTCTGGCCGGGATTTTTTACGGGGATGACCAGTGGTCTCGACTGAACTTTTTTAAGGGATAAACTCAGAGTGCCATCGAGATTTTTTCGAGGGATTAACGAAGAGTCTTGACGGGATTTTTTAAAAAGGGTTGACCAACAATCTTTATGAGAGTTTTTAAGGGATAAAGCAATAATCTTTCCGGGACTTTTTTGAGGGATTGACTCATTTTCTGGACGGGATATTTTGAGGGGTTAACCGGGGGTCTCGACGCAAGTTTTTTGACCTTGGAACGGTAGCCTTATTTGATTCAACCTATTCCAGTAACGTGGGGTCATAAATGACCCCAATTCGAAAAATTCATGTCTTTCGTAAAATTGGATGAAAAGGGTCCAACTTGGACTCATTCTTTTCGTTTTCGCAGAGAATTTTTTGAGGGATTGTCGATGAGTCTGGACGAGATTGTTTAAGGGGTTGTCCAGTGGCGGTCTCGACGAACGTTTTTTAAGAGATAAACTCGGAGTCCCATCGAGATTGTTTGAGGGATTAACGAAGAGTTTTGACGGGATTTTTTTATAAGGGTTGACCAAGGATCTTAATGAGAGTTTTTAAGGGATAAAGCAATAATCTTGCCGGCACTTTTTTAAGGGATTGGCCAATTGTCTAGACGGGATTTTTTGAGCGTTTGATCACGGGTCTCGACGCAAGTTTTTTGACATTAAAACGGTAGTCTCCTTTTATTCAACCGATTCCGTCAACGTGGGGTCATAAATTACCCCAAATTTTAAAAGTTCATGTGTCTGGTAAAATTTAAGGAATAGGGTCCAATTTGGGCTCACTCTTACCGTTTTTT
Organism: Diadegma fenestrale; assembly: GCA_037043255.1. Lineage (NCBI taxonomy): Eukaryota > Metazoa > Arthropoda > Insecta > Hymenoptera > Ichneumonidae > Diadegma > Diadegma fenestrale. The sequence continues at coordinate 1,214,643 of CM073317.1, forward strand.
AAAGCAAGATTACGTGCACCTGGGGCAATTTTGCTCGGAGTCAAAAAATTAGCCAAAAATGCGATGAAACGATGAAAAAAACGGGAGAACGAAAAGAGAAAGGGCGTGAGCGAGAAGGGTAAAATCTCGCCGGGACTTTTTTGACGGATTGGTGAAGAGTCTGGACGGCAATTTTTAAAGGGTTAACCAAGGATCTTGATGAGAGTTTTTAAGGGATTAACCGTGAATCTCGCCGAGACTTTTTTTAAGGGATTTGTCAAGTTAAGGGGTTGATCCTGACCCTCGTCGATATATTTTGAAGGGATTGACGGAAGCGGTGTCGACGGAAGTTTTCTAAGGGATTAAGTGGGAGCGTTACGGAGGCTCTTTTTATGGGATTCATAAAGAATATCGCCGCGATTTTTTCAAGAGATTCATCCAGATTCTCATCGAGACTTGTTTCAACAGATTAACCAAGAATCGTGCCGATACTTTTTTAAGGGATTTGGTCATGAGTCTGGATGACATTTTTTAAGGAGTCGACTAAGAGTCTCGGCGAGGTTTTTTCAACAGATTGTCCAAGAGTAGACGGGATTTTTTAAGGGATTGACGAAGGGCCTCACTGAGGTTTCATTCAGAGATTGACCACGAGTCTTTTCGAGGTTTCCTTAAGGGATTGAACAAGAGTTTCGACGAGAGGTTTTTAAGTGTTTCATCATAACCCTTGTCGAGATATTTAAAGAGATTTACAGGGGTGTCGACAGAGGGTTGGCCAGGCACGCAAATTTTTTGCATTTTTTTTGCAGAGCCTTTGCAGACCCTTGAATACACAAAATGTATTGAGGGTGCACACGTTTCCCTGTGAAATGTAGCCATTCATTATTTTTTTAATTCTTGGCTGTGTTGCAATGATTTCGTGTCTTTTTATCAATTCAGCTTGAGAATTTTTGAGAAGATTTTAATGAAGGTCAAAAGTTCGTTCGTAGGGAAGAAAAAATGCAATAAATTTTGTAAATCAAAATTGTTTTTTATTTATATGGAGAAAATTTGAAAAATATGAAGAAAATTGTGTCATCATTTTTCTACTGAAGTTGCGATCTTTTAAAGTTGGCGTTCTTTTTTTACTTTTCAAGAGTATTTTTCCACCGATAAACCATGTACACGAGTCAATCATTCATCTAGGATGGGACAAAACTTTGGAAAAAACCTACCAGCACTATTGGTTTCCTAACATGTCAAAATATGTGCGAAGGTTTGTTGAAAAATGCATTACATGTCGACTTTCAAAATCCGTTTCCGGTAAAATTCAGGCCGAATTACATCGAATCCCCAAAGTGAGCATTCCTTGGCACACTGTTTATATTGACGTTACTGGTAAACTCAGCGGTAAAAATAATACTAAAGAATATGTCTTTGTCTTTATCGATGCGTTCACCAAATTTGTTTTCCTTCATCACTTTCTCCATGTCAATGCTGTAAGTGCTATGAAAGACCTCAAGGCAATCGTCGCTTTATTCGGAGCTCCAAATCGTGTGATCGCTGATCAAGGGAGATGTTTTTCAAACAAAAACTTTCGCGACTTTTGTAGTTCCCACCGCATTAATCTTCATTTGATCGCCACCGGTACTAGTCGAGGCAATGGTCAAGTCGAACGTGTTATGAGCACACTGAAGAATATGCTCACTTCCGTCGAAACAAATAGCGACAAATCTTGGCAGGATTCTCTGGGAGAAGTTCAATTGGCAATAAACTCTACCACCAATAGAGTGACCAAAGCAACACCTTTGAAATTAATGATTGGTCGTGTAAGCGCAGACCTTTAACCTTCTTACCCATTACTGACGAAGAAAAAGAAATTCATTTACCAAAAATCAGAGAGCGAGCAGTTGATACAATGGAAACAAATGCTGAAACGAACAGATCTTGATTTAATGTCGGAAAAGCAAAGCTTTCAAAATTTTCTGTTGGAGATTATGTTTTGATAAAAAATCACGAAAGAAATCAGACAAAATTGGACCCAAAATTTAGAGGTCCATTATCCGTCATTGAAGTATTAGACGGAGATCGGTACATATTGTAACGGTATGAAATTTACTCAGAGACGCTTCTCGTTACGCGTCAGTTCGAGCTTAGATAGAAAAGAGCAGGTGTGAAGAAAAAACGAGAGTTTTATTTAAATTTTAACAAATAAAAGCAATTTATTCAAAATTCACGTGTTATTTTACACATTCACGAGTGTTCCTTTTATTTTGCATGTATTTTCTTTATCGCAATCGAACAGCAAAAATTAAACAAATTTTTTTGACATAAAAATCTCGATGGAAATTTATGCGGTCATTTTACCGCTTAAGTGGTAATTTATGGTAATTTGTGGTAATTAATCCTTTTCCTTCTTATTTTCTTTGGAATTCGAGTAAAACTCGTTGATTCTATACAATGTCAAGTTGTGTTTTGAATCTAGACTCATTTTTCGATGATTAATTACGTTTATCTAACGCGGATAATCTTATTTTACTTTAAAAAGTGCGGCAAAACGCTTGTTTGATGCGATGCTGATTTCTGATTTATTTCTAACGCTTTTGTTTTATGATTCGCACGCACACATGTCTGTTTAACACTGTAATTAATTCGTTCAACAATAAAATGCCCTAATTTTGCTTTTAAATTGATTTGGACAATTTTTGTTTGAAAACGCACGCTTATTTCGGTTTTACAATTTGATTTCTATCAGATTGAACAAGTTTTCGCAGGCTTATTGGCTTTAATTGATTTTGGACAAGTTTTTAATCAGAATTCTGACCAATAAATTTATTTAATAATTTAATTGCGTTGAACTCCTTCACTCCTACAAACGAGAGATTGTGCGGTTGGAGAGAGAATGAAAGGTAAGGATTGGAAATCCCGGTTGCTGGAATTGAACGGAGCCGAACAATTCCGTGGCCGAAATTCCTTTGAGGTTTTTAGGAAATGCACACTGGTTGCGGGAGTCGAACGGAGCCGAACTACTCCGTGGCCGAGTCACACGGGGAAAGATTAGGTTTAGGAAATGCGCACCGGTTGCGGGAGCCGAACGAAACCGAACTGCTCCGTGGCCGATGCACACGGGGAAAGATTTGTTTTAGGAAATGCACACCGGTTGCGGGAGCTGAACGAAACCAACTGCTCCGTGGCCGATGCACACAGAAAAGGATTAGGTTTAGGAAATGCACACCGGTTGCGGGAGCCGAGTGCCGAGTGCTGTTCTGCACCGGCTTTTATACTGTCAGAATCCTTTGTTCTCCATTCTAAAAATAACTCGCCGTCTAATTTGCTCGAGTTCTTTGTGGTGGGGCGCTTGCCAAAACGTTACTGGAGATTATTTTCTCCCACTCATTCATCCTTCGCTCTCATTCGTTCAGCATTCATCGCGCTTGCGCATAACGGTCGCACAGTGCCTTTTCGTCCCCATTCTTGGGCGCGTGATCGAATGAGGCACGCTCAAACCCCACTCTTAGTCAAAAATTTGTCCCTTTCCCCCACTTTTTCCGCTCGCGTCTTCGCGAGCCGTGAGATGGTTCGGCTATCGGCCGCTTGGCGTAACCGTAGTCGAGCGACGGATGCCGCGCCGGGCGGATCGTCAGCTGTCGCGTATCCGTGCCGTTACAATATTAAAAGCTCCAAATTCGAATAGAACTTATAAATACGCTCATGACCGTCTCCGAGCAATGCCCGATTGTTCTGTACCCTCAGAACTGAATATTTCTTTTGACGAATCTACCGAAGAATCATTGAGTACTTCAGGTATTCAATTGAACACTGAAATAAATTCTTTTATCAATCTTATGTGACTTTCTGGTTGACACGACCATTGATTGAAACATTCCTGAGAGTATTTGAGCAAGAAATGTTTGTCATACCCCTTGTGGTTTGATCACGATCTTGGAACACACATTCATTATGCTTAATAGTTGCAAGTCAAACAGAACCTAACTCACTTCGGTGAGCGGAGATGGTGCAATGTAACGGCTAATGGTGTGGTGTTGTGGCATGAGACACGTGTTTTGTAAAATGGATAAAAAGACAACTTGGTGTTGGCACATAGTAAAATATGAGAAAGCGGATCGATACTTGGCAATGTTTTATAGAGATTACATGTCTTTGGATAAGAATGTAAGTCTCGTGTGAAGAATGCAAGTCTTGTGAGAAGATTGCAATTCTTGGTCTCAAAAAAAAAAAAAAAATGTATTCACAAAAAAAAGGGGTGTCGTCAACAGTTTGTCCACATGTGATAGTTTGTTAAAAAAAAAAAAAAAAAAAAAATTACGAGTATCGGAAAAGATTCTGGTCAGGTTTGGCCGAGCGATTTAAAAAAAAAAGTTATTCCTTCATTTCCAGATGAATCATATCCAACACACGAGGACCTGTGATAGTCAGTCTGGCCGTGTCGTGAGGATCGGAGTGGCCTCGGTTTACCCCGTTTCCCATTTATTATTTTAAAAATTGAAAGATGGAAAAATAAAAGAAGAACGAAGATCAGTCAGCGAAAAAAGCAAGAAGTCGCTTGACATGTTATGCTCCTTCAATTAATAAATATTGAAAAGTTTATTGATTACTCCTCAAATTATTAAAAATCGGAGTAACTATGCGTCCCACACGCAATAATAAAACTTCAACGATGGATTTAGATCCTTCTCCGACATATACATTTATGCACAGATATACATTTATGTATGGAGATGTAACTATCTCGTAGAGCTCACCCATTTATCAAAATGTGAAGCAAAGTGTGCTCCTCGCACTGACCGAAATCGTGATTGACGCGCCGGGCGCAATCTCCGCAATTGGATAGCGCATCGTCATAGTTAATCTTAAGCTCACCACGTGGCCGTGCCACGCCATGTGGGTCATAGATTTCCACACCGGGCCGCTTTCACTTTCATCGGTTAATCGTAGGCGTACGAGATCAATAATATCAGTGCACGATCAACCACGATAGAAGAATCATTATAACTTGTTGTTTGAACCGCTCGTAAAACTCGCGACTATCTGTATCTCAATAAATCGGCAGGCTAACGCACTAATACCGTTTTCTATCCCTTCAAACAGTTATTTCATCAATTGTCAAACGTTCGCAAATTGGGTAAACATACGTAACGAATCTTTTTATATTGTTAACATGTGATAAAAAAACTCGTAAAAAAAAATCAGCCCGAAAATCGCTGGTGCCGCGATATCGAATATTTACCATAAGATCATTTCTTTTTTTTTCCAAATGTTTCTTGCACTTACCTAAACTTCATTCGATGTAAATAGATATAGTCAAGCCAGGCTTCACACATAATTCTCAGAATCATATTTGATATTTCGTGATCTTCCACAACTTGTAAAACAGGGAGCAATATTTTTTCTGGAAAATAAATAATCACGTCTATCATTGAGGAATCGATAAGCGTAATGTTTGTTGACAATCCATAGTAACGAGAATTCAGTAGACGTACCGAAGTATACTGCAACATATGAGCTTGCAGATCCAGGGATCAATGGAGAAGACATGCTCGAATAGCTTGCACGTGGAAAGCTCATATGCAAATGTGCTAAGCTGATAACCCGACAAATCGTTGCCAATGTTTTTATGCAGATGCGTGGTAAGCCCTGAAATAAGTTTTCCCTGTCAGAAATATAACATGATATTCTTTCCCAGGCACTTCTCACGCCGCGGATGCGAAAATCCTTTCGACATGAAAACGGTCATCACGAGACTCGGAAGAGTCTCGGGACAAGTACATTTAAAACAGCTGTGCGTTGTCTGCTTGTCCCGAGCGCTCGGCGCGTCGATACTTTCTCGTACTAAAGCGATTCACGGTGGTGGGGAAAAAAAATGTGATGCTATTTCAGCTAACCGCAAAGCCTAGGAGTCGTCTGGTGATCTGAAAATGAACATGAAGACTAATTACGCGATGCTCTTTCGATTGAGCCCAAAATCAGTGCGATTGATCAAGTAATTGCTGAGAAAAAGCTTAGACCTTTCTCAGCCTTCGTCAGAAGCACGTTGCATCGGAAGATTTGACGTGTCTGTATGTGCGCGCCAGACAACACATTCAAAGGGGTATGTGCGCCCATCTTAGCCAATCCCCGGCAACGAAATTTCTGATTGGTCGACGCTGTGATGTTTCCAGTGGATCCGTCGTGGGCAATTCATGGATAAGTACAAACAAAAAATATAGTACAGACGAGCGAGCGAAAAATGTGAGCTGATCGGGATGGAAAAATCGATACATAAAATTCCAATACTAAGTATTTTCTCTTCGCGCTAGGAATTATCGATGTTTCGAAGGCCCATATTAACGAGAGTGTGAGAGAGACAGCTGAAATCAAGAGATTGAGCCAATCCAGAGAAATCTAACATTGAAGATTTTGGACGCAAGGTTTGGGATCTTTTCTGTTTCTTGGAGTCAGAAAGGCGTAAGTCGTCTACGCAGACGCTTCGACATACGTCCTTTGCGAGACTGGTGGACATTTTCGGCCTGTGACGTCACCCGCTCCGCTGAACGCGGTATCCCCACTCTTCGCGCGCCACTGAGCAAGAGAGACAGACTATATCGGGCCTCTCTTTCCGTATGGTTTCCGTTGTCTAGCTACCATGGTTTTCGTTGTCGAGGTACACGGCTCCATGGTTTTTGTTGCCTAGGTATATTCCTTCATGGTTCTCGATGCCTAGGTATATTTCTTCATGGTGTTCGATGTCTAGGTCAACGGCTCCATGGTTTTCGTTGTCAAGGTACACGGCTCCATGGTTTTTGTTGTCTAGGTATATTTCTCCATGGTTTTCGTTGTCGCTGTATATTTCTCCATGGTTTTCGATGTCTAGGTCGACGGCTCCATGGTTGTCGGTGTTTAGGTCCACGGCTCCACATGATCTTTGATGTCTAGGTATATTCCGTCATGGTTTTCGATGCCTAGGTCCACGGCTTGATGGTTTTTGATGTCTAGGTATATTTCTCCATGGTTTTCGATGTCTAGGGCCACGGCTCCATGGTTTTCGATGTCTAGGTATATTCCTTCATGGTTTTCGATGTCTAGGTCGACGGCTCCATGGTTTTCGTTGTCTAGGTACGTTTCTCCATGGTCTTTGATGTCTAGGTATATTTCGCCATGGTTTTCGATGGCTAGGGCCACGGCTCCATGGTTTTTGATGTCTAGGTATATTTTTCCATGGTTTTCGATGTCTAGGGCCACGGCTCCATGGTTTTCGATGTCTAGGTATATTTCTTCATGGTTTTCGGCGTCTAGGTTCACGGCTCCATGGTTTTTGATGTCTAGGTATATTTCTTCATGGTTTTCGGTGTCTAGGTCGACGGCTCCATGGTTTTCGTTGTCCAGGAATATTTCTCCATGGTTTTCGATGTGTAGGTATATTTCTCCATGGTTTTCGTTGTCGCTGTATATTTCTCCATGGTTTTCGATGTCTACGTATATTTCGCCATGGTTTTCGATGCTAGGTCCACGGCTCCATGGTTTTTGATGTCTAGGTATATTTCGCCATGGTTTTCGATGCCTAGGTCCACAGCTCCATGGTTTTTGATGTCTAGGTATATTTCTCTATGGTTTTCGACATCTAGGTCGACGGCTCCATGGTTTTCGGTGTCTAGGTCGATGGCTCAAATGGTTTGCAATATCTTCTTTCAGGGCTCGACCAGGGTTCCCGACGGGAGTTCTTGAAGGTATTGATTCAGAGTTTCATCGAGAGGTTTCCAAGCGATCAACAGAGAGTCTTGACGGGGCTCTTTTTTAAAGCGTTGAAAATAGGATGCCAATTGAAGTTTTTATGGGATTAATCAAGAATCTCGCCGTGCCTTTTATGGACGAGATTTCCAAGGGGTCGCGACGGCATTTTTTCAAGCGATTGCTCGATGGCGTCACTCAGGTTTCTCTAAGGGATTGACCACGAGTCCCTCCGAGGTTTCCTCAAGAGATTAAACAAGAGTCTGTACGAAAGTTTTTCAAGGGATTGATCATGCCTTTTGTCGAGATATTTGAAGAGTTTCACCAGGGCTGTCGACGTAAGTTTTTGAAGAGATTTATCCTCTCTCCAGAACAACCAACCACAACGAATAATCCCTCTGTTGTGCCCACGAGCGCAACCAAATTCCTTAAACTATAAAAGCATCGTCAGCAAACAGGGCATCGACCTGTCGTGCACACCTCATGTAAAAATGCTAAACTAAACGAGGACAAATGCTGACGATCACAGATTTCACCATCGACCGTCCCGATTAATGAACTCATTGGGAAATAATCCCAAGACATCGGAACGATCGATTGACCAACAATTACCACCTCCATAAATATTGTCAAAACCCCTAACTTCATAAAAAGGGAAAGCAACGCCCAAATCAACCAGTCTACGATCCGACACTGAACGTATCTGATCATCATCGCACATATTGGTCTTAAGGGTCCTAACCTGATTGTAACAAACACCTTTAATAAACTTAGAGTGAAATTGAAAGTATTGAGTTGGAGATTGACTCAACCTTGGCAACATCCCGAACTATTCTCGTCCTTGGCAAACTCGTCCCCACGTGACGATTTGCGGGCACAACACCTCGATAATAAAAAAAAAAAAAATGTTGATGAACATCCTGTTTTCCAAAAAGAAATGAAATCCGTGGGAAAATACTTTATAGAAGTGAAAAAAGGACGCCAAGTATTGAAAAAGTGCAACCGTAGTTGGAAAATTATGACTCAAACATCCATACATTACTTTGTATAAAAATTTATCCATTATTAAAGTTTTGATAAATATTGCCTTTTCCAAAAAGTAGGGAAATCCGTGGAAAAATACTCCTGAAAAGTAAAAAAAGAACGCCAACTATTAAAAAATCGCAACCTCAGTTGAAATACAACGACTCAATTTTTTCTTGATATTATATTTGCAATGTAACACTGTTGATTTAATAAATTTATGTATTTTATTTTTCCTTAATTTTTTTTTTTTATCAATTCGAAGCCTCGCCTTCCCTTTCGGGATTTTCAGGAGTAGGCTGTATCTTATCCTTCCCGTCCGCCCTTCACTATCCATTAACATCCTCCCATCCTCCTGGCTGACTGGTCCGGGTCAGTAACCAGACACCCAGGACCGTTGCGGCCGCAGCCGACTTCCTATTCTGTAGCGCATTCGCCATGGCACGCGTATTAGCACGTACCATGGGCCCCGGAAAACTGCGGAAAACCTGGGCCACTACTAGTAGGAGAGCCCATGACACTAAACCTAGTTCGATAAGACTACCGGATGAGATATATATAATTAGTCACGTCATTAATGGGCAAACACGAAATGGCGATGCTGCAATGCAAAAAACCTGGCGGCGACATAAAAAAAAAAAAAAATTATTAAAAAATCCGGTTTCTAGTATGATAAGACTCCCAATTTTTATTTGTTCCTCGAAATAGGGGAGTGATAGGACTATACGATAGTGCAGTGCTGCAAGCCCCCCTGATTGTTCTAATCAGTGGCAGCAGCATGATAAGCGGCGCCTCGTATCTAGGTATCTAGTATGATCGATCTCCTCAAAAAACCCAAGCTCATCCGAAAGGTTATCAATTTCTGTGTGAGAAAAACCACTGCTGCATTTTCCAAACAGTGGAGAAAGTGGTTGCTGCAGCGATTGAAGGTCGCCGTCCGCGCGGCTGCATTCGGCGTTTCAATTTAGTTTTGTCAGCAATCGACCGGTTCCTTCCGATTTTTACCGGTTAAATACGCGTCCCGCGGTCACATATGAATAATTTTACGTGTCGTTGATTGTTCAAACAAATAATTTTGAATGAGTATGAAGGTGAAATGGTAATTTTAAGTTTGGATGCGGGCAATAAAAAACGAAGATTCGTTTTTCCAATAATTTGATCATCTTATCAATATATTATTTTATCTTACAAGTACGACAACATGACGTGTCAAGAACATGAGGTGTGAAAAAAATACTAATAACAAGATTAGTCTCAATTAAAAATTCTTATTCTTATAAACTAATTTTTATTCTTCCTGTAAACTATTTCTTTCTTATCAGTAATTATTCTCACGCTACTTTTCGTCATCTGAATCGAATATAACGAAATCGAATTCATCTCCACCGTTTTCTTCGGTGTCAATCGACATAGCTAAAATATACTAGCCAAAAATCCCCTCCCGGGGAAAAAAGCTTGGACAAGTACATTTGTTGGTGATCCCCATTTCCATTTGTTTTCACAGAAAAATCTAATCCCCCCTTGAAAAAAATTGGAAACGCCAACAAAATAAAGAATTTAAGAAAACCAAAAAAAAAAAAATTCAAGAAGATTGAGAAAAATGCAAGAAATGCGAGAATGGCAGAAAAAAAATAATGGTATTCGCTCAGCATAAAAAATTCTGATATCTATAAAACGACAAGTATTCCCTGTCTGAAAATCCTGTTGATGTTCGAAAATCAATTAACGAGAAAAAATAAAATCTTCCAAAAAGACACGTCTCAAAAAAAGGAACCCCTAAATACAAAATGGCGAATCGACAGAAAAACTACTTCATAAAAAAATACAAAACTAAAGTTTGCCATCATATGTTGAGCGTATGCGCACAGAGTACTTGGCCGGCCCGAAATTTTTTGTATTGGCTTCGGCTATTTATAGATGGGTAGAACAACTCGGTTGTGTCCATGAGAAAAATGATAAGCGTTACACAAATGTCACTAAACGCTATACATTCAAATGAATTAGTACAAATTCAAAGTTTTCTCTCAATTTGATATACAATTAATTAATTAAATCATTTGCGCAATATCTTACACAAGTATGGATACGTAGAAAAATAACAACTGATCACTAATTAAGGTGGAGCTAAATATTATATCGAATGACCCGTAATGCGTCGATAAAAATTGCACTTCTAGCAATTTTTTGTATTACTAGCTTGAAATATAAATCGTTTTAGGAGAGAACCCTGATTGACTCGAGATTTTCGCCAAGCTTTCGCGTGTCTTTTCTAAGAAGATTTCTGAAACCAAATAATTACGTTATGCCAAGATTAACCAAGCTGAGCACTTTAATTCAAAATTTCGGGCCGGCCAAGTACTCTGTGCGCATACGCTCAACATATGATGGCAAACTTTAGTTTTGTATTTTTTTATGAAGTAGTTTTTCTGTCGATTCGCCATTTTGTATTTAGGGGTTCCTTTTTTTGAGACGTGTCTTTTTGGAAGATTTTATTTTTTCTCGTTAATTGATTTTCGAACATCAACAGGATTTTCAGACAGGGAATACTTGTCCTTTTATAGATATCAGAATTTTTTATGCTGAGCGAATACCATTATTTTTTTTCTGCCATTCTCGCATTTCTTGCATTTTTCTCAATCTTCTTGAATTTTTTTGTTTTTTGGGTTTTCTTAAATTCTTTATCTTGTTGGCGTTTCCAATTTTTTTCAAGGGGGGATTAGATTTTTCTGTGAAAACAAATGGAAATGGGGATCACCAACAAATGTACTTGTCCAAGCTTTTTTCCCCGGGAGGGGATTTTTGGCTAGGATATCACTTATTGTTTCTGATTGAAAGTCTCCATTTTTTTAGTCCGGTGGGAATAATTTGTTGATTTTTCCCTAGAAGTGTACTCTGTGGAGCTCATTTTAAGCCCAGAATTATGTCTCTATCTCAATTTTTCATCGAGATATGATTTTTTGCCCATTACCATGATTTTTTCTTGAAAAGGACGATTTTTCGACAATTTTCAAACGAAAATCGCGCTTCTCCGAGTAAAAATTGTATAAATTATGATTTTTTTTCTAGCCACTCGATTGGATTCGCTGAAAAAAAGAGCAAACACGTGCCAAAGTCTCAATTCATCGCGAGAATTAAATTTTCGACTTTTGCCCACGAGTTGGAAAAATCAATATTTGAACATGAAGTTCTAGCGAAGAATTTCCCTTCTTGCCTCCATGAGAATAGAATGCTGATTTTTTCCCAGCAACTAGACTCTGTGGAGCTCAATTCAAGCCCAGAATTATGTCTCTATCCCAATGTTTCATCGAAAAATGATTTTTTGCCCATTACCATGATTTCAGCTTGAAAATGACGATTTTTCGACAATTTTCAAACAAAAATCGCGCTTCTTCGAATAAAAATCGTATAATTTATGATTTTTTTTCCCAGCCACTCGGTTTGATACGCTGAAACAAAGAGGGAAGACGTGCCAAAGTCTCAATTTATCGCGAGAATTAAATTTTCGACTTTTGCCCACGAGTTGGAAAAAATCAATATTTTAGCATGAAGTTGTCGCCAAGAATTTATCTTCTTGGCTCCATGAGAAAAAAATGCTTATTTTTTCCCTGCAACTAGACTCTGTGGACCTCGATTCAAGCCAAGAATTGTGTTTCTATCTCAACTTTTAATCTAGAAATGATTTTTTGCCCATTACCATGATTTGAGCTTGAAAATGACGATTTTTCGAAAATTTTCGAACAAAAATCGCTCGAAAACGATACGTAAACGCGTATGAGAATAGTATTTTTGTCTTTTCACCATCAGCTTACAAAAAAACGACATTTTTACATCACTTAGGAGCGAAGAATTTATTTGTTTGGCTTCATGAACATAAAATGCTGATTTTTTCCCTAGACGTATACTCTGTGGACCTTAATTCAAGCCCAGAATTATGTCTCTATCTCAATTTTTCATCGAGATATGATTTTTTGCCCATTACTATGATTTTTGCTTGAAAAGGACGATTTTTCGACAATTTTCAAACGAAAATCGCGCTTTTCCGAGTAAAAATCGTATAAATTATGATTTTTTTCCCAGCCACTCGGTTGGATACGCTGAAATAAAGAGGAAACACGTGCCAAAGTCTTAATTTATCGCGAGAATTAAATTTTCGACTTTTGACCACGAGTTGGAAAAAATCAATATTTTAGCATGAAGTTGTCGCCAAGAATTTATCTTCTTGGCTCCATGAGAAAAAAATGCTGATTTTTTCCCTGTAACTAGACCCTGTGGAGCTCAATTCAAGCTCAAAATTATGTCTCTATCTCAATTTTTCATCGAGAAACGATTTTTTGCCCATTACCATGATTTTAGCTTGAAAATGACGCTTTTTCGAGAGTTTTCAAACGAAAATCGCTCTTCTCCGAGCCAAAATGGTAAAATTATAATTTTTTTTTCCAGCCACTTGGTTTGATACGCTGAAACATAGAGGAAACACGTGCCAAAGTCTCAATATATCGCGAGAATTCAATTTTCGACTTTTGACCACGAGTTGGAAAAAATCAATATTTTAGCATGAAGTTGTAGTGAAGAATTTTTTTCTTTGGCTCCATGAGAATTTTGGCAGAAAGGAACAAATGTACAATTTTTTCTTGTGGCCCAGCGACATGATTTTTATGTCACTGAGCCCTCGCAGCGACAAGATTTTTATGTCACTGAGCCTTCGCAGTGACAAGATTTTTATGTCACTGAGCCCTCGCAGCAACAAGATTTTCATTTGCCTCAGCGACAAGATTTTCATGTCACTGAACCCTCGCAGCGACAAGATTTTCATTTGCCTTTGCAATAAGATTTTCATTTGTCTTAGCGACAAGATTTTTGTTTCGCTGAGAGATATTATTGCTCAGCGATTAATCTTCATGTGGCTCAGCGACAAGATCTTGATGTCACTGAGAGTTATCCGGAGCTATTAGATAACTTGCAGCGACAAGATTTTCATGCGCCTCTGCGACAAGATTTTTATGTGGCTCGAATCAGCGACAAGATTTTTTTATATCGCTGAGAATTATTATGTATAAGTCATGCTGTAAAATAATAAAATGATGGGAGTAGGAAAGGGTCAAAAGATGTGGAGCATATTCATTCATGAAGCGTATTCTCTCGTCATCGGAGCATGTCGGTAATATAACAGTTGAAAATTCGAAATTGTGAGGTTATGACGAGCTGTCAAAGCTGTATCACAGCATTCGTTCAGACTCGGTAACGAAAAACCAGCAACACATTCTTCTCCCATAACCTTGCATCCTCAAGAAAATAAATGGTTAGCCAACGTTCGTTGTTCGACAAGGAACAATTGTAACAGTTATTTTCTCGAAAATATCAAGGGCGGAAAAGAAAAATATGAACTTATTTCAGCTATCTCTCTCTCTCACATTCACCATTCACGTCAAAATGGCCCTTCGAAATATCAGCTGACATTTTTCGCTCGCTCGTCTGCACTGTCGTGTGCACACGACGAATCCATTGGAATCATCGCAGCCTCGACCAATCAGGAATTTCGCAGCCCGGGATTGGCTAAGATGGGCGCAGAGACCCCTTTGAATGTGTTGTCGGGCGGCCATGTACAGACACGTCAAATCCTTCGATGTAGCGTGGTTCTGACGCAGGCTGAGATAGGACTAAGCCCGTGCAAAGTTTTTTCTCAGCAATTACTTAATTAATCGTATCGAATTTGGGCTCTATCGAAAGGGTATCGCGTAATTAGTCTCCATGTCAATTTTCAGGTCGCTAGACGACTCCTGGGCTTTACAGATAGCTGAAATGTCATCGAAATTTTTTTTCCCACCACCGCGAATCGTTTTACTACGAGAAAGTATAGACTCGGCGAGCGCTCGGGACAAGCAGACGACGCACAGCTGTTTTCAAATATACTTGTCCCGAGACTCTGCCGAGTCTCTTGATTGTCCACGAATTGAGGATTACAATATGTACTATCGACGACTTGATTTCTGCTAGAAATAAATAGCCAAGAAATCTTCATGTCTCGGGTACAGAACTTTCCATTAGTTCAAACGATTTCCGCGATAGTAAATACATATCATGGTTTGATTAAAAAATAAAGCGGAAGAGATTTGTACGTGCCACGCGAAATAATAAATATCCAAAAAAAAGGCTGAAAAATCCGGAACCTTGTAATAATTAATAGAATCTTATTCGTTGAAACAATGATATTCGATACTTTTTCTGAAAAAAAAAAATATTACTATAAAATGTTACGAAAGACTTTTGAGAAAAAATTAAAAACAACACAATGAAAATGGCTAAAAAATCGAACAATATCACATAAAATACACTACCGCTCAAAAGTTTGGAAACACTTCTCCAAATTTCTTTTCGCACTCTAAGTTAGATAACTCTGCCGAAAAAAAATATATTCAAATTTCCGAAGCGGCGTTTTGAAAAGGATAAATTAGGCTTTGATTTGCCGCAGTTTAATATATATATATTTTTTTTCGTCCCGGTATGGTCTTCGGCTTGTGGTCGTTTTTCGGTTTTTTTTCGACCCACGCGAATCGCGCGCACAATTGAAGGAAACGTAATTTTTTTTTTTCACCATGAAAAACTCAATAAGGACGGCAGAATCTCCATCTTTGTTTTTGAAAAAAAATTTTGCGATTTTTTTTTCGCAAAGTTATCGTATTTTTCGCTAAAAATGATACATTTTGAAAAATTCAAAATAACACAAGATCCATATGGATCAAGAAAAATGGTAAGGATACAAAAACTTGCGGATTTTTTCTGATAAAACATCTGGAATTTTTTCAGAATTTTTCAGGGAAACTTTTTTTTTTAGTATTTTTTCTTCATAACGAGTGAATTTTTTTTTTCCTTCGATAAAATGTTTGAAGTCACTCACCGCGTTTAAACAAGTTTTTCATCGAAAAAACCGCCTCGATCGAGCTCGATCGGAAAATCAGAAAGGCGCCAAAAAGGCGGTTTTCTCGATGGAAAACTTATTTGAACGCGGTGAGTGCCTTCAAACATTCTATCGAGAGAAAACAAAAATTTTCATTCGTGATCTATGAAAAAAAAAGTTTCCCCGAACAATTCTGAAAAAATTCCAGACGTTTTATTAGAAAAATCCGCAACTTTTTGTATTCCTACCATTATTTCTTGATCCATATGGTTGTTGTGTTATTTTGAATATTTCAAAATATATCGTTTTTAGCGAAAAATACGATAACTTTGCGAAAAAAAATCGCAAAAATTTTTTCCAAAAACAAAAATGGAGATTCTACCGTCCTTTTTGAGTTTTTCGAGGTAAAAAAAAATAAATTACATTTCCTTCAATTGTGCGCCTGATTCGTGAGGGTCGAAAAAAGACCGAAAAACGATCGCAAACCAAAGACCATACCGGGGCGAAAAAAATTATTGAAATGCGGCAAATCAAAGCCTGATTTATTCTTTTTAAAACCCCCCTTCGGAAATTTGAATCTTTTTTTTGGCAGAGTTATCTAACTTTAAGTGCGGAAAGAAATTTGGACAAGTGTATCCAAACTTTTGAGCGGTAGTGTATGTCGATTTAATTTGTTTAAACAATCAACGACACGTTAAATTATTCATATGTGACCGTAGGACGCGTATTTAACCGGTAAAAATCGAAAAGAACCGGTCGATTGCTGACAAAACTAAATTGAAACGCCGAATGCAGCCGCGCGGACGGCGACCTTCAATCGCTGCAGCAACCACTTTCTCCACTGTTGGGAAATTCAGCAGTGGTTTTTCTCACACAGAAATTGATAACCTTTCGGATGAGCTTGGGGTTTTTTGAGGAGATCGATCATACTAGATACCTAGATACGAGGCGTCGCTTATCATGCTGCTGCCACTGATTAGACCAATCAGGGGGGCTTGCAGCACTGCATTATCGTATAGTCCTATCACTCCCCTATTTCGAGGAACAAATGAAAATTGGGAGTCTTATCATACTAGAAACCAGATTTTTTCATAATTTTTTTTTTTTTATGTCGCCGCCAGGTTTTTTGCATTGCAGCATCGCCATTTCGTGTTTGCCCATTAATGACGTGACTAATTATATATATCTCATCCGGTAGTCTTATCGAACTAGGTTTAGTGTCGTGGGCTCTTAGACTATACAGTCGGTCCCGTGCTCGCCTCGCGGCATCGGAGCTACGTCACATCTTGACAGGAGAACGTAAAAACAGACTACAGCTATACACACGTGACATACACCAGTACAAGTACTTGTGTATGCCTCGTATGTACATCTGGAGCTCGTTACGCCCGTATCAAGAGACTCGGCAGAGTCTCGGGACAAGTACATTTGAAAACAGCTGTGCGTCGTTTGCTTGTCCCGAGCGCTCGCCGAGTCTATACTTTCTCGTAGTAAAACGATTCGCGGTGGTGGGAAAAAAAATTTCGATGACATTTCAGCTAACTGTAAAGCCCAGGAGTCGTCTAGTGACCTGAAAATTAACATGGAGACTAATTACGCGATGCTCTTTCGATTGAGCCTAAAATAAGTACGATTGATCAAGTAATTGCTGAGAAAAAACTTTGCACGGGCTTAGTCCTATCTCAGTCTTCGTCAGAACCATGCTACATCGAAGGATTTGACGTGTCTGTATATGGCCGCCCGACAACACATTCAAATGGGTCTGTGCGCCCATCGTAGCCAATCCCGGGCTGCGAAATTCCTGATTGGTCGAGGCTGCGATGATTCCAATGGATCCGTCGTGCACACGACAGTGCAGACGAGCGAGCGGAAAATAACTGTTACAATTGTTCCTTGTCAAATAACGAATGTTGGCTAACCATTTATTTTCTTGAGGATGCAAGGTTATGGGAGAAGAATGTGTTGCTGGTTTTTCGTTACCGAGTCTGAACGAATGCTGTGATACAGGTTTGACAGCTCGTCATAACCTCACAAATTCGAATTTTGAGCTGGCATATTACCGACATGCTCCAATGACGAGAGAATATGCTTCATGAATGAATATGCTCTACATCTTTCGACCCTTTCCTACACCCACCATTTTATTCATTTACAGCATGACTTATACATAATAACTCTCAGCGGTATAAAAATCTTGTCACTGATTCGAACCACATAAAATTCTTGTCGGAGCGGCACATAAAAATCTTGTCGCCGCAAGTTAACTAATGGCTCCGGATAACTCTCAATGACATCAAGATCTCTTCGCTAAGCCACATGAAGATTATTCGCTGAGCAATAATATCTCTCAGCAAAACAAAAATCTTGTCGCTAATACCCATGAAAATCTTGTTGCTGAGGCAAATGAAAATCTTGTCGCCGCAAGGCCTCAGTGACATAAAAAACTTGTCGCTGCGAGGGCTCGGTGACATAAAAATCTTTTCGCTGCGAGGGCTCAGTGACATAAAAATCATGTCGCTGAGCCACAAGAAAAAATTGTACATTTGTTCCTTTCTGCCAAAATTCTCATGGAGCCAAGGAAAAAAATTCTTCACCACAACTTCATGCTAAAATATTGATTTCTTCCAACTCGTGGTCAAAAATTAAAAATTGAATTCTCGCGATAAATTGAGACTTTGGCACGTGTTCCCTCTTTGTTTCAGCGTATCAAACCGAGTGGCTGGAAAAAAAAATCATAATATTACCATTTTGGCTCGGAAAAAAGCGATTTTTGTTTGAAAATTGTCGAAAAATCGTCATTTTCAAGCTAAAATCATGGTAATGGGCAAAAAATCATTTCTCGATGAAAAATTGAGATAGAGACATAATTCTGGGCTTGAATTGAGCTCCACAGAGTATAGTTGCAGGGAAAAAATCAGCATTTTTTTCTCATGGAGCCAGCAAGATAAATTCTTGACGACAACTTCATGCTAAAATATTGATTTTTTCCAACTCGTGGTCAAAAGTCGAAAATTTAATTCTCGCGATAAATTGAGACTTTCGCACGTGTTCCCTCTTTGTTTCAGCGTATCAAACCGAGTGGCTGCAAAAAAAATCATAAATTATACGATTTTTACTCGGAGAAGCGCGATTTCCGTTTGAAAATTGTCGAAAAATCGTCCTTTTCAAGCAAAAATCATGGTAATGGGCAAAAAATCATATATCGATGAAAAATTGAGATAGAAACATAATTCTAGGCTTG
This sequence comes from Diadegma fenestrale, assembly GCA_037043255.1. Lineage (NCBI taxonomy): Eukaryota > Metazoa > Arthropoda > Insecta > Hymenoptera > Ichneumonidae > Diadegma > Diadegma fenestrale. The sequence goes on from CM073317.1 coordinate 1,233,482, forward strand.
AATTGTGCTCCACAGAGTCTAGTTGCTGGGAAAAAATCAGCATTCTATTCTCATGGAGCCGAGAAGAAAACTTTTTCGCTACAAATTCATGTTCAAATATTGATTTTTCTAACTCGTGGGCAAAAGTCGAAAATTGAATTCTCGCGATAAATTGAGACTTTGGCACGTGTTTCCTCTTTGTTTCAGCGTATCCAACCGAGTGGCTTGAAAAAAAATCATCATTTATACGATTTTTACTCGGAGAAGCGCAATTTTCGTTTGAAAATTGTCGAAAAATCTCCCTTTTCAAGCAAAAATCATGGTAATGGACAAAAAATCATATCTTGATAAAAAATTGAGAAAGAGACATGATTCTGGGCTTGGATTGAGGTCCAAATAGTGTACTTCTAGGGAAAAAACCAGCATTTTATGTTCATGAAGCCGAACAAATAAATTCTTCGCTCCTAAGTGATGTAAAAATGTCGTTTTTTTTTGTAAGCTGATAGTGAAAAGGCAAAAATACCATTCTCGAGCAAAATCAAGATTATGGCACGTGTTCGGGATTCCGCCTTGCCTTACAAGCGGGCGAGCTTCCCGAGCAGCTCACAGCGCGGCAGCACCTCGTGGACGCTCTCGCTTCGCCTCAACGCGCATGCGCGGGCCGACTCACGCCGGCCGGCGACCGAGAGCGGCCATGATTAATCGCCCTCTCGCTTCTTGACCGCGCTACGAGTAACATCGCCGTATCGCGTCCCAAGTTTCCTTTACCCTTTGTTCACCCGCACCCGCAATTAACTTTAATGTCCCGCTAATTTGTGCCTTCTGCACTCATTAATCCCGCTCGATTGGCGCATTAGGCGCAATCGACCCGCGCTCGTTTACATCGCATTTCCGTAATATTTAAGCTCACTGCGTGGCCGGGCCGAGCCACGTGTGTCACCAAGGTTCCACAAAGGCCCCGCTTCCACGTCGTGATTGAGCCTCGTGATCGTAGAGTCAGTGCGCGAAATCCGATATTTGTACACCGCTACGTACAAGTTACGCCGCTATCATTTTGTATCATCGTTTTGTACCAATTTCAACTGTTAATAAATCTCTCGACAAGCGGATCTTCCGCGCTCACACTACGCGTCTTCAAACACGTTTATTTTCCATCGTCGGCACGATCCTCAACACCCGGCATCCTTAAAACAACTCAAATCCTGAACATTTGGTCCTTCGAGCCGGATCGTGCCAATCAAGAGACTCGGCAGAGTCTCGGGACAAGTACATTTGAAAACAGCTGTGCGTCGTCTGCTTGTCCCGAGCGCTCGCCGAGTCTATACTTTCTCGTAGTAAAACGATTTGCGGTGGTGGGAAAAAAAATTTCGATGATATTTCAGCTAACTGTAAAGCCCAGGAGTCGTCTAGCGACCTGAAAATTGACATGGAGACTAATTAAGCGATGCGCTTTCGATAGAGCCCAAATTCGGTACGATTGATTAAGTAATTGCTGAGAAAAAACTTTGCACGGGCTTAGTCCTATCTCAGACTGCGTCAGAACCACGCTACATCGAAGGATTTGACGTGTCTGTATATGGCCGCCCGACAACACATGCAAAGGGGTCTGTGCGCCCATCTTAGCCAATCCCGGGCAACGAAATTTCTGATTGGTCGAGGCCGCGATGATTCCAATGGATCCGTCGTGGGCAATTCATGGACAAGTACAAACAAAAAAAAAGTGCAGACGAGCGAGCGAAAAATGTCAGCTGATATTTCGAAGGGCCACATTGACGCGAGTGTGAGAGAGATAGCTGGAATAAGTTCATATTTTTCTTTCTCGCCCTTGACATTTTCGAGACAATAACTGTCACAACTTGTTCCTTGTCGAACAGAGAAGAATGTGTTGGAGGTTTGTCGTTACCGAGTCTGAACGAATGCTGTGATACAGCTTTGACAGCTCGTCATAACCTCACAAATTCTAATGCTCAGCTGGCATATTACCGACATGCTCCTATGACGGCAGACTCTCTCTGCTTCATGATTGAATATGCTCCACATCTTTTCACCTATTCCTACACCCACCATTTTATTCATTTACAGCATGACTTACAATGCCGCAGACATTAGATTAATCGCTCAGCGTTAATGACTCTCAGGGAAATAAACTCTTGTCGCTGAGCGAAATAAACTCTTGTCGCTGAGCAAAAAAAACTCTAGTCGCTGAGCGACATGAAACACTTGTCACTGAGCCACATGAAAATCTTGTCGCTGCGAGGGCTCAGTGACATGAAAATCTTGTCGCTGAACCACATGAAGATTAATCGCTAAGCGATGATATCTCTCAGTGACATAAAAATCTTGTCGCTGAGGCAAATGAAAATCTTGTCGCTGGGAGGGCTCAGTGACATGAAAATCTTGTCGCTGAGGCAAATGAAAATCTTGTTGCTGCGAGGGCTCAGTGACATAAAAATCTTGTCGCTGAGCGACATGAAAATCTTATCGCTGAGTAACACGAAAATCTCGTCGCTAAGGCAAATCAAAATCTTGTCGCTGCGAGGGCTCAGTGACATGAAAATCTTGTCGCTGAACCACATGAAGATTAATCGCTAAGCGATGATATCTCTCAGTGACATAAAAATCTTGTCGCTGAGGCAAATGAAAATCTTGTCGCTGGGAGGGCTCAGTGACATGAAAATCTTGTCGCTGCGGCAAATGAAAATCTTGTTGCTGCGAGGGCTCAGTGACATAAAAATCTTGTCGCTGAGCGACATGAAAATCTTATTGCTGAGCAACACGAAAATCTTGTTGCTAAGGCAAATCAAAATCTTGTCGCTGCGAGGGCTCAGTGACATGAAAATCTTGTCGCTGAACCACATGAAGATTAATCGCTAAGCGATGATATCTCTCAGTGACATAGACATCTTGTCGCTGAGGCAAATGAAAATCTTGTCGCTGGGAGGGCTCAGTGACATTAAAATCTTGTCGCTGAGGCAAATGAAAATCTTGTTGCTGCGAGGGCTCAGTGACATAAAAATCTTGTCGCTGAGGCACAAGAAAATGTTGTACATTCATCCTTTTTTGATAGTTATACATTTTTTTCCTGCTAGAGGTCAAATTCGAAAAAAATTGTCCGAAAAAAAAAATTCTAAGAGAAATTCTAAAAAAAATTCCAGGCGATTTAGTATGAAAATACGCAACTTCTTGTATTTGTAAAATTTTCTATAAATCCTATCATTCTTGGGTGATATTGAATTTTTCAAAACTTTATGTTTTTGGCCAAAAACGAAATAATTTTCGGGAAAAAAATTACAACAAATTTTTCAAAAGGGGAAGATGGAGCCTCTGCATTGCATTGCAAGTTTTAAATAGTAAAAAAAAAAAAATCCCTTATATTGTGCTCCGGATGCGCGATGGTCGAAAAAAGGCATAAAAACGGTCCGGAACCAAAGTCCGTACCAGGCCAAAAAAGAAATCAATAAAAAAATATTCAAATAAGGCAAACTCAAGCCTGATCTATCCTTTTTAAAACGTCACTCTGGAAATTTTAATATATTTCTTTTTGGCAGAGTTGTCTGATGTATCTAAACGTTTGAGCAGTAGTGCATGAGCGGATCGACGAAACTGAACCGATTTAAAAGATGGGGAAAGATTCACGAAGTATCATGTGATAAAAAAAAAATTAAGGTTCCGGAGGAGTCAGAAAAAAGAAGTGATATCCTAGCCAAAAATCCCCTCCACGGGGAAAAAAAGCCTGGACAAGTCCATTTGTTCGTGACCCCCGATTTTCGCTCAGCACTAAAAATTCTTGATATCCATAAAAGGACAAGTATTCCATTGATGGCTGAAAATCAATTAACGAGAAAAAGGGAAAACGTCCAAAAAGACATGGCACAAAAAAAAGAAACCCCTAAATACAAAATGTCATACAAAAATTTAAAAACTAAAGTTTGCCATCGCATGTTGAGCAGTTGAGCGGATGCGCACAGAGAACTTGTCCGGCCCGAAAATTTTTGTATTAGCTTCCGCTATTCATCAACTCGGTTGTAATCATGAGAAAAAAAGATGAGCGTTATACAAACATTAGTGAACTTTATACATTCAAATGAATTGGTACAAATTCAAAGTTTTCTCTCGATTTGATATATCATTAATAAATTATTCATTTGTGCAATATTTTACACGAGTATGGATACATACAAGAATAACAACTAATGACCAATTGAGGTGCAGCTAGTTAAATTCAATGACCCGTAATGCATCGGTAAAAATTGCACTTCTAGCTATTTTTTGTATCATTCGCTTGAAATGTAAAGCGGTTTAGAAGAGAACCTTGATCGACTCGAGATTTTCACCGACCTTTCACGTGTCTTTTCTAAAAAGCTTTCTGGGACCAAGCGATTACGTTATCGCAAGTTCACCTCCTGTGAGCAATTCTAATAAAAATTTTCGGGCCGGACAAGTTCTCTGTGCGCATCCGCTCAACTGCTCAACATGCGATGGCAAACTTTAGTTTTTAAATTTTTGTATGACATTTTGTATTTAGGGGTTTCTTTTTTTTGTGCCATGTCTTTTTGGACGTTTTCCCTTTTTCTCGTTAATTGATTTTCAGCCATCAATGGAATACTTGTCCTTTTATGGATATCAAGAATTTTCAGTGCTGAGCGAAAATCGGGGGTCACGAACAAATGGACTTGTCCAGGCTTTTTTTCCCCGTGGAGGGGATTTTTGGCTAGGATTGTAAATTCGCGAGTGTTGGTGCGTGTGTGTAAAAAAGTTCGCGAGTCGAGAAAATTCTGTGCAGCGCGAGACCGCGTGGCAACTTGGCCAGTCCAAGCGGCCAACTACTGTGCCGTGCACGGTCGCTCTAGACCTTTCCGCCCGCGTGAACGTGGCCAATCGTTGCACTCTGCAACAGTCATTGGCCACTTTAGACAATTTTTCGTTTCGACCACGCCGGCACGTGTCTCGCTCGCGATCGCGATCGATCGTGCTTCGCTCCTCATTTTCCACGACTCTACGACGTGTTCGCGAGTTTTCTTAATTTCGCGAATCAAATTCGAGCGCTGTGCGTGTGACGCGTAACATCGCGAGTGCCATTATCGCTTTTCGATCGAGTTTTCGGCGTAGTGCGTGTGTGTGACCGCGTCGCTCTGCGATTTCGAGCAACTCTCGCGCTCGATCTTCGCATTCGAGCTCAGCGCCGCCATTTTGAGCGGCTTTTCGCACTCACGTCGCGCCGCGTCGTTTCGCTCTTCGTCGCGTGTGCCCGACCGCGTCGCTCAGTGAATTCGAACAACTCTCGCGCTCGATCATCAAACTCTCGCACAATTCCGCCATTTTTGGTGGATTTTCGCACTCTCGCGTAGTTTCGTGTCGCGTTCAGTCCTCGCGTGTGCTCGCCCTCGTCGCCGCGTGCTTTCGAGCAATTTTCACGCTCGATCGCTGCACTCGACCACAAATCCGCCATCTTGAGTGGATTTTCGCACTCTCGCGTAGTTTCGTGTCGCGTTCAGTCCTCGCGTGTGCTCGCCCGCGTCGCCGTGTGCTTTCGAGCAATTTTCACGCTCGATCGCTGCACTCGAGCACAAATCCGCCATCTTGAGTGGATTTTCGCACTCTCGCGCAGTTTCGCGTCGTGTTCAATCGCCGCGTGTGCTCGCCCGCGTCGCCGTGTGCTTTCGGGCAATCCCCGAGCTCAATTTTCGCACTCGAGCCCTGAGCCGCCATTTTGAGTGCGCTTCTCGCACTCTCGCGCTGTCTCGTGTCGCGCAATCGCCGCGTGTGCGCGTTCTCAGTGCTCGTCGCGTTCAAGGGCAGTTTGAACTCAAGTCGGACTTTCGAGTCAACGCCCGCCACTTTCGAGCAGTGTCGCGCGCGTAGCTCGACAGTGACTCGTCCGCGTTTCGCGCCGCGTTAGTCGTTCGTCGTTTTCGTGTGCGCGCCGCGTAATCTCAGCCCGCGAGCGAGATGTCGAACCCGCCGTCCGGTCGTACGACGCCCGAAGTCGTCGTCGACCCCGGTTCGCCGCACGAGGTCAACGAAATTAAGGCCGATCCTGCCCCAACTGCAGTCGCCGGAGCCTCCGGGCTCGATCAAAGCCTTCAGCCTGAGTCGTCCGAGAAAGGCGCGAAACAACGAGCCGGCAGTGGGCGATCGTCCCGCCAAAATTCGCCGGCGCGTCTTCCGACCGAACTCGAGGTTAAGTTTAGGACGCAATTGAGCCGCATAAAAACAATCGACTCAATTTTGAATGAATCCGTCCACGACTGGTCCCTGGACAACGAAGCTGATCTGCAAGTTGAGCTCAGCAATCTTGAGGCAATTCACGCCGACTTCAAGGAGACGCATCGGTACTTCGAGCTCAACTGGCCCGCCGCATTCATCGACCACGAATATTTCGCACTCGATTACCATGGCTCAGAGTCGAAATTATACCGCAAGTGCGTGAAAGCACTCAACAAATTGCGCGCGCAATTCGTGGCCGAGCAGGAGCTCAACAAATCAACCTCGTCGGAGTCCAGATGCACACCGAAGCTTCCGGACATCCAACTCAAGAGCTTCAGCGGCGAGTACGCAGACTGGCCCAGCTTCAAGGAGATGTTCGAGGAACTGATCATGAAAAACACTCGCATCTCCGACATCGAGCGGCTTCACTACCTTCGCAGCTGCATGTCCGCAGGACCGGCCGAGTTGATCGCGAATTTCCCACTGATGGGGAATTCCCTGAAGCCATCATGGGAAACCCTTGTCGCTCGCTACGACAACAAGCGGCTCCTCATCCAGGCTCAACTCGATAAAATGTGCAGCTTAACGAAGCTCACAAAAAAGTCCGCTAAAGGACTTAACGCACTCATCTCGAGAGTCTCTGAAGCCTGCAAGGCCCTCGACGTGATGGGAGTTAACGAAAATCTGGGCTCGTGCATCCTGGTGCACCACGTGTGTCACCATTTGGACAGCGCCACGCGGGAGGCATGGGAAAATTCCCTTGGCTCCTCCACCGAGTTCCCAAGCTTCTCAAAGCTCGAGGAATTTCTGACGATTCGAGCGCGTGCGCTCGAACGCATCGAAGCTTCCACGCCCGTGGCGGCCAACACCGCGCAATTGTCCAGGCCCGCCAGCTCCCACACAGCATCCGCATCGCAGAGCCCCGCTAAACCGCTCCGCGACAATAGTGCGTATCATTGCGACTGCTGCAACGGCTCGCACTACATAATTACGTGCGCCAAGTTCCGAAACCTCGACACACAAGGACGCCGCAAGATCGCGTCCAATTGCAGGCTGTGCTTTAACTGCCTCGGCAGACACAGCTCAAACGCCTGCAAGTCGACTAAAACCTGTCGACACTGTGGCAGCAAACACCACACGATGCTGCACGAGGAACCGAGCCGCAACAAAACCGCAGCGGACAGCGCAAAGCCGTCCACATCCGCAGCTCCACAATAGGAGATCGGTGCAATCGTCAAAACCGCACGCAACAACGTGCCAAGCACTCACTCCGCATTAGCGCCTTGCACGCAACACTCATGCGTGCCCTGCACTCACACGAGCACGCTACTTGCCACAGCACTCGTAACCGTGCTCCCGTCTCTCGAACACATGAGAGCGCGAGCACTCGTCGATCCGGGATCCGAATTATCGTTCATCTCGGAACAACTCTTCCGCAAATTGAACGTCCGTCGTCAAAATTCCGCAATCCCGATCATCGGCATTGGAGGAGGAACAACAACACAAACGCAAGGAATGGCGACAATCAAATTACGATCGCTTCATTCCTCCGCCGCAGCAACGCTTAACGTTCACGTTCTCAAGCAAGTGACATCGGTGCTGCCATCGTTCTACTCCGCAAAGCAAGCGTGGCCGCATTTGAACAACCTGAAGCTGGCAGATCCAGCCTTCATGGAGCCACGCCCTGTCGACGTTATCATCGGCGCTGACGCATACGGGCAAGTAATCATGCCCAACGTAATCAAGCGCTCGTCGACGATGCCGATCGCACAGCAGTCAATCTTTGGTTGGCTGATCCTGGGCCCCGTGCACTCATCAAACTCACCAGTGTGCACCGCACTCCACGTAAGTACACAAACCAGCAACGACGAGCTGCAAGCTCTCCTCACCAAATTCTGGGTTCAAGAGGAGATGCCCACTGATTCAGAAGGAGCCCTCACTCATGAAGAACAAGAGTGCGAAAATCATTTCAAACAAACGCACTCTCGAGACTCCACGGGTCGCTACACAGTGCGACTCCCCCTGAAATCATCACCCGCTGTACTTGGCAACTCGTACGTCGCAGCTCATCGTTGCCTTACGCGGACTCTACGCAAACTACAGAAGGATGACGCATACCGAGAACTCTACACCAACTTCATGCGGGAGTATGAAGATCTCGGCCACATGGTTCGCATTCCACTAAACTCAACAACCGCTCCGCATCGAGGTGAGTTCCACGCCAGCGACTTCGGTGGCGAGAAGACCTTGGCACCATCTGCCTCAAAAACAGTTGGAGGGTTGAGGGTCTCGTCCCCTGGGTCAACGGCACGCACTCATCCTCACGGGGTGTACTATTTGCCGAACCATGGAGTGCTGCGTCCTGACAGCACGACAACGAAACTTCGTGTAGTTTTCAACGGGCCGTGTCCAACAACAACCGGACAGTCCCTCAACGATATAATGCACACTGGCCAGAACTTGCTTCTGGACATAACCGACGTCCTCACGTGGATTCGCCACCACCGCCACATTTTTGCGACCGACATCACAAAAATGTATCGGCAAATCAATGTGCACGAGGACGACCACGATCTACAGAGAATTCTGTGGATCGACGACGATAATCAAGAGACGCACTTTCAGCTCACGACGGTGACGTACGGAACAAGAGCCGCTCCATTCTTGGCCGTACGAGTTCTCCTCCAACTCTTGGAGGATGAAGGACACCGCTTTCCCTTGGCAATTCCATCACTGCTCAAGGGACGCTACGTCGACGACATCTTCGGTGGAGCAGACTCCGTCGAACAACTCATCGACATCGCACTCCAGCTGAAAGAACTTTGCCACGCGGGAGGATTCCCACTGGCCAAGTGGCAATCAACGCATCAAGAGTTGCTAGCTGCAATCTCCGCAAGCAAGGCACCCGCGTCCACAATTTCATTTGACAATTGCTCGACCAAGATACTCGGGTTGAAATGGAACGCACGAGCTGACGAATTCACCTTCGCAGCCCGCTTCGACAAGGTCGAGAAAACAATCACCAAACGCCAAATATTATCTGAGGTAGCACAGATATTCGATCCACTTGGCTTCATATCACCAGTGACGATCCGCGCCAAGGTCTTACTTCAAGAACTTTGGTTGCAAAAGATCAGCTGGGACGCGCCGCTGCCAACCCCGGTCGTAACGAGGTGGCACGCCATCAGAGAAGACCTTCAAGAATTGGCCAAAATTTCCATCCCACGGTGGTTCAACACATGGAGCAATTCCACGGTTGAGCTACACGGCTTCTCTGATGCATCGCAACTAGCGATGTCCGCCGTTGTCTACTTAGTAGTCAACTGTCCGTCCGCTGGCGTCTCGTCTACCCTCGTTTGCGCAAAAACGCGAGTCGCCCCGCTTAAGCAACTGACCATCCCGAGGTTAGAACTCTGCGCAGCGCTGCTATTATCAAAGCTCATCAGACGAACTCAAGTGACGCTACAGCTACCAATCGCACACACTCACTTGTGGACGGACTCGCAAGTAACTCTATCGTGGATCAACGCACCCGCTTCACGGTGGAAGGACTATGTCAGGAACCGCGTGCTGTTGATTCAGCAGCTTGTCCCAATGGCTCAATGGAGACACGTTCCTGGCACTTCAAATCCTGCGGACGGGCCTTCCAGAGGCCTGACGACAAACCAACTCCGAGATCATCCACTTTGGTGGACGGGACCACCATGGATGCTCAAGGCGCAAGATAAGTGGCCTCGTCAACCACTCGCCGCTGACGACTTCATCATCCCAGAAGCTCGTCCTGGAATCGCACTCTTCTGTGCCGCACCCAAGCCTGAATATCGGTGGGAATTAATCAACCGATATTCATCATTACAAAGGCTCATCAGGATCACCGCAATCTGCATCAAGGTCGTTGCAAAATTGAAAAGGCAACCATCTGCAGCTCCCATCACAATTCTGTCTCCGACAGACTTGGAAGCCGCACGAATCCTGTGGGTCAAAGCGACGCAAGCGCTTTACTTCGCAGATGAGATTAGAGTGATGAGCTCGCACTCCACTCTCGACAAAAACCACGCATTCTCCCGTCTCACTGCTTTCCTTGATCACGAAGGCGTGATTCGGGTTGGAGGCAGGCTACAGCAATCATCGCTCTCACCCGAGAGCATGCATCCCGCGATACTGCCAAGGCACTCACGCTTGACCTAATTGGTCATTGCCAACGCACACCTCCGAACACTCCATGGAGGCACGCAGTTAACGCTATCCGACATCCGCCAATCCTATTGGATTCTCGGAGGTCGAGCCCCAGTGAAAGCGCACGTTCTCCGCTGCATTAAGTGCGCACGGCAGCGTGGAATTCGCGCGCAACAACTGATGGGCCAACTGCCCGCTGCAAGAGTATCGCCGTTCCGCCCCTTCACGCATACTGGCCTCGACTATGCCGGGCCACTGACAATCAAGACCTGGAAGGGACGCGGAGCGAAATCAACAAAGGGATGGATCTGCGTCTTCGTGTGCCTCACGACGTCAGCAGTGCATCTTGAGGTCGTCAGTGACTACTCCACGGACGGCTTCATCGCAACGTACCGCCGCTTCGTTTCAAGAAGAGGAATTCCGCACGTCTTGCACTCAGACTGCGGCACCAACTTGGTCGGCGCCGATTCAGCACTCAAAAAGATGTTCAATCAAAGCACGCAAGAACATCACGCCATCGCCACGCACTTGTCTCAAGACAAGACCCACTGGAAATTCAATCCACCCGCCGCTCCGCATATGGGCGGCAAGTGGGAGGCTGTGGTAAAATCGCTGAAGTTTCATCTTCGCCGCACCATCAGCGACATCGCGCTGACGTTCGAGGAATTGACAACGCTTCTCACGCAGATCGAAGCGACACTGAACTCACGTCCCCTCGAACCTCTCAGCGACGACCCGGACGATGTGTCAGCCCTCACGCCAGGACATTTCCTGACTGGAGCTGCACTCTCGTCATTGCCCGAGGCTTCGCTCACTGAGCAAAAACTCGGACATCTGCATCGCTGGCGCCTCATCCAACAACGCTTCCAAGTTTTCTGGAAGCAGTGGAGCGCCCAATACCTGCATCAACTCCAATCGGTCTCCAAGTGGCGTCATCCTTCCCACGAAATCAAGGAAGGCTCTCTCGTCCTCATTACCGACGAGAGATTCCCACCGAGCAAGTGGCCGCTTGCTCGAGTTACAGCCGTCCATCCTGGCGAGGATGGACTCACCAGAGTTGTAACACTGAAGACCGCATCCACGACGCTAACACGGCCCATCGCGAAGCTGTCACCGCTTCCGATCAACTAGATCTTCAAGACCATCGAGATCTTCAAGACCATCGAGACCTTCAAGACCATCGAGATCTTCAAGACCATCGAGACCTTCAAGACCATCGAGAACATCGAGATCTTCACTCGCCGCTGAGGACGTCGTCCCTCACTGGAACATCACCACTACCGTGCTGATGGCGGGAGAATGTTCGGGATTCCGCCTTGCCTTACAAGCGGGCGAGCTTCCCGAGCAGCTCACAGCGCGGCAGCACCTCGTGGACGCTCTCGCTTCGCCTCAACGCGCATGCGCGGCCCGACTCACGCCGGCCGGCGACCGAGAGCGGCCATGATTAATCGCCCTCTCGCTTCTTGACCGCGCTACGAGTAACATCGCCGTATCGCGTCCCAAGTTTCCTTTACCCTTTGTTCACCCGCACCCGCAATTAACTTTAATGTCCCGCTAATTTGTGCCTTCTGCACTCATTAATCCCGCTCGATTGGCGCATTAGGCGCAATCGACCCGCGCTCGTTTACATGGCATTTCCGTAATATTTAAGCTCACTGCGTGGCCGGGCCGAGCCACGTGTGTCACCAAGGTTCCACAAAGGCCCCGCTTCCACGTCGTGATTGAGCCTCGTGATCGTAGAGTCAGTGCGCGAAATCCGATATTTGTACACCGCTACGTACAAGTTACGCCGCTATCATTTTGTATCATCGTTTTGTACCAATTTCAACTGTTAATAAATTTCTCGACAAGCGGATCTTCCGCGCTCACACTACGCGTCTTCAAACACGTTTATTTTCCATCGTCGGCACGATCCTCAACACCCGGCATCCTTAAAACAACTCAAATCCTGAACAGCACGCGTTTACGTTTCCTTTCAGCTCAACAAATTATGTGGCTTGGAAAAAATTTTAAATTTATACTATTTTCAATCGGAGAAGAGCGATTCTCGTTTGAAAATTGATGAAAAATCGTCATTTTCAAGCAAAAATCATGGTAATGGGCAAAAAGTCATATCTCGGAGGAAAATCGAGATATAGACATGATTCTGGACTTAAATTGAGCTCCACAGAGTATATTTTTGAGGAAAAAATCAGCAATTTATTCCCATAAACACAACTAAATAAAATCTTCGCTCCGAAGTCATGTAAAAATGTCGTTTTTTTCTAAGCTGATAGTGAAAATGCAAAAATACAATTCCCAAGAAAAATTAAGATTATGGCGTGCGTTGACGTTTCCTCCCAGCTTAACAAACCATGTGGACAAAAAACATGATTTTACCGTCGTTGCTCGGAGAAGAGCGATTTTCGTTTGGAAATTTATGAAAAATCGTCGTTTTCGAGCAAAGATCATGGAAATGGGCCAAAATCATATCTCGGTGAAAAATTAAGATAGATTGTTGGCTTTAAATTTTTTAAATTAACATGATTGTTGGCTTAAAATGAGCTTCACAGAGTACACTTCTAGAGAAAAATCAGCAAATTATGCCTACCGGACTGAAAAAATTGGAGACTTTCAATCAGAAAAAATAAGTGATATCCTAGCCAAAAATCCCCTCCCGGGGAAAAAAGCTTGGACAAGTACATTTGTTTTTGATCCCCGTTTCCATTTGTTTTTACAGAAAAATCTAATCCCTCCTTGAAAAAAATTGGAAACCCCAACAAAATAAAGAATTTAAGAAAACCCAAAAAAAAATTCAAGAAGATTGAGAAAAATGCAAGAAATGCGAGAATGGTAGAAAAAAATTAATGGCATTCGCTCAGCATAAAAAATTCTGATATCTATAAAAGGACAAGTATTCCCTGTCTGAAAATCATGTTGATGTTCGAAAATCAATTAACGAGAAAAAAGAAAATCTTCCAAAAAGACACGTCTCGAAAAAAGGAACCCCTAAATACAAAATGGCGAATCGACAGAAAAACTTCACAAGAAAATACAAAACCAAAGTTTGCCATCATATGTTGAGCGTATGCGCACAGAGTACTTGGCCGGCCCGAAATTTTGAATTAACGTGCTCAGCTTGGTTAATCTCGGCATAACGTAATTATTTGGTTTCAGAAATCTTCTTAGAAAAAACACGCGAAAGCTGGGCGAAAATCTCGAGTCAGTCAAGGTTCTCTCCTAAAACGATTTATATTTTGTGACGGGTTCTTCACAATCGCTAGAGAAATGATGGGAGAAAAATAAATAACCAAGGCGAAAAATGAATTAAAATGGTAACAACAAATTTCGGATTTATTTAATGGATTGGATACAATAAAAAGAGGGAATTTATACGAGAAAAATAAGGGGCGCCAGCTGGTTAAATCGGTCCAGCAACCGTTACAAAAAATGGCCAAAAATTGGACGAAAACAATAATAAATGAGTTGTATTAATGAAAATAAATTGGACTGGCTCAGGAAGAATCAAGAAAAACTTAAACGCAAGGACAGAGGGTCCTTGAAACTCAGGCGTCTTACAATACCAGTGACAAAAAGGGGAACGACGCGCGAGCGAGCCACGCGATCGAACGAACCACGCGGACGCTCGAACCGGGCCGCGTCGGCGGAACCCGATTGAATGAATCGAGCGAAATCTCACTCGCTTCACACGCGAAAAACACGAAAACGGGGCTACAAATGACGAAAAAGGGGACACGAGGTGGGCGATCGACGATGGGAGTCAAAAAAAATATGCAAGAAAATATCGCGACGGGGCTCGAAAACGTGAAACACTGACTCGAAAAATCACGGGAGGGAATGACGGACAAAAAGGGGCAAAAATGGTTTCACGAATAATCGACAGGGGCAAACTCGATGGCACAACACTCGTCGCGTCGACTGACCGACGAAATAATATCTTTCTCGAACGAAAAGTTCGAGAAAGCACACGAAAACGAAAAATTGGGTATTTGGGAAGAGTCAAACGACAAGGGAAAAATGGCGTCGCGCGCCCGGCAAGAATCGAAGGACTCACCTGTTTTCTCGATTCCTGAGAGGAAAATCGGAGAATTCGGTGCCGACGTAATCCAAGATAGTCCGGAGAGTGGTCCTTCGTGAAGCCGGGTCGTCGTAATGATTTTAATTATTAATTTAACACAAGAAAACTCCAGAAAAAGCACGAAAAAACGGAACACGTGTTGACCGTGTCGAGTCCGAAGCGGAAGAGAGAGAACTTCAGCGTCTCCTCGAGCTCCTCGGGACGCTCTCGAAGCTTCGCGAAGTCTCGATAGCCAATCAGAACGCGGCTTTAGAGCCGGCTGATTATCGATCCGTTATTGAGCGCCGGCCTCGCGAGATCGCACACAGGTGGCGCTGACGCTGGCCTCGCGACCGGGCGCTGGCGCCACGCTGTCTGCCTCGCGAGACCGAGGCTCAAATCAAGATGGCGGCGCCCACGGCTGTCAAAACAGCCGTGGCAAAGTCGCGTTGTTATCGTCGAAAATACGTCTCGACGCCGCGGAACCCGTTGAGTTTCCTCCGACTCGACGGACAAGCCTTTGTCGGAGGAACGATGGGTGACACGGTTTCCGCGACTCGACGCTTGCCGCGAAAATCGAGTGAGTGCGGGGCTAAGGGGCTGAGGGGGGAAACGAAATATCGACACGCGGGGGAGGGAGGGAAAAGTTCGTAAGTGGGTCAAAAAACGCGAATTTGGAGCGAATGTTATGTTCGCTCGATCGGTGAGTCGCTCGCCCGCGTTCACGGAGATATTTGGGAGAATTCTTGATGTTCTCTTCGGGTTCGTCGGTCTCGTTCGGTCCTCCTCGTTCTCAGGGGGGCTGAAATCAAAATAAAAAAGAAAAGGCCGGTCCCAGGCTGGGATCCGGTAGCTCTCGCTTCGGCTCGACCGCTGGCGACGGTACTTGAAAAGGTGACAACGTCACAAATCCCCCCGGCTTGACGGAAGTACCATCTCGTACTTTTCGTCACACACTCTGCAGTCATTCGACTATTACCGGGGTGGCGACTCAGGAAATTCAAGATGGGAAAGGAATTACAGGAGAAGGAAAGAACGAATTGGAAATAAAACAAAAATAAACTCAACAACTATGTAACTGACTTGTGCATTTTACTGACTTGTATTGAACTTAACACTTGAAGCTCTTTGGCTTGAAAAATCTTGTATCAAAAATAAAATTAATATCACATCGATGATGTTATCACAAAAAGGGGCTAACAATTATTTTTGGGCTGGGGCTCTGGGGCTAACAATTTGGTTTCATGGGGCTGGGGTTCGTGGCTACTTGATATTATCAGTCTCTTCGTTACAATATCACAATGATTAACGAGTATTAGAGGAGATATCGACTAACATAAAACTAGTTGAGAGTTTCTAGCACGCTGGGCTTTTAAAATAACATCTTTGACGTCTCAGGCTTTTGCCTTCGACACTTAAACTGTATTGACTCGACAAAAATACTGAACGAAAATACGCAACAATGAAAGAATTGAATCAAGGGCTAATATTCTCAATGGCTGGGGAGTTACTCAATGATTAATGGGGTTTTCTTGGCCTCAGGCCTGCACGGCGTGGAGCGGAGTTTTCCGGTTCCACGTCAACGGTATCGGGTAACGGGGGTTCTGGGGCGGCAGCTTCGGTCGCCTCATCATTCTCATCATCATTGGGTTCTTCGGGCGGTCTGTAGGGTTTGAGGTCTTTGATGTGGACTTTGGGATTTTTACGACTTTCTGCGATCTCGTACACAACTGGGGAGAGGATTTTCAAAATTTTATAAGGGCCATTAAATCGGGGGGCTGACTTCGAAGCGAAGTTTTCGACTCCTGACGAGAGTACTCGATGTTTCCTCATCACCAGGTCTCCTACGCTGTAACGGGTGTCTTTACGATTTTTGTTATAATAACGGGCTTGCCGCTTCGCGGCTTGTTCGAAATTTCGGTGGACCCAATCGTGGATGAGTGGAAGCCGCTTCATGCGATCATTCCACAAATCCGGGTCACCAGGGTCTAAGGGTTGAGGGTTTGGATCTTTGTCTCGGAGGGCTTTGGCAGGACGGGGATTGCGACCTTAATTCAAAAAGGCAGGGGTCATCATTGTGGAGGATTGGACAGCTGTGTTGATCGCAAAGCACAGCTCGGGAAGATGCTTATCCCAATCTCGCTGGTCTTGCGGGATGAAGGTGCAAATCATTGTTTTGATCGTCCTATTGACTCGTTCAACCGGGTTGGCTTGGGCATGGTATGGAGGGACTGTGGTTTGATGGATTCCTAATTGCTTGAGTTGGTTCGTGACAAAGTTGTTAACGAACTCCGTTCCGTTGTCCGTCAAAAAATACTTCGGACATCCCCAACGGTTCAGAACCAGATTCTCGAACGCCGACATTATTGTCTATCCTGTGGCAACTCGAACAGCTCTGGCCTCGACGAATTTCGTGGACAAATCTTGAAACACGATCACATAACGATTCTGGGACTTACTGGGGGGGGGGAGGGACCCATGACGTCGGCGGCGACAACTGTCCGAGGACCAGAAGTCGTGCGCTCCCTCATAAGGCCGCTGGGTTGTCCTTGAGAGACCTTATGGAGCTGACATGCCGGACATCGTCCGACATATTTTGCAACGTCTTGGAAAATACCGGGCCAAAAGAAATCTTGGGTGAGCCGATGATACGTTTTGTCGACTCCAAGATGACCGGCTTGGGGGCAATCATGGGCTTGACTGAGGGCTCGTGGTCTGGATTCTAAAGGAAGGACTAATTTCCAAGCATCTAAATCGGAAAGGGCTGGGTCAATTACGGGGTGAGGACGGTGGTAGTAGATTTTATCTTCCACTATTTTCCAATTGGGGTATTTCCAAGGGAACTCACGAATACTATCCTTCTTGTCCTCATACCATGAGTCGACCGCATTCCCTAAAGCACACAGGGCTGCGTCGGTCGACTCATACATACGGGAGAGGGCATCAGGGACTACATTGAGGGCTCCTTTACGGTGGACAATCGTCATGTCCAGGGCTTGCATGGCGAGCGCCCATCGGGCGAGTCGTTCTGCTGGATCTCGAATACTTCGTAGCCACGTAAGGCTACTGTGATCTGTGATCACGGTGAAGTGCGTGCCCTCGATGTAAGGTCTCAATTTCTTAACTGCCCAGAGAACAGCAAGACACTCACGCTCGGTGACCGTGTACTTGCGCTCTTGAGAGGACAAAAGGCGGCTCGCGAAGACGATCGGGTGCTCGACACCGTCCACCTCCTGGGATAAGACTGCGCCGACAGCCACGTCGCTTGCGTCCGTCTGAATAGTGAAGGGCTTGTCAAAATTGGGGCGAATCAAAATGGGGGTACGGGTCAGAGCATTACGGAGGGTCTCAAAGGCTTTTTGTTCTTCGTGTCCCCATGTCCAGGGAACGTCTTTCATGGACAAACGGGTCAGGGGGGCTTTATCACGGGAAATATCGGGCAAAAATCGGGCATACCATCCGACCATTCCGAGGAATCGTCGGACTTGCTTGATATTGGTGGGCGGAGGGTAATTCAAAATGGGGGCCATTTTGTCAGGGTCAACTTTAAGTCCTTCGGGTCCAACGACGTATCCAAGATAAGCCACTTCCGCGCAAAAGAACCCGCTCTTTTCGCGGTTGATCTCCATCTTGGCGTCCCTAAAAGCCGTCAATACTCGTCGGAGAAAGTCAAAGTGTTCGTCCTCTGTCTCCGTTGCAATAATGACGTCATCCAAATAAGCAAAAACATGGGGCTCCCATGCAGGGTCAATTAATCTGTCCATCAGTCTTTGAAAAGTCGCAGGGGCGTTCGTCAGTCCAAAGGGCATCCGTTTGAATTGCAACAGTCCGCGTCCTGGGACTGAAAAGGCAGTTATTGGCCTGCTGGCGAAATCGAAGGAACGGCGATCGGGAAATTGGCCTCGACGTCGCGGAACTTGTTAATTCCCTTCGACTCGAAAAGTTATAAAAATGGGTCAAGAGCCAGTTTAATGTTCGCTCGGTCGGTGGGTCGCTCGCTCGCGTTCGCGGAAATAGTCTGGGGGGGAATTTTTGATGTTTTTCTCCGGGCTGGTCGTCTCGTTCGGTCCTCCTCGATCCTCGGGGGGGGGGGGGGGGGGGGCGGAAATCAAATAAAAAGAAAAGGCCGGTCCCAGTCTGGGATCCGGTAGCTCTCGCCGCGGCTCGACAGCTGGCAACGGTACTCAAAAAAGTGACAACGTCACAGTACTCATTCATTTGAATGTATAACGTTCAGTGACATTTGTGTAACGCTTATCATTTTTCTCATGAATACAACCGAGTTGTTCTACCTATCTATAAATAGCGGAAGCTAATACAAAAAATTTCGAGCCGGCCAAGTACTCTGTGCGCATACGCTCAACATATGATGGCAAACTTTAGTTTTGTATTTTTTTGTGAAGTTTTTCTGTTGATTCGCCACTTTATATTTAGGGGTTCCTTTTTTTGCGACGTGTCTTTTTGGAAGATTTTCTTTTTTCTCGTTAATTGATTTTCGAACATCAACATGATTTTCAAACAGGGAATACTTGTCCTTTTATAGATATCAGAATTTTTTATGCTGAGCGAATACCATTAATTTTTTTCTACCATTCTCGCATTTCTTGCATTTTTCTCAATCTTCTTGAATTTTTTTTTGGGTTTTCTTAAATTCTTTATTTTGTTGGCCTTTCCAATTTTTTTCAAGGGGGATTAGATTTTTTTGTGAAAACAAATGGAAACGGGGATCACCAACAAATGTACTTGTCCAAGCTTTTTTCCCCGGGAGGGGATTTTTGGCTAGGATCAAGAGACTCGTTAGAGTCTCGGGACAAGTACATTGCGGCAGCTCTGCTGTCGTCTGCTTGCCCGAGACTCGCCAGAGTATATTATCTCGGAATAAAGTAAATTTCTATGGTGGGGGCCGGGATCGCGCAACGCTTCGGCTTTTTACAAAGCTCAGGAGGCTTCTAGCGATCTGAAAATTGAACTGGACTCTAGTTTTGCAATACTCTTTCCATTGAGCCTAATTTGAGCTCGATTGGTGCAGTATTTGCTGAGAAAAAACTTTGCATGGGTTTCGGAATATGCTCGTTCTAGTATCTAATACATCGAAGAAACGGCGCGTCTGTATACGCGCGCAGACCCACACAAGCATGGGCCTCTTGATGCCGTTGGCGCTCTATATCTATATCGCTTCTACTACATCGACGAAACGGCGCGTCTGTATACGCGCGCAGACCCACAAAGCATGGGCCTCTTGATGCCCACGGAGAGGCTATAATTATATCTAAAGCGAAAATGGGTGTGTCTTTCTCCCTCTACCAGTTTCTACGCCACGCGCCATCTCCCTCACTCCACCGCTCCTTCTTCTATGGTAGGGCTGTAGCGGCGCAGGCGCGTAACATATCTAAAACATCATAGAACCGGCGCGTCTGTATACTCACGCAGGCCCACACAAGCATAGGCCTCTTGATGCCGATGGCGCTCTATATCTATATCGCATCTACAACATCGAAGAAACGGCGCGTCTCCATACGCGCGCAGACCCACACAAGCATGGGCCTCTTGATGCTCACAGAGACGCTATATCTATATCTAAAGCGAGAGTAGGTGTCTCTCTCCCTCTATCGAGATGTGTCTTGCACATCTCGTCGAAGATTAACTTCACCCTATATCGCCTTAAATTCAATAAAAATCTTCTTTCTCAGAAACTCCGCATACTTCTTATCTCTGCTCTTGTCTTTCCACTCATCGACTATTGCTGCCTTGTTTATAACGATCTCTCCGGTGAACTGAATCTGGTTCTCGAACGGTTGATCAATAAATGCATCCGTTTTATCTTCAATCTTCGTCGAGATGTGCATATTTCACCCTTTCGTAATAGCCTATCGTGGTTGACAGTGGAGAACCGCAGGAAACTCTTCATGGGAATCTTTATCTTTAAGCTTCTCCATCACTCTGTTCCCTCCTATATCTCTGACCTCTATCGCTTGGCACCCCACCCAATTCGTCCGTCTCGGCTACCTTCACCTCTAACCTTCTTCATTCCACCTCATCGTACTTCCACCCTACAAAAATCTCTCGTACTCAACTCTTGTTATTTCTGGCACTCCTTACCAGCTCGCATCACTTCCTCTATCTGCCTTTCCTCTTTCAAACGCGCTCTTTACGATTTCCTTCTCGATTCTCAACGGACTCTCTCGGCCCAACCTGTCTCTCGCTGAGACTCTGCTATTTCCTCTTCATCGCCTCTCATCCCGGGCCTGGCCCACGTCATTTCTCGCGTGCACTCGGTCATTCTATGCGCCTTCTACTTTTATCTTATTTTTCATTTATATTCTATTTTACTTTATTATATATTCATTTGCCTTTTTATTCTTATTGTTACTTTTTGCTAGCTTATAAGTTTCCCTAGCTTGTAAGTTCGCATACTCTCCTAGTTTTAAGTATTTTGTAATCTCTTGTTTTCTCCAACCTTTGCCCACGATTGTATCAGGGCATAATAAAATAATGCATTCATTCATTCATTCATTCTATCGGGTTCTACGACGCGCGCCATCTCTCTCACACTACCGCCCGTTCTTCTATGGTAGGGCCTTCGTGGCGAAGGCGCGTTACATCTCAAAATTCGGATATCTATTGTAACGACTTTTCTCGTCGCTGCAAAAACTTTCGCTTATCGAGACTCCTGGGCGCCAGTTCGAATTCAAACGAACAAATTTTTATTTGAGTTTCTCGAGACGAAAGTGGTGTTACCCGGGCGTAGCCGTAGATTTTTCGGCTCAAAGTGGCAGAGGGGCGAGGTCAACGACACAACAAATAGAAAATAAATATTCTACCACACTTATCTTCCCGGAAATTACAATGTTTTATTTTAAAATGAAATTTAGTTAAGATTCACAATGTCCAAGCCTCAAAATTTCTTTCCGGAAAATTGTCGAACAAAAATGACGTTACTCTCGGGACGCTCCCGGACACAATAATCAGACAATATTCGAGAAGCAGATTACTCTCCGTCACACCACAAAATTCTTAATCTAAGGACTTTAATTTGAACGGACGATTCAAGAATTCCTCTCGGCAATTCGAACAAATTCAACAAGACAACGCGATAGTTTTTAACTCGCGAAATAAACGTTACTAAATCCTTTTCCCCAAGCGCGCGCATAACCGACCGATATCGCTCTTGAAACTTCGACACTTTCGTCGATTAAAATCTCAAAATCATAGAGCTCTATTATTTCCCAACAAAACGCAAAATCCGCAAAACGAAAAACAAAGCGAAACGACAGCTCACCGCTCCGGTATCAGTAGAAGGTTCCTGGAAAAGGACCACAGAAAACCCTCTCGAAATTATCGGCTATGTCGCGTTCTCGATCGTCTCGGCAACGGCTCGGAAAAAGACGTCTACTCTCGTTGTTGTCCCAAACGTAAGTCCCTGAGGATTTCGGTAATCGCGGGTACGCGGACTAGGGTCCTAACCCCCCACCCTTTGTCTACTCGCGAATTGTAACGTCTCTCGAATATTCTCGGTCCTTCGAGAATTTTCCGCCCGTTGATTTTGAAAATTTGACTGCCTCCGATATTTGCGACAGCCACCACAGAACGTCGATAAGATAGGAATCGACTCTCGAGATTCCCGAGATTTCTTCCGTCCTCGCGAGATTAGACGACTCCGGGTGAGGGCTTCGAGTTAGCGGCCCTCGCTTGATTCGACCCGCGACTCCATGACTCCCTGGCTCGAGATGACCTTGACTTGATGTTTCTAATGCCGATTCCTGCCGTTCCTTTCCTCTTGGAGAGCCATCGCTCGCTCATACATGAAATTATTATTACGAAATGATTAAAACTACGTCGTTATGCCCACGCTTGACCCTTTTGGACTTCGCTCGAGAGAAATTCTTTCTCGAGAGCGCACGTGTTCTTGCCGTGCCGTTGCCAGATTTACAATTTTAAGTGACGGGCAAATTAACCCCGTCACACTATATATATATAAGTGTTGCGTGACTGACTGACTGACTGACTGATTGACTGACTGACTGACTGACTGACTGACTGACTGACTAACTGACTGACAGACAACGCACAGCCTAAACCAATGAAGTTAGGATCGCGAAATTTGTCACGGTTACTGCTCTCGCATCGTCGTCGCTCACTAAGAACGGATTTTGTTCGTTCTCTATCCAAAAAAAAATTATCGAAATTTTTTTTTTTTCAATTTTTTTTTATCTATATATATAAAAGAGTTGCGTGACTGACTGACTGACTGACTGACTGACAGACAACGCACAGCCTAAACCAATGAAGTTAGGATCGCGAAATTTGTTACGGTTACTCCTCTCGCATCGCAGACGCTCACTAAGAACGGATTTTGTTCGATCTCTATCCAAAAAAAAATTATCGAAATTTTTTTTTTTTATTTTTTTTTTTCATTTTCTATACTCCTCTCCCATCATGAACGCTCACTGGAAACAGATTTTGTTCGTTCTCTACCCAAAAAAAAATTATTGCAAAATTTTTTTTTTTCATCATCTATATAAGTGTTGCGTGACTGACTGACTGACTGACTGACAGACAACGCACAGCCCAAACCACTGAAGTTAGGATCGTAAAATTTGTCACGGTTACTCCTCTCCCATCGTAGACGCTCACTAAGAACGGATTTTGTTCGTTCTCTATCAAAAAAAAAAATTATCGCAATTTTTTTTTCTCCAAATTTTTTTTTTCTACCCCAAATTTTTTTTTTTTTTTTCTATACTCCTTCCCCATCATAGACGCTCACTGAGAACGGATTTTGTTCGTTCTCTAACCAAAAAAAAAAAAAATTTGCGAAATTTTTTTTTTTTTCTATACTCCAAATGGTTACGATAACAACGGTTGCTAAGGCAATGTTTACCATGGAAACGATTATCATGGCAACGGTTACTATGACAACGGTTACTATGGCAACAGTTACCATGGCAACGGTTACTATAGCAACAGTTCCCATAGCAACGGTTACTATGGCAACAGTTGCCATGGCAACGATTACTATGGCAATGGTTGCTAAGGCAACGTTTACCATGGCAACAGTTGCTATGGCAACAGTTGCATGACAACGGTTACTATGGCAACAGTTACCATAGCAACGGTTACTATGGCAACAGTTGCCATGGCACGGTTGCTAAGGCAACGGTTACACATGACAGCTGTTACCATGGCAACGGTTGCTAAGGCAACGGTTACCATGGCAACGGTCACTATTGCAACAGTTACTATGGCAACGGTTACTATGGCAATAGTTACCATGGCAACGGATGCTAAGGCATTGGTTACCGTCGCAACGGATTACTATGGCAACAGTTACCATGGCGACGGTTGCTGAGGCTACGGTTACACATGACAACTGTTACCATGGCAACGGTTGCTAAGGCAACGGTTACCATGGCAACGGTTACTATTGCAACGGTTACTATGGCAATAGTTACCATGGCAACGGTTGCTAAGGCATTGGTTACCGTGGCAACCGATTACTATGGCAACAGTTACCATGGCAACGGTTATTACGGCAACAGTTACCATGGCAAAGGTTACTATGGCAACGGTAAAAACAACGATGGTTACTATGGTCACGGTGGCTACGGATTTTCGATTCGGTGGAAAAAGGTTTTGAGTGAATTTTTTTTTTTTTGATAGACAACGAACGAAATCGTTTCTTAGTGAGCGTTTACGACGGGAAAGGAGTAGGAGCGTTTACGACGGGAGGAGGAGGAACCGTGACAAATTTCACGATCCTAACTTCAGTGGTTTAGGCTGTGCGTTGTCTGTCAGTCAGTCACGCAACAGTTTTATATATATAGATAAATATATTTAATCAGGACGATAAAACGATCGTTTTTCAGGATTCAAACACAAAATTGATACGAAAATTGGCCTTTCTTTCTGTTTGGGAATGTTCCGTCTAAAATTCCCGCTCCGCGACGCGCGCTCTCAGCGCGGCACTACAGTCGCGAATATGACGACCAATGACAGGAGGCTGCCAAGTTGTCGGGTGGCGCTGCCACAATGGGGAACGTGACAACTTGACCAGCGTCCATCTTATTCCCTCTTCTCGATCGATCTCCCTTCAGAGACGACGTGATTTTGAGCTCTCGTGCTCTCCGACCTCGCGAAACGAGGCATCGCGGCAAATCTCCTTTAAGTCGTATTTTACTCTTGCTCTATCGAATTCCCATCCGCGTGTGTTGAAAGTGTTCGTATTAACGCCGCGAAGAGACAGCTCCTCATTTCTCTAATTTATCTGTACTCTCTGAAATAAACTCTAACGAAATTTCCGTCTTCTCTCATCTCACGGCGAACACGTGTTGATGTTACGCACAAAGTGCGATTGATCGCTCGCTTTTTGACTTTGCTCTGTGTAACTATAGGCAATAAAATTAACAAAAGAGTACTCTCCAAAGCCTCGTGTCAAACAATCATTTTTCTCTATACCAAAATTCTCCTGCACGACAACATTCCGCCCTCGATCATTAAAACAGCGGCAAAATCCGGGTCAGTTTCCGGAACACTTTCAAAATTTAACAAAAAATTAAGGAGAAAAGTATTTTTCGTTGGACCTCAACGTTACGAATTTCAGTGTCGTTTTGATTTAACGATGTTGAAGTATGCATTGTGGGAATGCAACGAAATTCGGTTTTTTCTTGAGCAAAACTCATGATTTTTATTCGATAATTAATCAGGACGATAAAACAATCGTTTTTCAGGATTCAAACACAAAATTTCTACGAAAATTGGCCTTTCTTTTAAAATTTAACAAAAAATTAAGGGAAAAAGTATTTTTCATAAGTTTGATTTCTTTGAATTTGGATTTGAAATTATTGGATGTAAAGAAATGCAACGCATACCTCTACACAGTACCGCATAGGTCATGTGGAAATTTGTGTTGGATACTATTGTGTGCCCAGCGAAGCGGGCATACCTTGGCTAGTATAGATATTAGGGTATGTCATTTCAGGGCAACATTTTTTTTTTTCAGGTGCTCACTCAGAAATCTTTAGTATCAACCTAAAAGAAAATTATGCTGAAAGCAGAGCGCTGTCAAAAAATATTTAGAGGTTCCTCATCGACCTTATAGTTTTCCCGTTTAAATAACATTGAAAATGTTTTCCCTTCCACTGTCATCGGTATTTCTCAGTCCCATCAAATATTTTAGGGTCTGGCGAGTAGGTTCTTATAGGAAATTTGATTAGCTACAAAATAAGTCCTCTAAGAAAAATTGTTTGAGTCAACTGTTTCAGAGTTATTTTTATTTAAATCAATTTTTACACAAAAATGTCTGTTTGAAGCTATTTCGCGACGGATCTTCCAAAGATATAGGAAAAACGCAAATGACATTTTCATGTGCAATTGAATTTCCTTTTCAGAAGGTCATGTGAGTTAAATCTTTAGGTTGAACCGTTCGCGACTTACGGGAGTTCAAGATACATTTTACGGATAAATTTTCCGCGAATTTTTTCCACAGCTATAAAATTTCCTTTTCTTGCTCATTATAGTATTGTAGACATTCAAGCCACAGTCTGTTCATTCTCCTTTAATCAAAATTTGCGATTGCAGGTTCAAATTCGTAGTTAGTTACCCGAAAAACTTTTGAGTACCACGTTTTTTCAGAATCAAAACAACTATTTGCATTTTTGACCGCCATGTTAGATCGATGAACTCTCTGTCTTTCGCACCGTTGCACAGCAGTGCTATCTTGCGACCCGCCGCAGCAAAACTCACTTGAACAGCAGCGCTTGTTTTACGTGTGAGTAGAACGCGAATCGTGCGACGTGAGCGCATGTAGCCCAGTGAATTTAACAGTATTTGTGTTACGATGTATATTGTTATTTATGCTTAATGCGTGGAAATTTTTTTTCGGTCTTCATCAGTTGTACAATTTCGAAGTGACTTGAAAATACTTCTGGGCCAGGAAAAACGGGTGACGAACACACAATGCCCTCGAAAAATACGAGAAGAAAAATTCTCTATCTGATCGGATTTGAATCAACAAAATTGAATGAAAAGAAATTACCGAATAATCGGGATGTTCTGAGTTTGTTTATATACAAACATAATTCTGAAAAGTGGACGATACGTCAAAGTGCCAGTTACGTTGCAAATATCGTGAGTGGTATTTGGAATAAATTTCAGATTCCAGTTATTCAAACTCGGAATAATATCCGGAAATTGGAAAAGCTTTATGAAGCATACCAGAAAATTAAAGCGAATAAATGCAGAAAAAAGTCAGTGTGCCAAAAAATAAAAGAAACAGATTTCACGTGCAAATTGGACGAACTGTATGAAATTGTTCGTCACGATGCTCTAGAGCATTTAACAGATCTGCAAAAACAATTTTTATTGGAAAGTCGGAATGGGAAAGTTCACTACGAACAACCAGAAAACTTGAAGGAATCAGACATTAACCCAACCACTCCTTCAACAGACTCGAATGATGATGGTGAGCAACTTTTTATTCAATGTATTTATTTCATGATTCGTTTTTTAATTATTTTAAGTATACTATTTGTGACAGTGGAAAACTTTCTAAATCCGGGTTATCTATTCGTCCGCACGAAACAACCTAATAATTTTTGTACTGTTACCGGTAGAGGCCTGAACTTCACTATGTATATCGACTTGCTTAGCCAAACTATATGATGAAATAAAATTTGAAAATATTATTTTTTGCTTTAGGCTTAAGTCAAAAACTTTCCCAGTGCACAGTATCTGATGCAACAAGCAGCCAGATTTCTGGATGCAGCGGACTAAAACGTGCTATATCGAATTTTGAAAACGAACTACCCGATCCACTGCCTGAGAAAATTAATGTTATAACACCAGAGGTAGCAGCTGCACTGGACAGAACGGGGACTACCAGCAGAAATGCAATGCATTATATCTGCTCTTGTTCCTAGTTTTGGAGTAACTATTGCTGATGTTAATTTAAGCACAAGTACGATCCACAAGAATCGGATCAAATTAAGAAAGCAAGGGGCACTACGAGTAAAGGAGACACTTGAACCTGCCAACTTCTTGGTAGTCCATTGGGATGGGAAATCACTTGCAAATTACAGTGAGTCAACCAAATGCGAAGCGTTGCCGATTGTAATAACCGGAATAAATACGGAAGAATTACTTGCTGTGCCACAACTACAAAAGGCAACCGGCCAGAATCAAGCTAACGCCATTATCGATGCGTTAAACGAATGGGGTTTAACGGACCGTATTAGAGCGATGTGTTTTGACACGACGAGCGTCAATACCGGTAAAAATAAATATGAATCGATTATAATTAAGTAGTGATATGGAGTTTAATATAGGATTTCATCTGTAGGTATTCGGAATGGCACATGCAAGTTGTTGGAACAAAAACTACAAAGAAATATGCTGTATCTAGCATGTCGCCATCACATTTATGAATTAATCCTCCGAAGCGCGTTTGAAGCAGTGTGGCCAACGAGTAACGGCCCAGATGTGCAAATTTTTAAGAGGTTCAAGGAAAAATGGAAAAGTCTTGATGTGAATAAGTTTGAAGTGGGCTTAGACGATCCGCGAATAAAATCTATTATCGGCAATCAAACGTTTGAAATCCTTGATTTCATTGAAAGTCAGTTTCAGGTTGGAAACTCACTCGTATTTGCTACATTACTGCGATCTTAATTCATGTTTACATTTGATAATAACGATAAAACATTTTTGTTCTGTCATGTTTAGCTGCATCATCCGCGGACGACTACAAAGAATTTCTCGAGCTCGCATATATATTTTTGGGCCGTGAACCACCGAGAGGAGTTAAGTTTAAAGCCCCTGGTGCGATGCATCATGCACGGAGGCTTTCCAAGGCAATCTACTGCTTGAAAATGTTTGCTTTCAAGAAACAGTTCGACATTAAATCAGCGGAGATGAATGGACTCCGCGACATTTGTATTTTCATCACTTCACTTTATATAAAGTCATGGTTTAATGCTCCTTTCGCAGTGAAAGCTCCTTTTCAAGACTTGAAATTACTTCAAGATTTGGTCAGTTTCAGAACCGTTAATGAAAAAATCTCCAAAGCTGCTAGTTCAAAATTAGCGAACCACTTATGGTATTTAAGTGAAGAGTTAGTAGCTTTGGCTCTTTTCGATGACGACGTGCCTTCTGAGCTTAAATCGAAAATGGTAGATTCATTGACCACGAAAGACCACGCTCCAACAATTTCAAAACGTTTGAAAATTAATAATAACGATTTACAATCAGTATCAAATGACAGTTTGAGCGATTTCATTACGCGGCGGTCCTTGACTCTATTCGATACGTTCGATTTATCATACGAATTCATCACGAGAGATCCCGAAGAATGGAAAAGTGATGGAAATTACCAACGTTGTGTTGAAACGTTTCAAAGCCTCCGAGTGGTCAATGACACAGCTGAACGCGCAGTAGCCTTAGCTACAAAATTCAATGGGACTTTAATTCGGAATGAGGAACAACGACAACACTTGCTCCAACATGTGAAATATCACCAAAAAAATCATGCAACCAATGCTACTAAGAGTTCTTTCTCCACTTAATTTGAAACTTTCCTTAGATTTTATAACGGCGGTTTAAAAAAAATTTAGTACCGAATTCTCTGTTCAATTCCATAAAAACCTTTTGATTTCATGTATTTCTTTCCAATAAATATTGAGATATTGATGGTTCGAAAAGCGTAAACTAACGTTGTTATACTCTATCCAATTCCATACGAAATGGTCTTTTGCATTTTTCCTATATATTTATAAGATCAGTCGTGAAGTAGGTTTAAGAAGATATTTTTATCTGAAATTCGATTTAAATAGCAATAACTCGGAAACAGTTGACTTGAACGATTTTTCTCAAGAGACCATTTTTGTAGCCAATCAAATTTCCTATAAAAACCCACTTGCAGGACCCTGCAACATGACATGGGGCTGACGAATACCGATAATAATCAATGAAAAATCATTAGCAATGTTATTTAAATGGGAAAACTATAAAGCCAATGAGGAACCTCTAAATACTTTTTGACAGCGTTTGCCTTTCACCATAATTTTTTTTTAGATATGAACTAAAGATTTTTTAGTGAGCACTTAAAAAAAAAAATGTTGCCCCGAAATGACACACCCTAATAGATATATCTGAAATAGACCTTCTCTGCCGCTCTCTCTCTCTCTACTATGTTGTGCGCCCTACGCCATCTCTCTCACTCTACCGCTCGTACTGTATAGGCGCTCGCGCGCAACATTTTCAAATGCTAATGCCAATAATTGTTCTGCGACCAACAGTTCTAAAAAATTCTCCCAACTTTTGTCCACAAAATACTAATAATTCAATTACCATTACAACAAAGCGATAACACACGAGGGAGCACGACTAAAATAAATGAAATTTTAAGGGCATTCCAAGCTCCGTAATACACAACCATTGTCCTTCTGATGCTCTTTTTAAAAACGAAGTTGAAAACATAAATTTACTCTAATCATACACAATTAATGATCGCGTCCTCAACTTTCAATTGAAAGCGGATTTTTGTTTGTACGTTTTCGGAAAAATAAGCAATAGAAAATGGATGAGAAAGAAACAATTCTCGTTTCAAAAAACGCTTCCGTGCTCGTAACGTTATATATCTGGTAGAATTTTTCTTGAAAACATAGATAAATGTCTCATTCTCCCGTACTTCTAGAAAGTATTGAAAAAACGATTGAATAAATGCAGTATAGAAAAATGATAGTCTGACTAGAAATTATTTTCACAAAAGATAATGATAAAAAATAGTGATGAAAATTTTTTACCAATTTTTCAAAATGTAAAATAAATATCAGTGTAATTACCGTAATCAACATTGCAAAAAAAAAAGTTGAAACGAAAAAGTGATACCAAGTGCGACTTATTTATTTAGTATTTTACCAACAAAAAGGAGTGATATCCGGCCAAAATCCCCTTCTGGGGAAAAAAAACTTGGACAAGTACATTGTTTGGTCCCATAGCCGAAAAAAAATCCTCCATTCGTGCAGCTGTAAAATTTGGAATATCAAAAATCTGACAAGTACTGAACAGGGATCGGCTCTAACATGTGAATCCAGCCGAATACAAATAACTGTTTACATCCAGCCTTAAACTTTCTGATATCAGTGACAGGACAAGTATTGAATTGACCACTAGGTATCAGTTAACGAAAATGAAAAAAAACATCAATTGTTTCTTCGAAAGTATTGCTAGATTATTTTTAAAAAACGGAGAGCGCGTATGCGCACAGAGTACTTGGCCGGCCCATTACTCTTCATGTAAATTGCTCATCCGAGAATGAATCGAATTGGGACTATGCTCATCAGACACATGTACTCTAAAACTATAAACATTTAACCAAGTAAGCAACCTGCATATCGGGGTCGATTTGAATAGAATATAATTGGAATTCTAATTTTAACTGTTGTTATTGCAAACTTATTCCATGCTTAGGATATGGTTCAGCCCAATCAGTTAATAAAATTTCAAAGCTGCTGCCCAGATAATTATCGCCTGAAATTTAGTTCAATTTTTTGTGTGGTGTCTTAGAAAATTTCTTCGTATGATCTTTCGAATTCAATGAATCGACCACGGCTGAAAAGAGTCAAAAGTAATGCGCCGGCCAAGTACTCTGTGCGCATATGCGCTCTCCATTTTTTAAAAATAATCTAGCAATACTTTCGAAGAAACAATTGATGTTTTTTTTTCATTCTCGTTAACTGATACCTAGTGGTCAATTCAATACTTGTCCTGTCACTGATATCAGAAAGTTTAAGGCTTGATGTAAACAGTTATTTGTGTTCGGCTGGATTCACATGTTAGAGCCGATCCCTGTTCAGTACTTGTCAGATTTTTGATATTCCAAATTTTACAGCTGCACGAATGGAGGATTTTTTTTCGGCTATGGGACCAAACAATGTACTTGTCCAAGTTTTTTTTCCCCGGTTTATTTTTCTCCTGACAAGATTACGACACCGGGAATCGAACCCGGGACCTCCCGAGACTCTGGTTAAGAGGCAAGCACGCTAGCCACTACACCAACGCCCCGGTCTATTTTCCCTTCACTGCAAACCATCTTTTGACCTTCATAAAAATCTATTCAAAAAGTGTCAAACTCAATTGAGACAAAAAAATGAAATCATTGTGCCATAGCCAAGAGCTCATACATGAATGACTAAATTTCACAGACGAGCGTACGCCCTTAACACATTTGGTTCAAGGGTTTCTCCATTTTGGAGGATTCCAGCATGATTATCCTGAATATTAGGATGACTTCATGCTAGCCAAAGATCGTGAATGTACGTACAATACATTTCCACGGGAAACGAAACATATAAAAGGGCACGTTTGCGTACAAGGGCACGTGAACACGTACACGTACTTCCCGGACGAATTCACTGCAACGATTACACAAAAACTTGGCGTGCATGGTTTTCAAAAATAATTTCGGCGAAGGAATTCTTCATCCATGTTTACACGAGTTAATATGAGGGTGAGGAATTCCCCACCCCCCTCTCAGTGGCGCTCCCAGTACGAACTGGGGACAGAGACAACATGGCGAATTTTCCCTCATCTCCACCTCGCGCGCCACGCGCGCTTGGTTACGACTTGTCCTGAAAACAGCGCGTTCGGCGTTGACTATCCTTTCCCGGGGCATAGGATTCTTCGCAGCAGGGGGTTTAGCGGGCGATAGTCGATTGGGGGAGAGTTCGCTCATCTCATGTAGCTCGTCTTCAATACAAGCTGACTTATACTATGCGAAGATGAAATTTCTCTCATCATAGACAGAAAACAGGATGATTTATCAACAAAGAGACAAAATGGCAAATTTAACGCCGAAGGCGGTGTTTTCAGGACGAGCCGTAGCCAGGCGCGCGAGGCGAAGATGAAGACTGAAAACAGCGCGTTCGGCGTTGACTATCCTTCCTCGGTGCATAGGATACTCCGCAGCAGGGTGTTCAGCGGGCGATATTCAATTGGGGGAGAGTTTGCGAAATTCAACTACAAAATACTGTCGTTTTTTCAGTATAGTTTGTCTTTAAGGGGGGAGCCTCCTTTAGAGGCTTCACAAAATCGATTTTTTCAAGGATTTTTTGTGGAAGGAAAGAAATATCCAATTGAAACGAAACTTTCAGTCTCATTTTTATATATTTCATCGGTCTTCTCAAATTTTTTCATTAAGTTATATGTCATTTTATGCCCGGTACAAGCATTTCGCCGAGGCATCTCGAGGGTGCATTTGTCGTGCGGCGGGAAAGGTCCAGGTCGCAATTTCCATCTGACACAAAGAACCCGAATTTTTTTTCTATTTTTCAATAGTATAGCTCCTAGTTAAACTAAGAAAATTCAACAAAAAGTGAAAAATTCAACGATTTTTCGCGAATTAAAATAAAAATTCATTTTCTGTGAAAAAAAATTCAGATTGTTTAAAAAGTGGGTTAATCTTAACTTTCTTAAGGTTTTTTAGATTCGACGAGAAGAGATTTTAATCCCGAATAGAATGCATTCCGTTTCGTTTCGATGGGACGTTTAGTTTTTTCCCTATCTTTCGCGCCAATCAGGAAAAATCATAAAAATGAAAAACTGAGAAATCGTGCGCCAGTTTTCGTATATAAAGAATCGTATTTTCTGCAACTTACCGCATTAATATGCTAATCAGCGATTCCTGGTCCATAGAGTGGCCTTTCAGACTCTTCAAGGAACTATACAATAGATCACAAAAGGTACAATAGATCGAGGGGTGGAGCGCGCGCGCTCCGAGCGATCTCGCTCGTATAGCTGCTCGACGCTTGTTCACTATTTCTTCTGTAACTCCGAAAATATTTTGAATTTGCGTCTGAAATTCTAGGGACACATTCTTGGATAGTTTGGGAAGACATTTGTGCAAAAAAAAAATTGATTTTTTGAAGCGCCTAAAGCCTGCTCCCCCTTAAGGAAAGGGTAAGGTCAAATCATACGGAAAAAGCCATGTTTTTGTGATTTTTTTTGTGACGACATAGTTAAAATCTCTTTACTCAACTA
Organism: Diadegma fenestrale; assembly: GCA_037043255.1. Taxonomy (NCBI): domain Eukaryota; kingdom Metazoa; phylum Arthropoda; class Insecta; order Hymenoptera; family Ichneumonidae; genus Diadegma; species Diadegma fenestrale. The sequence goes on from CM073317.1 coordinate 1,266,927, forward strand.
GTGGTACATTCAAGTATGACATCTGAAGAATGTCTTGTCAAATTTTTACGACGAAATATTGCAAAATACGGCAATGGCAGCAATTATTCGGAAGTGTCTCGAAAAAAAGTACAATTGCGGTGCCCCTCATAACTCGGTTCTGGATTATCTGAAATCAAAAAATTGAAGTTCATTCGTTAGATAATAGTTTTCCCCAGGTAACGCTGGGAGGGTTTTCGGAAATTCCATTTTTTGAATTTTTTCGAACACTTTGAAGGGAAAAACATAATTTTTTGTGAAAAATTCGGTGAATTTGTTATTGGTAAATAAAAAATATTAACAAAAAAAAACTCTCCAGCGTTACCTCGTAAATTATCTACAGAAATAGTGTTCAAAATTTCAAAAAGATCGGTGCAGTAGTTTTGAAGTTATGAGGGGCACCGACTTTGAAAACGTGCGTTGTGGGAAAAACGCTTCAAAGATTTAAATACCAAAAAATCAAGCGTAAAACGTTTATTAGCGAATTTTATCAACATACCTTACACTGAACGATCGATGCCAGGCCCATAGAGGCTGTTGCTCGTTTAATTTCACACACTTCACTAGCGTAGCAATTGTTGAAAAGATCGATAAAAAATCAATTAACCTATATGTTTTCAAGATCCTCCGTAATTTGGTCTTCAACAGTCACTTTTATTTTTTTAGCTGACGCGCTTCTTGTAATATCTTCGTCGATTTTGCTCTAATTGACTTGAAATTTTGACACAATGTTCTTGAGATATTATGCATTCAATTAGAAGAATAAAAAAAATCAAAAAACAAAAAATTAAATACCTTACCCTCCCTATAATGCAAACTGATAAATGCTATGTAAAAATTAAAATTCTTCTTTCATAGACGGAAATGAGACGATTATTAAGCTGGTTGGTACATTCGATTACCGCTTGTGTTCCCGAAATTATTTTCGAAAACCATGCACGCCAAGTTTTTATATAATCTTTGCAGTGAATTCGTCCGGGAAGTACGTGTACGTGTTCGCGTGCCCTTGTACGCAAACGTGCCCTTTTTTATGTTTCGTTTCCCGTGGAAATGTATCGTACGTACATTCATGATCTTTGGCTAGCATGAAGTCATCCTAATATTCAGGATAATCATGCTGGAATCTTCCAAAATGGAGAAACCCTTGAACGAATGTGTTAAGGGCGTACGTTCGTCTGTGAAATTTAGTCATTCATGTATGAGCTCTTGGCTATGGCACAATGATTTCATTTTTTTTGTCTCAATTGAGTTTGACACTTTTTGATAAGATTTTTATGAAGTTCAAAAGATGGTTTGCAGTGAAGGAAAAATAAAATACATAAATTTATTAAATCAACAGTGTTACATTGCAAAGTAATATCAAGAAAAAATTGGGTCGTTATATTTCAACTGTAAGTTCATATTTTTCTTTTCTTCCCTTGACATTTTCGATAAAATAACAGCTACAAATTGTTCCTTATCGAACAACAACGAACGTTTGTTATATAACCATTTATTTGCCCGAGAATGCAAGGTTATGGGAGAAGAATGTGTTGCAGGTTTGTTGTTACAGAGTCTCTAACGAATGCTGTGATACAGCTTTGACAGCTCGTCATAACCTCACAAATGCTAATTTTCAGCTGGCATTACCATATATGCTCCAATGACGGGAGAAAATGCTTCATAAATGAATATGCTCCACAACTTTTGACCCATTCCTACACCCACCATTCTATTCATTTATAGCATGACTCAGAATGTCGCAAGCATTAGATTAATCGCTAACCTATAATAACTCTCAGCGATGTAAACATCTTGTCGCCGTACCACATGAAAATCTCGTTGCTGAAGGACATAAAAATCTTGTCGCTGCAAGTTATCTGGAAGCTCCTGATATCTCTCAGTGATATAGAAAATGCTTCATGAATGATTATGCTCCACAACTTTTGACCCATTCCTACATTCCTACACCCACCATTCTATTCATTTATAGCATGACTCAGAATGTCGCAAGCATTAGATTAATCGCTAACTTATAATAACTCTCAGCGATGTAAAAATCTTGTCGCTGAGCCACAAAATCTCGTTGCTGAGGGACATAAAAATCTTGTCGCTGCAAGTTATCTGGAAGCTCCTGATATCTGTCAGTGATATAAAAATCTCGTGTACCGACAGTGATAGATTCGCGGTCGGTGCGTGGCTCCGGCGATCACACAAGTTAAGCAGCACTGACTGCGGTCAGTACTTGGTTGGGTGACCGCTTAGCCATGCACCGGGTGGCGTATCAATCGCTAAGCGGAAGGCAGTTTTCGCTGAGTTTCTGAGGGTGCTAACCAACTGAAACTCAGTGAAAATATAGCCACCTGTATCGGCCAAGGTTTTCCACAGTTTCCCTTGGTCCTCGTGCGAATGCGATACAGTAGTGCATTAGGAAAGAGTGGCTGTGGGCAACACTCGAGGGGGGAACTTCAGGAACTTTACAGTGACTCCAAGAAACATCAAGAAAAACATAGAAACTCAGGAACAGTGTAGTGGGGAAGTGGGGATAAAAAGGGAATGGGTCGTAAAAACCCGCAAGGGTATACGCAGGAACAATAATATAATATAAAAATCTTGTCGCTAAGAGGGCTCAGTGACGTAAAAATCTTATCGCTACGGGGGCTCAGCGACATAAGAATCATGGCGCTGAGCCACAAGAAAATATTGTACTTTCTTTCTGATAGTGATGCATTATTTTCCTGCTCAAAGTCAAATAAAAAAAAAATGTCTGGAAACAAAATTTTAAGAGAAATTCTGAAAAAATTCCAGGCGATTTGGTATGAAAATACGCAACTTCTTGCATCTGTCGAATTTTATTTAACCCCATCGTTCATGGGTTATATTGAATTTTGCAAAACCTTTTGTTTTTTGTAGAAAACGAAATAACTTTCGCGAAAAAAATCACAACAAATTTTTCAAGAAGGGAATATGGAGCTTTTGCATTGCATTGCAAGTTTTAAATAGTAAAAAAAAAAAAAACCCTTTTATTGTGCGCCTGATCCGCTACGGTCGAAAAAAGGCATAAAATCGGTCGGGAACCGAAGTCCGTACCAGACCAAAAAAGAAATAAATGAACAAATATTTAAATGAAACAAACTGAAGCCTGATCTTGCCTTTTTAAAAAGCCACTTTGGAAATTTGAATGTCTTTCTTTTTGGCAGAGTTGTCTGGTGTATCTAAACGTTTGAGCGGTAGTGAATGAGTGGATCGACGAAACTAAACCAATCGAACCATGGGGAAAGATTCACAAATTATTGTTGTGCCCACGAGCGCAACCAAATTCCTTAAACTATAAAAGCATCGTCAGCAAACAGGCCATCGACCTGTCGTGCACGACTCATGTAAAAATGCTGAACTAAACGAGGACAAATGCTGACGATCACAGATTTTACAATCGACCGTCCCGATTAATTTGAACTCATTGGGAAATAATCCCAAGACATCGGAACAATCGATTGACCAATAATTACCACCTCCATAAATGTTGTCAAAACCTCTAACTTCATAAAAAGGGAAAGCAACGCCCAACTCAACCAGTCTGCGATCCGAAGTCTGCGATCCGACACAAAGAGGATCAGATATTATCACGTCATTGGTCTCGAGGCAATTAACTCGATTGTAACAAACTATTCACAATAAACTTAGAGTTAAAACTGACAGTATTGAGTTGGAGATTGACTTAACCTTGGCAATATCCCGAATAATCAGTCCCAACCAAACTCGTCCCCACGTGACGATTTGCACGGGCACAACATTGGTGGCAGCGGTGGGATTGCCACACTTCAAGAACTCGACTATACTCTGAGGTGAAAAGGAAATTTCACACAACGCCAAAAGAAGGACGACATCATTCAAGTATCCGAGGACCAGCCGAACAAGGACAACAGCCCCAGAGCAGTTCAATTCGACACCCGGAAAACGACAACCGTCCCTGAAGAGCGGACCAATCGACCAAGCAGGTTCACCAGATTCGAGAGGAACCTAGCTAGCGGATCAACAGCATCAGCAGCATGCAGATCAACCAGATCATCGTACTGTAAGTGACGGAAAATTTTTTCTTGTAACGCGCCAAAACCAGTCGCGAAAATAGCGGACGAGCTATATACGAGTTTGTAAACCGTTTTAAATTACCAGGGGTACACTCATTATCTCGATCCCTCGACTCATTCCTCAAGCGAAATCTCATTTTTACACGTTCCCCCAAGGAAAAAAATCTCCAGTCAGTCAAAAAAATTAAACGTAATCGAAGCACAGATACCATTAACCAGACTCACGAGTCAGAAAAATCTTTTCGAGACGCGCAAGAAACCAATAGCTTCCATAATACAAATTTGCCAGATCTATCTTTATTATCGAAAATCATAACGTTACAATGCCGGAAACCCTAACCATAGACGAAACACACAATAGTGTCACGGGCGGCACAAACGGTGCTTCTCTCACTCCTCCAAGAAGGCCCAGAGGCATGCCCCTCAGTGAGGCTCGAGCAATCATTCCCACATTTGATGGCGAAAATCCTAGACGAGCGAAAAGCTTGCTAGACGTGTACGAACTAGCCCATAGCCTAGTAGACGACAGCGACAAATCAATCCTATTAAAAATTGTACTGGCAACAAAACTAACAGACGACGCACGGGAAGACGTCCGATACAAAACGATAGAATCGTACGAAGCATTCAGACAACACATAACGGAACGATACGGGGTAAAAAGAATGGTAGAAGCTCTACGAGTAGAGATGTATACGTGCAAACAAAACCACAATGAAAGCATAGCCGATTATGGCAAAAGACTGCAAATTCTTACAATGGAACTAATCGAGGCGAGCATAGAAAACGAATCGTCAATAGAAGAAAAACTTGCGGTAGAACGCTATGTAAAGAAAACGGCTTTGTATAATTTTGAAAGAGGACTCAAAAAAGCGTACCAAATTCTCGTAAAAGGAAAAGGGTATCCAAACTTAAATGCAGGAATAAAAGGAGCTCAAAACGAAGAAATAGTCCTGCAAGGCTACGAATCAGTAGCGAAACAGACGCACTCCGAGAGGCGTCACGAATTTTGCCAAAAGTGCAAAAAACCAGGTCATTCGGCCGAAGACTGCCGAAGATCGAATTTCGACGGACGAAGCAATTTACCCGTTCCAACAGATAACACAGGGGCAATAACCTGCACCTACTGCAAAAACCCAGGTCATCACTGGAAGGAATGTCGCAGTAGACTTATGCGTCAAAACCGGGGCCAGAACGGTTCCGGACAACGCCAAAATAATTGTCAACAAGGAAATTCCGGACGAAACCGAGGAAATTTCGACGGAAACAACGAGCACGTTCCCCACACTTTAACAGGTGAAGAAAATTTTTCAAACGACCACAATCCAACAGTAGGTTCATTCACGGTCAACGGCATCACGGCAAAGCAGAATTTCACCGTCAGCACTACTGCCAAGCAACGAGCTACAGGCCGATTCAAAACTAATGGGTCGAACGTCACCCACGCAAGCGTACAAAGACGCACAGTAAAGCCCGAAAATTCGGCAAGCGATTTCCACATCGCATCATCGCAGGCTAAAGACAAATTTCTCACATTAAAAATTGATACAGGAGCACAATGCTGCCTGATGAAGAAAAGTGCCATCCACCCCGACACAGAAGCCATCGACGAGACGATCGAGCTGGAAAGGATTGGAGAAAAAAATTTCCACGCATCATGCAAAGTGGAACTGGTGTTGGAAACGCCAGCAATCAACGTCCACCACTAGTCCAGGAACCGGGTTCGAAAAAGAGCCTTTTCGTGACACCGAGCCGGAACGATTATAACCGACATATTCTTGTAGGGCTGATGCCCCCGATGAAGGCCTGATACTTTCCAACCACAGATTTTGGGCGGCTTTTTTTTGCCAGGCCGTCAAAGTTGGCGAAACCATGTTTTTGAGGAATAGCGTCTAAACTATCCACCGCGGAGAAAAAAAGTTGAGTAACTATTTGTAGATATTAGAAAAACGAACAATTTGGCGGGTCGCAACTCAAAATCGGTTCATTAGTTCGCCCGCAAAAAATTAAAAACCGGCTAAAACAGCCCTTTCTTTTATAGCAAATTATTAGTTTAAAAATGCATGTGCAGAGTTAAAAATCTCAGAATATATGTCCCCCGGGACACTCAACAAGTGTGCAAAATTTGAACTCGATCGGATAAATAGTTTTTGAGAAAAGCCATTTGTTGTTAAAAAACCGACTGTTTTTGCAAGGAATTTCTACATCGGGAGGGTGTCACAGTGCAATAAAACCAAAGCCAAATGATTCCGAAAGAATCGAACTCTTATGTACACTTTGGGGCAAATCGATTTTTTATAATTAAAGGGGTGAAAAACGGCTCCAAAAATGGAGTACGATTTTTACTCATAAACAAATGGAATTCTATCGCGAATTTTAAAGTTACAGACCCGGGAGTGACATCATTTGAAAGCGGTTATTTTTCTACGAATTTAGAATAAAAAAAATTGCTTAAAGTTAATTAGGGGGAGATTAAAAAATTTGTTTTTCAATAATTATTGCAGCTGCTCATTTCAACATAGAGAGCTGAAAATTGGACAGCGTACGGGGTAAGGCTTATGCTACCTGGAGAAAAATTGGCGGAAAAATCCCATATAAATTTATTGTTTTCGGTGAAGGTTTTCCGGGAGGCCAAATTTCACGTAGCGTTTGGCGGCAGAGTGGGGGTAGCCGTCTCCGGCTCGCGCGCGCTCGCGCGAAAAGTGAATTCGCGAGTTCAAATTCCACCAACATGGAATATCTTCGGAACTAATGAACATATCGGGTTGTTTTTTTTTTTTAATTTGGCCTAACTTTTTCTGCTGATCATGATTTTGCTATTAAAAATTTTGAAAAATGACAAATTTACCGCCAAATTCATTGATAATTTATAAAAAAAAAATTTTACACCGTTTTTTTCATTAACTTTTGGGGGGAACCTAATGCGAATATCCTCGTTGTGATGTTCTCCAACCACGGTACGTACGGAGAAAAAAAAATTCGATCCAAAATGTTTTGTTAGCGAAGCACGTGTCGATCCGTGGTCGGAAACAACGAGGATATTCGCATTAGGTTCCCCCCAAAAGTTAATGAAAAAAACGGTGTAAAAATTTTTTTTTATAAATTATCAATGAATTTGGCGGTGAATCTGTCATTTTTCAAAATTTTGAATAGCAAAATCAAGATCAGCAGAAAAAGTTAGCCCAAATTAAAAAAAAAACAACCCGATATGTTCATTAGTTCCGGAGATATTCCATGTTGGTGGAATTTGAACTCGCGAATTCACTTTTCGCGCGAACGCGCGCGAGCGGGAGACGGCTACCCCCACTCTGCCGCCAAACGCTACGTGAAATTTGGCCTCCCGGAAAACCTTCACCGAAAACAATAAATTTATATGGGATTTTTCCGCCAATTTTTCTCCAGGTAGCATAAGCCTTACCCCGTACGCTGTCCAATTTTCAGCTCTCTATGTTGAAATGAGCAGCTGCAATAATTATTGAAAAACAAATTTTTTAATCTCCCCCTAATTAACTTTAAGCAATTTTTTTTATTCTAAATTCGTAGAAAAATAACCGCTTTCAAATGATATCACTCCCGGGTCTGTAACTTTAAAATTCGCGATAGAATTCCATTTGTTTATGAGTAAAAATCGTACTCCATTTTTGGAGCCGTTTTTCACCCCTTTAATTATAAAAAATCGATTTGCCCCAAAGTGTACATAAGAGTTCGATTCTTTCGGAATCATTTGGCTTTGGTTTTATTGCACTGTGACACCCTCCCGATGTAGAAATTCCTTGCAAAAACAGTCGGTTTTTTAACAACAAATGGCTTTTCTCAAAAACTATTTATCCGATCGAGCTCAAATTTTGCACACTTGTTGAGTGTCTCGGGGGACATATATTCTGAGATTTTTAACTCTGCACATGCATTTTTAAACTAATAATTTGCTATAAAAGAAAGGGCTGTTTTAGCCGGTTTTTAATTTTTTGCGGGCGAACTAATGAACCGATTTTGAGTTGCGACCCGCCAAATTGTTCGTTTTTTTAATATCTACAAATAGTTACTCAACTTTTTTTCTCCGCGGTGGATAGTTTAGACGCTATTCCTCAAAAACATGTTTTCGCCAACTTTGACGGCCTGGCAAAAAAAAGCCCCCCAAAATCTGTGGTTGGAAAGTATCAGGCCTTCATCGGGGGCATCAGCCCTACAAGAATATGTCAATTAGAATCGTTCCGGCTCGGTGTCACGTAAAAATACCCGGTTCCTGGACTACACGGATTCTACGTCATCGACGACGCGATCGGAATCAATACCGACGGAGTTCTGGGCATGGACTTCATCAAAAGGCACAACGTGGACATACTAGGTGGCCGTCACATCAAGATTTACGGACACACTGAACCACTGATCAACGGAAGGGGAACACTGAAATCGCCACCCCATTCCGAAAGTTTTCACTACGCTAGTCCCAAGAAAATGAAGGTAGGATGCGTAGCTGCCAAAGCAATATCGTCAACAATGACGATAGGCGGAATAATCGCCTCACAAGAACACGCACGTCCAGTCGTAATCGACAGCGCACGGAAACGAGGAGTCAAGGAAAAACGGCCCACCGTGAAAATGGAAAAGTTTCAAACAGAGCTAAATACAGCCCCTACACAAGAGAAAAATGCCCCAAAGATTAACTCTACAAGCAAATGGGCACAACATTGGGAAGCGCTTCTAGGTCAAGCACCATTCCTTGAAAAGAAAAAAGGATTTCTCCAGGAATCCAGCAAAGAAAAATCCGACGTATCCCATCTCGAGGAAGGAATACGCGGAACCGCGCACCTTATGGATCACCGTATACATACGGAGGAAGGCCCCGCATCATGAAACATTATGTTTTGGTTAGGCAAAAGAAATAACGTCGATCGTACATGAAAGAACTTTGTTCATCTTGATAACATTGAAAATTCATAATAAATACGTGTGTATTGAGGAACAAACAGAAAATAAGTGACGACTTCTTGTTGATAGCTAAGACAGAATTCAAAAAAAAATGTCATGGTTACGAAAACCAAACTATCAAGAGACGCGGTAGCGGCTCGACGCCAAGTATTAAAAGAAAGCTACCGCACTCTTATATACGCGAATATACCGGAAGTGATGACGTCACAGCGCCTTTAAATCGATCTCACAGATAAACGGCTGGACCAAACAATGTCAATTTTTCTATTGAATTTTTTCCGATTTTTCTCTTCCGATTGGTCTTTGTTGCAACAAAATCGACTCGGTCCATTCTGAGAACGATGATGTTGGTGAAAAATTTTTGAGAATTTGTCTCAAAAGGGGACATTTGTCCCGCTGTGACGTCATCGCGTTTCGTCGTTCGTTTTTCAATTTCAATTATTTAAATTGGAATTTAACAAATAATAAGATATCTTAGTAATATAAAAATAAATGAATAACGTAATGATTTTTTTCTTACAGTCTATATATATGTATATATATACATATTATATACATATTATGTATATATATATTATCCTTTTTTCATCATTTTTCACTTTTCACCTAATATATTTCATATATTTCACCTTTTTATCTCATATATTCCACTTTCACACATACCCGTATACCTTCTCATATACCCTATCATGTACATATCATATATATTTATCTTTTTCTATTATTTTTCATTTTCTACCTTATATATACTTTATATACTTAATACATTTAACCTATTTACTTCATATATTCCACTCTCACACGAACGTCTACTTTTTAAATTACCCTATTATGCAACCTATTTACTCCCTATATATATACATATTATAGATATATATTCGTTTAAAAAAAAAATTCATTCACTTTTCACCTTATGTACTTCATACATTTAACCTATTTACCTCATGTATTCCACTTTCACACGTACACATACCTTCTCATATACCCTATTATGTATATTGTTACGTCCTGGGATTCCGTTCGATACCCGAATTGACTCATTTTTAATATTGAAATAATTTTAGTCATATCAAGGTGGGAACGTCTCAACCGTAGAGATCTCACGGTGATCGTCCACAAAATTTGCTGACGTTGGAGATCTCACGGTAACGAGAAGACGCTCCACACCTCCCGAACGCGCGAAGTCCAGCTTATCGCGGACTTCACGCGCGGATTAATATCCACAAAAGTGCAGGGCACTATTTGCAGACAATCAAATAGTCAGTCGATCTGGAGACCTCAAACAGAACGGTCTACCAGCATATTAAAGTTTTTCCAAAAAGGGGCCTCGACCATCGTGGTCGAGGACCCCCTTCAAAGTCCGGTCCGGCAATAGTTAAAACGGTCGCGCGAAACACAATTCGCGAACCGTAATAAAAGTAAAATAACCAAAATTATAATTTCCGAATTAATAATTGCGAATGACCCTAATCATTGTAGTTCAAAGGGTCATCGCGCAAAACCAATTAAATGTTCACCGAATGTAACAAGCTCAGTGTACAAGTTTTAATAATTGTTAATTTTAATAAAAGTTGTTAATCGTTCACCGTTTGCAACTAAATTACTACACCAATCGTTTCCTTCATCCACCGACGTTCCATACACAATCAAAAACTCTAAACCATAATATTCCACCTGCCTGGACAACTGGCTCCAATCCCCGATTTGCCTTTGCAAATCCAAAACCGGAGCAACTTTTACAGCTACGACCACGGTAAGTCCTAACACGATCGGGAAAAAAATACCGGGACGTAACAATATATAATATATATTCATCTTTTTCTATTATTTTTCATTTTCTACCTTATATACTTTATATACTTGATACATTTATAACCTATTTACCTCATATATTCCACTCTCACACATATACGTTTACTTTTTTAATTACCCTATTATGTAACCTCTTCACTCCTTATATATTTATACTAGCCTTGGGTACGCCCGCTTCGCTGGGCACACAATGGTCCGCAATGACACTGGGACCCCAATGAAAATGATTTTTTCATCGGGGTCTATATGATCAAATTTGGAAATTTGACTGACTTAGACTGACTGATTGACAACGAACACCCTAAACCACTGAAGATAGGATCATGGTTCCAGCCAGTCCTTCCAGTCAGCCAGTCTTTTTTTTGTGTCAGTCAGTGAGTCAGTCACGCAACAGTCGGAAAAAAAAATTGCGAACATTTTTTGATAAAGAACGAACGAAATCCTTTCTTAGTGAGCGTCTACGATGGGAGAGAAGTATCTGTGACAAATTTCATAACCGTGACAAATTTCACGATCCTATCTTAAGTGGTTTAGAGTGTGCGTTGTCTGTCAATCAATCAGTCACTCACTCAGTCAGTCAGTCAGTCAATCACGCAATAGTTATATGTATAATGATGAAAAAAAAAATTTTTGCAATAATTCTTTTTTGGGTAGAGAACGAACAAAATCTGTTCTTAGTGAGCGTCCATGATGGGAGAAGAGTATAGAGAATGAAAAAAAAATTGAAAGGAAAAAAAAAAAAATTTCGATAATTTTTTTTCATATAGAGATCGAACAAAATCCGTTCTTAGTGAGCGTCTACGATGCGAGAGGAGTAACCGTGACAAATTTCACGATCCTAACTTCATTGGTTTAGGCTGTGCGTTGTCTGTCAGTCAGTCAGTCAGTCAGTCAGTCAGTCAGTCAGTCAGTCTGTCAGTCAGTCAGTCACGCGACTATTTTATATATATAGATGAGAAAAAAAAATTTTGATAAATTTTTTTTTTCATTTTTTTTTTTGGTGGAGAACGAACAAAATCCGTTCTCGGTGAACGTTTATCGAGGTAGAAGAGTATAGAAAAAAAAATTTAAAAAAAAAGAAAAAAAAAAAATTCGATAATTTTCTTTTGGATAGAGAACGAACAAAATCCGTTCTTAGTGAGCGTCTACAATGCGAGAGGAGTAACCGTGACAAATTTCACGATCCTAACTTCATTGGTTTAGGCTGTGCGTTGTCTGTCAGTCAGTCAGTCAGTCAGTCACGCGACTCTTTTATATATAGAGATTCTACATATTTATTAACACATACATCTTACCTAACCATAAGTGATATATGTCATATATGTATGTAATGGTGTCGTATGGAATCGTTTGGTAGTCGTATGTAATAGTATGGAATCGTTTGGTAGTCGTATGAAATTGCATGGAATCGTTCGATAGTCGTATCGAATCGAATGGAATCGTTTCTTATCGTTTGGTAGCCGCTTGTATATGTGATATTAGCTTTCCTTACACGCAGTACGACTTGTATCCTATCCTATTCATGTATCCTATGCATATTTTTTCTTTTTTTCATGGCTAAGCGGTCACCCAACCAAGTACTGACCGCAGTCGACGCTGCTCAACTTGTGTGATCGCCGAAACCACGCACCGACCGCGAACCTATCGTTGTCGGTATCATTCATTTACAAATAAAAATCGAATTCTCAGTAAATTTTCATTACAAATTTAATTATGTCAAAATGAAAAATTCGATTTTTATTCGAAAATAGATGATCAAAATGATTTGATTCATGAATTGAAATTTCATAGGAAAATAACAAATTTTTTAATGTTGGAGAGGCAGTGGCTCAGTGGTAATGGGCCCGTTTCCCACCCAGCGAGCCCGGGTTCGATTCCCGCCACCGACACCAATCGATTTTTCTAAGTGTCTCAAGCTGTACTTTCTGTGGTTCCGAACCCACGTAAAAAATGTAGGTCCACAGTGCGCAGTGGAGAAAAACAAAAACAGTGGGAATAACAGACACAAATAGTGGAAATAAAGAAAAAATAGAGGAAATACGAACAAGCATACCATGTAAAAACCCGACAAAGTCATGCATGTAAAACTCCACTACTACTACTACTACTACTACTACTACTACTACTACTACTACATTTTTCTAAATTAAAATATTACGATTATGAAAAAGTCTCATAAATCAATGCAAATCAAATGGAAAATAATACATTTTTTGAAAACAATCAACAATTTAATCAATCGATTGAAATTTATTAAAAAACTGTTCATTTTTATGAAGAATTACTTTTAATTATTCTTTTAATTAAAAAAATGTCTTTTTGTAATGGAATATTCATTCATCAATCAATTTATGTCAGAATTAATTAATTTCAAATTAAAATCAAAATCTCAATAAATTTTTATTGCAAATTTAATATTTCAAAATAAAAAAATCGTTTTTCATTCGAAAATGGATGATTGGAATAATTTGATTAATTTATGATCTTTCCATTGGAAATTACAAAATTATGAAAATAAAAGAATCATTATAAGTAATTCTCCATAAAAATGAATAGTTTCTCAATCAATTTAAATCGATTGAATAAATTATTCATTGATTTGAAAAAATCTCTAATTTTCCATTCAATTTCCATTCATTTATAAAACTATTTAACAATTATTCATTTGTAGATGAAAATTGTATTTCCAACAAATTTTCATTCATAAATTCAATTATTTTGAAATGAAAAATTTGATTTCCATTTGAAAATAAATAATTATGAAAAAGTCCGATATATCAATGCAAATTAAATGGAAAATAATACATTTTTTGAAAACAATGAACAATTTAATCAATCGATTGAAATTTATTAAAAAACTGTTTATTTTTATGAAGAATTACTTTTAATTATTCTTTTAATTTAAAAAATGTCTTTTTTAAATGCATTTTTCATTTATTAATCAAATTTTGTTAGAATTAATTAATTTCCAATTCAAATAAAATTCTCAATAAATTTTAATTGCAAATTTAATATTTCAAAATAAAAAAATCGATTTTCATTCGAAAATGGATGATTGGAATAATTTGATTAATTAATGATCTTTTCATTGAAAATTACACATTTAAAAAAAAAAAGAATCATTATAAGTAATTCTCCATAAAAATGAATAGTTTCTCGATAAATTGAAATCGATTGAATAAATTATTCATTGATTTGGAAGAATCTCTAATTTTTCATTCAATTTCCATTCATTTATAAAATTATTTTACACCTCTTCATTTTTAGATGAAAACTGTATTTCCAACATATTTTCATTCATAAATTCAATTATTTTAAAATAAAAAATTTGATTTCCGTTTGAAAATAAATAGTTATGAAAAAGTCTGATATATCAATGCAAATTAAATGGAGAATAATACATTTTTTAAAAACAATCAACAATTTAATCAATCGATTTAAATTTATTAAAAAACTGTTTATTTTTATGAAGAATTACTTTTAATTATTCTTTAAATTCAAAAAATGTCTTTTTTTAATGCATTTTTCTTTTATCAATCAAATTTTGTCAGAATTAATTAGTTTCCAATTCAAATAAAATTCTCAATAAATTTTAATTGCAAATTTAATTATTTCAAAAGAAAAAAATCGATTTTCATTCGAAAATGGATGATTGGAATAATTTGATTAATTAATGAACATTTCATTAAAAATTATACATTTTTAGCAATAAAAGAATAATCATATATTTTCTTCTTTAATGATAAAGTTTTTCGTAAATAGATACCGTTGAAAAACTTTCAAAAAGTAAAAAGAACGCGATGTATCAAAAGATCGCATCTCAAGTTACAGTTTTCCTAAAAAAATGACTAAAGCAAATTGCAAAAAGAAGTGAAATCCGTGGAAAAAAATTTCAAAAAGTAAAAAGAACGCCAAGTATTAAAAGATCGCATCTTGAGTTACAATTTTTTCCTTCCAGGTATCACTTTTCAAAAATAAATCAATCGCACTTACGAAAAAAAGAAATTGAATCGGAAAAAATTTCAAAGGGACAAAGGGCCACTGCAATAATTATCCAGAGAAATTCTTACGCGTAAAGTTCAAAAATTGAACGAGCAAAAAAAATTGAAATTATTGGTTTCGGTAGCAGCCAAGAATCGGACGTACCGACCATTATCGGTACTGTAACAACATGTTGTCAAAGGGCACTGCAAAACCAATGCGAAAACTTGGCGTGCATGGTTAAGTGAAAAAGTTCGGCGAAGGGCTGTGTCATTGTACTTTTCAGAAACTCGCTCCATGCACGCCCAAAGTAGCAGTATGACGTCATGGATTGGGAAATGAACCAATGCGAGCCCTTTTGCAGATCAAGAGACTCGGCAGAGTCTCGGGACAAGTACATTTGAAAACAGCTGTGCGTCGTCTGCTTGTCCCGAGCGCTCGCCGAGTCTCTACTTTCTCGTAGTAAAGCGATTCACGGTGGTGGGGATAAAAATTTTGATGCTTATTCAGCTAACCCCAAAGCCTAGGAGTCGTCTGGAAACCTAAAAATGAACATGGAGACTAATTACGCGATGCTCTTTCGATTGAGCCCAAAATTAGTACGATTGATCAAGTAATGGCCGAGAAAAAACTTTGCACGGGCTTAGTCCTATCTCAGCCTTCGTCAGAACCACGCTACATCGAAAGATTTGACGTGTCTGTATATGCGCGTCCGACAATACATTCAAAGGGGTCTGTGCGCCCATCCTAACCAATCCCTGACAGCAAAATTCGTGATTGGTCACCACTGAAATATTTCCGATGGTTTGGATGAACTCGGACGATATATATATCAAGAGACTCGGCAGAGTCTCGGGACAAGTACATTTGAAAACAGCTGTGCGTCGTCTGCTTGTCCCGAGCGCTCGCCGAGTCTATACTTTCTCGTAGTAAAACGATTCGCGGTGGTGGGAAAAAAAATTCCGATGACATTTTAGCTAACCCCAAAGCCTAGGAGTCGTCTGGAAACCTAAAAATGAACATGGAGACTAATTACGCGATGCTCTTTCGATTGAGCCCAAAATTAGTACGATTGATTAAGTAATTGCTGAGAAAAAACTTTGCACGGGCTTAGTCCTATCTCAGCCTGCGTCAGAACCACGCTACATCGAAGGATTTGACGTGTCTGTATATGGCCGCCCGACAACACATTCAAAGGGGTCTGTGCGCCCATCTTAGCCAATCCCGGGCTGCGAAATTCCTGATTGGTCGAGGCTGCGATGATTCCAATGGATCCGTCGTGTGCACACGACGGTGCAGACGAGCGAGCGAAAAATGTCAGCTGATATTTCGAAGGGCCATTTTGACGTGAGTGTGAGAGAGAGAGATAGCTGAAATAAGTTCATATTTTCCTTTTCCGCCCTTGATGTATTTTCGAGAAAATAACTGTTACAATTGTTCCTTGTCGAACGACGAACGTTGGCTAACCATTTATTTTCTTGAGGATGCAAGGTTATGGGAGAAGAATGTGTTGCTGGTTTTTCGTTACCGAGTCAGAGCGAATGCTCTGATACAGCTTTGACAGCTCGTCATAACCTCACACTTTCGAATTTCCAACTGCCATATTACCGACATGCTCCGATGACGAGAGAATATGCTTCATGAATGAATCTGCTCCACATCTTTTGACCCTTTCCTACTCCCACCATTTTATTCATTTACAGCATGACTTATACATAATAATTCTCAGCGATGTAAAAAAATCTTGTCGCTGATTCGAGCCACATGAAAATCTTGTCGCAGAGGCGCGTGAAAATCTTGTCGCTGCAAGTTATCTAATAGCTCCGGATAACTCTCAGTGACATCAAGATCTTGTCGCTGAGCCACATGAAGATTAATCGCTGAGCAATAATATCTCTCAGCGAAACAAAAATCTTGTCGCTAAGACAAATGAAAATCTTCTTGCTGAGGCAAATGAAAATCTTGTCGCTGCGAGGGCTCAGTGACATGAAAATCTTGTCGCTGAGGCAAATGAAAATCTTGTCACTGCAAGGGCTCAGTGACATAAAAATCTTGTCGCTAAGCGACATGAAAATCTTATCGCTGAGCAACATGAAAATCTTGTCGCTAAGGCAAATCAAAATCTTGTTGCTGCGAGGGCTCATAACATAAAAATCTTGTCGCTGCGAAGGCTCAGTGACATAGAAATCTTGTCGCTGCGAGGGCTCAGTGACATACAAATCTTGTCGCTGCGAGGGCTCAGTGACATAAAAATCATGTCGCTGGGCCACAAGAAATAATTGTACATTTGTTCCTTTCTGCCAAAATTCTCATGGAGCCAAGGAAAAAAATTCTTCACTACAACTTCATGCTAAAATATTGATTTTTTCCAACTCGTGGTCAAAGGTCGAAAATTAAATTCTCGCGATAAATTGAGACTTTGGCACGTGTTCCCTGTTTGTTTCAGCATATCAAACCGAGTGGCTGGGAAAAAAATCATGATTCTGCCATTTTCGCTTGGAGAAGAGCGATTTTCGTTTCAAAATTGATGAAAAATCGTCATTTTCAAGCAAAAATCTTGGTAATGGGAAACAAATCATATCTCGGTAGAAAATTGAGATAGAGACATGAATCTGGGCTTAAATTGAGCTCCACAGAGTCTAGTTGCTGAGAAAAAATCAGCATTATATTCTCATGGAGCCGAGAAGAAAACTTCTTCGCTACGACTTCATGTTCAAATATTGATTTTTCTAACTCGTGGGCAAAAGTCGAAAATTGAATTCTCGCGATAAATTGAGACTTTGGCACGTGTTTCCTCTTTGTTTCATCGTATCTAACTGAGTGGCTGGAAAAAAAAATCATCAAGAGACGCGGTAGCGGCTCGACGCCAAGTATTAAAAGAAAGCTACCGCACTCTTATATACGCGAATATACCGGAAGTGATGACGTCACAGCGCCTTTAAATCGATCTCACAGATAAACGGCTGGACCAAACAATGTCAATTTTTCTATTGAATTTTTTTCGATTTTTCTCTTCCGATTGGTCTTTATTGCAACAAAATCGACTTGGTCCATTCTGAGAACGATGATGTTGGTGAAAATTTTTTGAGAATTTGTCTCAAAAGGGGACATTTGTCCCGCTGTGACGTCATCGCGTTTCGTCGTTCGTTCTTCAATTTCAATTATTTAAATTCGAATTCAACAAATAATGAGATATCTTAGTAATATAAAAATAAATAAATGAAGTAATGATTTTTTTCGTACAGTCTATATATAAATATGTATATATACATATTATATACATATTATGTATATATATATTCACCTTTTTTCATCATTTTTCACTTTTCACCTAATATATTTCATATATTTCACCTTTTTATCTCATATATTCCACTCTCACACACATACGTCTACTTTTTAAATTACCCTATTATGCAACCTATTTACTCCTTATATATTTATATTCTACATATTTATTAACACATACATCTTACCTAACCATAAGTTATATATGTCATATATGTATGTAATGGTGTCGTATGGAATCGTTTGGTAGTCGTATGTAATAGTATGGAATCGTTTGGTAGTCTTATGAAATTGTATGGAATCGTTCGATAGTCGTATCGAATCGAATGGAATCGTTTGTTATCGTTTGGTAGCCGCTTGTATATGTGATATTAGCTTTCCTTACACGCAGCACGACTTGTATCCTATCCTATTCATGTATCCTATGCATATTTTTTCTTTTTTTTCATGGTTAAGCGGTCGCCCAACCAAGTACTGACCGCAGTCAACGCTGCTCAACTTGTGTGATCGCCGAAACCACGCACCGACCGCGAACCTATCGCTGTCGGTATCATTCATTTACAAATAAAAATCGAATTCTCAGTAAATTTTCATTACAAATTTAATTATGTCAAAATGAAAAATTCGATTTTTATTCGAAAACAGATGATCAAAATGATTTGATTCATGAATTAAAATTTCATAGGAAAATAACACATTTTTTAAAATTGGAGAGGCAGTGGCTCAGTGTTAATGGGCCCGTTTCCCACCCAGCGAGCCCGGGCTCGATTCCCGCCGCCGACACCAATCGATTTTTCTAAGTGTCTCAAGCTGTACTCTCTGTGGTTCCGAACCCACGTAAAAAATGTAGGTCCACAGTGCGCAGTGGAGAAAAACAAAAACAGTGGGAATAACAGACACAAATAGTGGAAATAAAGAAAAAATAGAGGAAATACGAAAAAGCATACCATGTAAAAACCCGACAAAAGTATGCATGTAAAACTCCACTACTACTACTACTACTACTACTACTACTACTACTACTACTACATTTTTCTAAATTAAAATATTACGATTATGAAAAAGTCTGATAAATCAATGCAAATTAAATGGAAAATGATACATTTTTTGAAAACAATCAACAATTTAATCAATCGATTGAAATTTATTAAAAAAACTGTTTATTTTTATAACGAATTACTTTTAATTATTCTTTTAATTAAAAAAATGTCTTTTTTTTTTGGAATTTTCATTTATCAATCAATTTATGTCAGAATTAATTGATTTCAAATTAAAATCAAAATCTCAATGAATTTTTATTGTAAATTTAATATTTCAAAATAAAAAAATCGTTTTTCATTCGAAAATGGATGATTGGAATAATTTGATTAATTAATGATCTTTTCATTAGAAATTACAAATTTTTAAAAATAAAAAAATCATTATAAGTAATTCTCCATAAAAATGAATAGTTTCTCAATAAATTTAAATCGATTGAATAAATTATTCATTGATTTGAAAAAATCTCTAATTTTCCATTCAATTTCCATTCATTTATAAAACTATTTTACAATTATTCATTTTTAGATGAAAATTGTATTTCCAACAAATTTTCATTCATAAATTCAATTATTTTGAAATGAAAAATTTGATTTCCGTTTAAAAATAAATAATTATGAAAAAGTCTGATATGTCAATGCAAATTAAATGGAAAATAATACATTTTTTGAAAACAATGAACAATTTAATCAATCGATTGAAATTTATTAAAAAACTGTTTCTTTTTATAAAGAATTACTTTCAATTATTCTTATAATTCGAAAAATGTCTTTTTTAAATCCAATTTTTATTTATTAATCAAATTATGTCAGAATCAATTAATTTCAAATTAAAATCAAATTCTCAATAAATTTCAATTGCAAATTTAATTATTTCGAAATGAAAAAATCGATTTTCATTCGAAAATGGATGATTGGAATAATTTGATTGATTAATGAACATTTCATTAAAAATTATACATTTTTAGCAATAAAAGAATAATCATATATTTTCTTCTTTAATGATAAATTTTTTTCGTAAATAGATACCGTTGAAAAACTTTCAAAAAGTAAAAAGAACGCCAAGTATCAAAAGATCGCATCTTAAGTTACAGTTTTCCTAAAAAAATGACTAAAGCAAATTTCAAAAAGACGTGAAATCCGTGGAAAAAACTTTCAAAAAGTAAAAAGAACGCCAAGTATCAAAAGATCGCATCTTGAGTTACAATTTTTTCCTTGCAGGTATCACTTTGCAAAAATAAATCAATCGCACTAACGAAAAAAAGAAATTGAATCGGAAAAAATTTCAATCCCTACAAAGGGCCACTGCAATAATTATCCAGAGAAATTCTTACGCGTAAAGTTCAAAAATTGAACGAGCAAAAAAAATTGAAATCATTGGTTTCGGTAGCAGCCAAGAATCGGACGTATCGACCATTATCGTACTGTAACAATATGTTGTAAAAGGGCACTGCAAAACCAATGCGAAAACTTGGCGTGCATGGTTAAGTGAAAAAGTTCGGCGAAGGGCTGTGTCATTGTACTTTTCAGAAACTCGCTCCATGCACGCCCAAAGTAGCAGTATGACGTCATGGATTGGGAAATGAACCAATGCGAGCCCTTTTGCAGATTTGCATATTCGAGACCTCCATTCTATCCTTACCAGCCACCTATTTATGGCTTATCCGGAATTTTCGATGTTTATTCTGGTTTTCCTCCCCGATTCGATAAACCGTGTACATCCATATGATATTTCCATATTAAATGAGAATTTCTTTTGTTTGCGCAATTCATGATAGTCTTTTCAATTGAGGAAGAGCCAGGCAAAGCGGAACAGACGGGCGAAACGGGTTACCTCACCAAAAAAAAATTATGATTTTTACGAAAAGTATCATGTTTACGAAATTTGAATTGAAAAGGTTTAGATTTTAGAGATTAATGAAAATGTAAAAGAGTATATTACACACCTAGGGCAGGAAAATGAGAAAAGTCTCAGATCACACGTAATCACTGTCGGCCGAGGCGAAGCCGAGGCTGACAAACATGTGGTCTGAGCCTTTACTTTTTCCTGGCCGAGGTGTGTATAAGATTTTTCTGTCCGACGCAGCCGGAATTTCGGGCCGGAAGGCAGAACATTTTATTTTTTTAGGCCATTGTTGTGCTGTCGCTCCACCTCTCCCAGAGCCAGGCAAAGCGGAACAGACAGGCGAAACGGGTCACCCCACCAAAAAAAATCTATGATTGTTACGGAAATCATCATTTTTACGAAATTTGAATTGAAAAGGTTTAGATTTTAGAGATTAATGAAAATATAAAAATTTCATTTTTGAGGCGATTATTGTGCTGTACCCGCCTCTCCGCGAAAACAGATTCCTTATCTTCCCGGGCTTTTTCACTTAACCATGCACGCCAAGTTTTCGCATTGGTTTTGCAGTGCCCTTTTACAACATATTGTTACAGTACGATAATGGTCGATACGTCCGATTCTTGGCTGCTACCGAAACCAATGATTTCAATTTTTTTTGCTCGTTCAATTTTTGAACTTTACGCGTAAGAATTTCTCTGGATAATTATTGCAGTGGCCCTTTGTAGGGATTGAAATTTTTTCCGATTCAATTTCTTTTTTTCGTTAGTGCGATTGATTTATTTTTGCAAAGTGATACCTGCAAGGAAAAAATTGTAACTCAAGATGCGATCTTTTGATACTTGGCGTTCTTTTTACTTTTTGAAAGTTTTTTCCACGGTAATTTATACGATTTTTACTCGGAGAAGCGCGATTTTCGTTTGAAAATTGTCGAAAAATCGTCATTTTCTAGCCAAAATCATGGTAATGAGAATAAAATCATATCTCGATGAAAAATAGAGATAGAGACATAATTCTGGGCTTGAATTGAGCTCCACAGAGTCTAGTTGCTGGGAAAAAATAAGCATTCTATTTTCATGGAGCCAAGAAGAAAAATTCTTCGCTAGAACTTCATGTTCAAATGTTGATTTTTCCAGCTCGTGGGCAAAAGTCGAAAATTTAATTCTCGCGATAAATTGAGACTTTGGCACGTGTTTCCTCTTTGTTTCAGCGTATCCAATCGAGTGGCTGGAAAAGAAATCATAATTTATACGATTTTTACTCGAAGAAGCGCGATTTTCGTTTGAAAATTGTCAAAAAATCGTCTTTTTCAAGCAAAAATCATGGTCATGGGCAAAAAATCATATCTCGATAAAAAATTGAGATAGGGACATAATTCTGGGCTTGGACTAAGGTCCAAATAGTGTCCTTCTGGGGAAAAAATCAGCATTCTATGTTCATGAAGCCAAACAAATAGATTCTTCGCTCCTATGTGATGTAAAAATGTCGGTTATTTTGTAAGCTGATAGTGAAAAGGCAATACTACCATTCTCGAGCAAAATCATGATTATGGCACGCGTTCACGTTTCCTTTCAACTCAACAAATTATGTGGCTTGAAAAAAAATCAAAATTTATACTATTTTCACTCGGAGAAGAGCGATTTTCGTTTGAAAATTGATGAAAAATCGTCATTTTGAAGCAAAAATCATGGTAATAAGCAAAAATTCATATCCCGGTGGAAAATCGAGATATAGACATGATTCTGGACTTAAATTGAGCTCCACAGAGTATATTTTTTCCGAAAAAATCAGCAATTTATTCCCATAAACCCAACTAAATAAAATCTTCAGTTCCAAGTCATGTAAAAATGTCGTTTTTTTTCTAAGCTGATAGTGAAAATGCAAAAATACAATTCCCAAGAAAAATTAAGATTATGGCGTGCGTTGACGTTTCCTTCCAGCTCAACAAACCATGTGGACAACAAACATGATTTTATCGTCGTTGCTTGGAGAAGAGCGATTTTCGTTTGAAAATTTATGAAAAATCGTCGTTTTCGAGCAAAAATCATGGAAATGGGCCAAAATCATATCTCGGTGAAAAATTGAGATAGAGACATGATCCTTGGCTTCAAATGAGCTCCACAAAGTACACTCCCAGGGAAAAATCAGCAAATTATTCCCACCGGACTGGAAAAATTGGAGACTTTCAATCAGAAAAAATAAGTGATATCCTAGCCAAAAATCCCCTCCCGGGGAAAAAAGCTTGGACAAGTACATTTGTTGGTGATCCCCATTTCCATTTGTTTTCACAGAAAAATCTAATCCCCTCTTGAAAAAAATTGGAAACGCCAACAAAATAAAGAATTGAAGAAAACCCCCAAAAAAAAAAAAAAAATTCACGAAGATTGAGAAAAATGCAAGAAATGCGAGAATGGTAGAAAAAAATTAATGGTATTCGCTCAGCATAAAAAATTCTGATATCTATAAAAAGACAAGTATTAGCGGTCTGAAAATCATGTTGATGTTCGAAAATCAATTAACGAGAAAAAAGAAAATCTTCCAAAAAGACACGTCTCAAAAAAAGGAACCCCTAAATACAAAATGGCGAATCGACAGAAAAACTTCATAAAAAAATACAAAACTAAAGTTTGCCATCATATGTTGAGCGTATGCGCACAGAGTACTTGGCCGGCCCGAAGTTTTGAATTGAAGTGCTCAGCTTGGTTAATCTTGGCATAACGTAATTATTTGGTTTCAGAAATCTTTTTAGAAAAGACACGCGAAAGCTTGGCGAAAATCTCGAGTCAATTAAGGTTCTCTCCTAAAACGATTTATATTTCAAGCTAGTAATACAAAAAATTGCTAGAAGTTCAATTTTTATCGACGCATTACGGGTCATTTGATGTAATCTTTAGCTCCACCTTAATTAGTGATCAGTTGTTATTTTTCAACGTATCCATACTTGTGTAAGATATTGCGCAAATGATTCAATTAATTAATTGTATATCAAATTGAGAGAAAACTTTAAATTTGTACTAATTTATTTGAATGTACGTTCAGTGACATTTGTGTAACGCTTATCATTTTTCTCATGAATACAACCAAGTTGTTCTACCTATCTATAAATAGCGGAAGCTAATACAAAAAATTTCGGGCCGGCCAAGTACTCTGTGCGCATACGCTCAACATATGATGGCAAACTTTAGTTTTGTATTTTTTTATGAAGTTTTTCTGTCGATTCGCCATTTTGTATTTAGGGGTTCCTTTTTTTGAGACGTGTCTTTTTGGAAGATTTTCTTTTTTCTCGTTAATTGATTTTCGAACATCAACATGATTTTCAGACCGCTAATACTTGTCTTTTTATAGATATCAGAATTTTTTATGCTGAGCGAATACCATTAATTTTTTTCTACCATTCTCGCATTTCTTGCATTTTTCTCAATCTTCGTGAATTTTTTTTTTTTTTAGGTTTTCTTCAATTCTTTATTTTGTTGGCGTTTCCAATTTTTTTCAAGAGGGGATTAGATTTTTCTGTGAAAACAAATGGAAATGGGGATCACCAACAAATGTACTTGTCCAAGCTTTTTTCCCCGGGAGGGGATTTTTGGCTAGGATTTTCATATTCGAGACCTCCATTCTATCCTTTCCAGCCACCTATTTATGGCTTATCCGGAATTTTCGGATAGTCTTTTCAATTGAGGAAGAGCCAGGCAAAGCGGAACAGACGGGCGAAACGGGTTACCTCACCAAAAAAAAATTATGATTTTTACGAAAAGTATCATGTTTA
The DNA here is from genome assembly GCA_037043255.1 of Diadegma fenestrale. Classification (NCBI taxonomy): domain Eukaryota; kingdom Metazoa; phylum Arthropoda; class Insecta; order Hymenoptera; family Ichneumonidae; genus Diadegma; species Diadegma fenestrale. The sequence continues at coordinate 1,291,668 of CM073317.1, forward strand.
CGAAATTTGAATTGAAAAGGTTTAGATTTTAGAGATAAATGAAAATGTAAAATAGTATATTACACACCTAGGGCAGGAAAATGAGAAAAGTCTCAGATCACACGTAATGACTGTCGGCCGAGCCGAAGCCGAGGCTGACCAACATGTGGTCTGAGGCTTTACTTTTTCCTGGCCGAGGTGTGTATAAGATTTTTCTGTTCGACGCAGCAGGAATTTCGGGCCGGAGCGCAGAAATTTTTATTTTTTTAGGCCATTGTTGTGCTGTCGCTCCACCTCTCCAAGAGCCAGGCAAGGCGGAACAGACGGGCAAAACGGGTCACCCCACCAAAAAAAAATTATGATTGTTACGGAAATCATCATTTTTACGGGATTTGAATTGAAAAGGTTTAGATTATAGAGATTAATGAAAATATAAAAATTTCATTTTTTAGGCGATTATTGTGCTGTACCCGCCTCTCCGCGAAAACAGATTCTTTATCTTCCCGGGCTTTTTCACTTAACCATGCACGCCAAGTTTTCGCATTGGTTTTGCAGTGCCCTTTGACAACATGTTGTTACAGTACCGATAATGGTCGGTACGTCCGATTCTTGGCTGCTACCGAAACCAATAATTTTAATTTTTTTTGCTCGTTCAATTTTTGAACTTTACGCGTAAGAATTTCTCTGGATAATTATTGCAGTGGCCCTTTGTCCCTTTGAAATTTTTTCCGATTCAATTTCTTTTTTTCGTAAGTGCGATTGATTTATTTTTGAAAAGTGATACCTGGAAGGAAAAAATTGTAACTCAAGATGCGATCTTTTAATACTTGGCGTTCTTTTTACTTTTTGATTCCACGGATATCGAATACATGAAATATATCGATTACTTCAACACTCGTACTTTTCATGTATTCATAATGACTGTTATTAATTAATTTTTTTTTTGTTCTCCTGCAACTTCAAATTCATACGACTGAACATTTATTAAATCGCGTATATGATAAAATTGGTCTCTTGCTAAGGGTTTTCTAAGTATATCGGCTTGTTGGTTTTAGTGTTAATGTATTCCAATGAACAGAACCCTTCTTGTATTTTTTCGCGAGCAAAATAATATTTTATGTCTATATCTTTCATTCGTTTATGAAACTCCGGATTCTTAAGAAGTGGGATGGCACTTTGATTATCGAGAAAAAGTTTAGATTTCGATTTTTCTGTTTTAAGGATTTCCTTTAAGAATCGATCCAGCCAAATTAATTCTTGAATAGTTTGGGCAGCCGCAACAAACTCTGCTTCTGTTATAGATAGAGATACTGATTTTTGTTTTTAAGATCCCCATGCAATTGTACTTCAGCCCAGTTTAAAAACGTAGCCAGTAGTTGACTTTCGTGTGTCAACATCGCCTGCCCAATCGGCGTCGCCGAAAGCTAATAATTGTGCGTCTGAACTTGCTTTAAAAATTAAACCGTATTTGATCGTTCCTTTTAGATATTTCAAAATTCTTATGACTGCATTCCAATGTACTTTTTCCGGTGATTCTAAGTACTGGCTTACAGTGCTGAGTGCGAAGGCAATGTCTGGTCTCGTGCCAATTCCCAAATACATGAGAGAGCCAACGGCTTCTCTGTATGGTGCTTGTACTCCGTTGGATTGGAGTTTTCCATGTGTCATGATGCTTAATTCTTGGTGTTTGTCCATGGGAACAGCAACTGCGTTAGCGTCAACCATATTGAAACGCTCCAAAACTCGCTTGGCGTATCCGGATTGATGCAACAGAATTGACCCGTCGTCATTTCTTTCTATCTGAAAACCTAGGAACAAACTTAGATTTCCTGTGGTTATTTCGAATTCCTTTCTTAAATGTGTCAGCAAATCATTTGCTATTTCATGATTTGATGCAGCTATCAACTCATCATCGATGTAGATGGTCAATATCAATTTGTTTTGATCCAAATAGTTTATAAAAACGCATGAGTCGTATTTCGTAGGTTTGAGATCATATTTTTTGAGAAAATCAGTGAAACGCTCGTGCCAGCATCTTGACGCTTGTTTTAATCCATACAAACTTCTTTCCAGTTTGCATATTTTGTTATTGGCTTCTTCATATCCTTCAGGCTGCATCATATAAACGGTTTCCTGTAGTTTGCCATTAAGGAATGCCGTTTTTATGTCGAATTGGTGTAACACCATATTATTCGACGCTGCGACTGCTAAGATCATCCGGATGGAGTCAAATTTGACCACGGGGCTAAAAGTGTCGTGATAATCTACGCCTTGGATCTGTGAGTATCCTTTCGCCACGAGTCTCGCTTTGAATCTATTGAAACGTTTCGCCATTCGGTGTCCGAGGCCGAATGTCGAAACTTAGGATTTTTTAGATCCTCTTCTCTCCTTTAGGAGAGGTCAGTGTGCAGGTTCGTGCACTGACCGGCGAGTCTTGCCCGGGATGGGTTATCACCTTCAGATTTCCCCGTCTTGCAATCCGAGGAGATATCTCGACTCGACATTCAAGAACGAATACTTTCGTCCGGATCATTAAAGTCTTCTTAAAAGACTTGATGACACGTAGGTCGTGAAAATGCTCCTAATTTCTTATGTTTGTATACATTTTTGGTACGGAATTGGAGAAGGAATGAGGAAATGTGACGGACCATTATAGGCGCACGGGGGATACGTCGCGTAAGCGAGAGCGCTCCAGCCGTCGCCCTCTGGCATATTTCTCTGAGACTAGAAATCCAGCAAGAGAATAAGGCCGTTCCGTTACACTATCAATACTGCCGTTCGGTTTCCTTTTTATTTTGAACACCCAGCGATTTTTAACTGGATTTCTCTCTTCTTGTTTATCTACAGTTTTCCATGTGTTGTTTTTTTTTAGAGATTCAATTTCTTCGTCCATGGCTCTTTTCCATTCTGCCGCGTGTGAACTTGCTATTGCTTCTTGATACGATTGAGTTTCTTCATTTGTTTGGACATTTTCCGCAAGAAGTGCTGAAAATGAGTCGCCTCCAGCTGAATATCTGATTGGTTTCCTGAGTCGATCTCTGTCTCGTAGGACTCTGACATATGGCTGATCCAAAACCAGTTCCTGTGCTTCGGAAGTTTCAGAACGTGCTGCCAATGAATCATTTACGGACTCAAACGAATTATTTGCCGACTCAGAATCATGATTATTTTCTGAGTTTTCTTCTGATCCATCGATGGACACGTTAGGGTTTTCTATGACTTGTGGTTGTTGATTTATTTGATTGATCTCGGGAGTCTCGTTGCACTCTATAAATTGAGAGTCTTTTTCTTCCTCGATTTTTGTATCGATATCTGCGGGATCGTCACATTCGTTGAAGATGACATCTCTTTTAATGTCCACTCCATCAGTTTCGGGAAACCAAACCGTAAAACCTTTGACATTTTCGCTGTATCCCATGAAGATACATTTACTCGCCTTTTTATCCAGTTTTTGTCATTTTTCTCTGGGAATGTGAGCATAAGCTGTTGTCCCGAACACGACCATTCTGTCAATTCTACTTTCTCGACCGAACCATAGTTCGTAAGACGTTTTAGAATCCTGAGAACGAGTACCTGTGCGATTGAGGATGTATACTGATGTGTTTACAGCCTCAGCCCACAGTTTCAGTGGTAACTCTTTGGCGTGCAGCATGGCTCTTGCAGCTTCAACGATCGTACGATTTTCCCGCTCAGCTGATCCGTTTTGTTCAGGTGTGTACGCCACAGTTCGTTGATGTTGTATCCCGTATTTCCTCAGGAGTTCTTTCGTTTCAGAGTTCACAAACTCTAATCCGTTGTCCGTACGTAAAATCCTTATCACCTTTCCAACACGATTTTTAGTCATCACGATGAAATCTTTTAGATATTCTATGGTCTTACTTTTCAATTTGAGAAAATGTACGGTTCTGTAGTGAGAAAAATCGTCTTTAAATAAGAGAAAATAGCGAGAGCCGTTTATTGAGTTTTCTCGAAACGGTCCACAGAGATCAGCATGTATAAGCTCGGCTGGGGCTTTTGTCTTATGATCTTCTCCTTTTGACTTCGGAAAAGGTAGCCGGTGAGACTTACCGAAGACGCATTCTTCACGAAAAAAATCTTGTGTGTCTACTTCAAGATTTTTAGACTTTAGATAACGTTTCACTTGACGAACGTTTTGATGACCAAGCTTTTCGTGCCAGGATTGAAGGTTATCTTTGACAGTGACATTAGCTTCCATTGTCCCTTCTCTCGGAACGATGACCTCAAGGTCATCGTTCAATCATTTCGCACAATTTGTTGTCAGTGTCGAATTACACACCGACGCTAGTGCGTTAGGATTGGCAGCCATGCTGTTGCAACGAGATATGGCGAGCTCGTTAAAATTGGTCTACGCCATAAGTCGGAGGACGAGTGAACCAGAGAGCAGGTGTCACAGTAGCAAATTAGAGCTGCTGGCGGTCGTATGGGCTGTGTGTCGAATGCGTACGCTATTGGCGAGTATCCCGTTTACTGTTGTGACGGATTGTCAAGCCCTGTGTTACCTCAATACTCAACGATCTCTAAATCCGCAGGTGACTTGCTGGCATGATTTGCTCAGCGAATACAACTATAACACTGTGCTAGACAAGGAACGAAAATGGCTCACGTCGTAGAGGACGACATCAGTGTTTTCCAATTGACAAACGAGGAAGACTTGATAGTAGTAGGTGGCACACTATGGCGACCCCCACTCCTTTCCCCCACTAGTCGGCCGTCGTAAGCGGTCGGCGTCGTGGGCGAGAGGGCAGCGGGTGTGCGGAGGGGGGATGGGTGGTGTGTCGTCATAGTATGCCACCTTTTTTTCTTTTTTTCTTTTTTAGATATATATTTCATTTCTTCTTAATTTTACAATATTGGTTAGAATATGGCACATGGTTTAAAATATTATTTTTTTATTTTTTTTTTCTCGTTCGTTTTCACGACGGCGTCGATGACCATGGGGCGGTGGTTGGCGGGTGTGTTGCTCGGATGATCGGGCGATGTTTTAGCGGGGGGGGGGGGGGGGGGTGAAGAGATACATGACGTGAGAGTGGCACGCGTGTATATATAGGGGGTGGTTTTCGATGGTTCATAAATGAATTTTTTCCCACATACCTGTTAATGATTATTCTTTAGCTGGTTTGAACTCCAGTTTGTTGAATTTGGTGCCGTGGTACACCATGATTAATTTTTCTTCTCGGCTGCTTCGCACATTTGTTGGAAGAGCTGGGTCGCGTCTTCGAAGGCTTTGACGAATCTTGTCGGTAGGAAGCACGTAAATGCGCTATCGACATCCACGAAAACCCGCGCGCCCCATTTTGTTTCGATGATTCGCATACCGGTGATGTAGTAGTCTTTGCCTTGTTCAAGATCGGCCAATCTTTTCACAGGACGGACGGTGTCCAAGAGGCCCACTTGGTTGATGAGTGCGAAATCCATTGTTCAGATCGAGTTTTTGTAAATTCACTGTTAGAGCGCGGAGTTCTGATATGTCGCGTATTCTTGCTTTGAACGTTGCAATATCGCGCAAAAAAATGTCTAAGCGTACTTTCAATTCACGTCGTTTACTTCTGCGGTGACTTGGGAGCACTGTCTGATCATCAGAGAGTTCAGACGGTTTAAACCTCCTGTTTGGTAAAGCCATATCCCTACTCCGAATGTAGGAAAGAGCTGACAACAACAATATTTTGACACAGCATCTCCCACCGTTGTTACAAGCTGTCACCTTGGTAGAGGTATAAGTTTACCATGACCCTGGGCGTCGCTAGTATGTCAGCATTTATAAAATGACGATATGCGCTGGATGAGATCAGCGACAATACGTGTCTTCACGAGGGAGATTTTTTGACGCCGTCTGCTTTTCCCTCTTTCCGACGCTCCACAGCTAATAAGCTAATATTCCAGGACGTGGTGGTTCTGTATACCCACAAAGAGCTGGAACGATCGTCATGAGAAAGCCATTTTTTTATTCTCACACCGTTATTGAGCGCACATTTGAACGAGGCGCTTTTGTGTAGTAAACCGTGAAATATGCAAAAAGTGCTGCTCTCGGGAAGATCACCAGACGGTGGTTTCTCGTCCTCCTCTAGATTTATAACGAAGCAATCTGTTAGCTGTGTTAAATATGCAGCTGCATCAGGCCCTCTTGTAAAGAGGCGATCGGATTGCACAGCGATTTGCTTTAAAACAGCTTCGACAGCGCGTAGAGACGATTCCCCCGTGGACCACTCTATCCCATGATGATTGCACTTTAGCCACGTGTTTTGTCGTTTCACACTAGGAGGCAGAACGTTATAAGCGTGAGGCGGTGATATGATCCAGTGTGCTAAGTAAGATGTTTTTACAGAGACCACGGCTATTTCTTTAGGCACGAAATTATTATATTTATCCTTCATCAGTCAACGACGATGTTCATGATACCTCCAGACCGACGTAAAGTATCAAACCTTGAGCACTGACTGACGAGGAGTGTTGAGCGATCTGCAGCTGTATTAGAGATAAGAGGGTTGACCGTCAGCGGTATCTGACACCCCCCACGCGCCTCGCCGCTCGTATGATTTTCGTAGAAAGAAATGGGATAGGAGACGGGGCACAGCGTTTTAAAACTACACGTGTGATTCTTGAAACTGCACGTGTGGTTCTTGATCAAAGAAATGAGACAGGAGTTAGACACAACATTTAAAATTTTATTATCATATAATTACCGAGAGCGAGAACCGCAGTGCTGTATACAATGTAGATGCTTAATTCTATAACCCCCACCGATGCACCCATCTGTATCAGAAACCGCACCCTTGGTTTTACCATGCTCATTTATATACGCGTTATAATACTCATGAACTATTTTATCGTTTCGTTGCAAATCGTGTGAAAATACGTCTTTGTATCGTTGAATACCAAGACCAGTAGTCATATAATGAAGAAACATAACGCAATACTGTCCGCAGCACTGTGAATTATGGCCTTGGAGCTGGACTGTGTTGAAGCGGAAGAGTCGACAGTTTCTTCGGAGACGCGCGAGATGCTGTGGGATGATTGGCGGTAGGCCGTAACTGTCGAAAAACCATCCGTATCCATTTCGATCGACGTACATGGCGACCCAGTGGGCCCCTGGTCGTTTGTATCCATCGGTGTTAACAACGAACGCCGTCGGTTTCGTCCACACCTTCGGGATGCGATCGGCCGGGTAGACGCCTATGGCATGCTCTTTTATGTTCTTGAGAGACTGTAATACCTGAAGACTGTTCATGAACCGAGGATTCGTTTTCCTCCTCGGTCTTGGTCTCAGATATACCAATATTCCACGACGTTGTAGTTCTGTACTCCCATGAGGAGGTAATCTGCTCGTTTTGACGGAGCCAGGCCTTGATTCTGGAGGCGTTGTTCAGGGCACATATGTAGGCCTGTCTGTGATTTGCGGCGCTGTGGTACATACAACGCGCGTCGCTTCGGGGTAGGTGACGTAATGGAGGCGCGTCTTCATCATCTTCCAAATTTATAATAAAATATCCCGTGAGCTGTTTTAGATACGATGCTTTCTCAGAACCACGCGTGAAAATCTGTGTCGCTTGCCCCGCGATTCTCTTCAGATTTATTTCCAACGATTGCAGCGATGTGTCGCCTTTAGACCATGCTATGCCGTGGATATTATCACATAACCATATATTTAGGCTCTTTGTAAAGAGCGGTAAGCTGTCATCGGTATAAGGCGGCTGTACAACCCAATGACCAGAGTCTTCAGTTTTCACCGATACGGCAGCTACTTCTTTAGGTATAAACTGGTTATCTCTACCCCTCATGCCCTGTACATCAATAACAACACTCATGATACCGTCTTTTTTCGACCGTCGCGCTTTGAATGATCAGCGGAAACTGAGGAAGGTTCTCTCTCTCACTAGCCACTGAAATCCACGATGACCTGTCTGGATGAGTCGATCTCCAACACATTATCATATTCAGCGTACACAATACAATTAATCGTTCTTGGCAGAGACCCCGCGAAGCGTACTTCTATCCTCACGCTGCCGTGCCTCACCAGGTTCCAGTGGCTGTTGCTATTAGCCGAAAGATCGGGTGTCAGATCAAACGCGAAAAGACAATGGCCGTATGGATAATTCAAGCGCGAGATACAATTGCCATCGTTGAGAAAGTGAATACCCGAGCCAGAAAATAATGTGTGATATGCATCCACATACATATTGCCATCTTGGAAGTCTGGGGGGGTTTCGTCTGTAGGGGTTTCGACGGTATCTGTTGACCATCCACATATAGAGAAAGATAATTGATCGCGTAATGGTGGAAGTTGAACGGGTTTTTTCCATAATCACCGTTGAAGGCCTTAGTATCGACAAAACCAATGATTATACGCTTCGGCAGTTGGCCTAGTATGACGTTATCAAGAGTATCGCCATGTATTCCGGCATGCATTGATATAGCTTTGACCTCGACGCGAGTCAACGGATATTTTGCTGTAGATTTAGACAGAGCTCTCGCATGAGCCAGGAGTATACCGGGGGCTATCTTAACGCGGCGCACGATTAACGATGCTTCTGTAATGCGGATTTTACAGTTTTTCAAATCAGTCATGAGACAGAAAGCGCTATTGTTCTGTACAAGCCGAAGGCGCATCTCAACACCGTTTAACAAAAACCTCTCCTGATTGAAGATATCACAGTGCAGATGCCCGAGAAGATCGACCGTTCTATTCGGACCTAATACATTCCGTCTCTGTACAAGTCCTTTGTTACCACCGGCCTTATCATCCATCGCTCCCTCTGTATCGCTATACCATAAACCGCTCGTAAGATGCGAGGTCTTCGCGGCATACGCGTAGTTCAAAAGAGTTTCAATATAAGCTCTGTAGGCATAAGCATTGTTAGGAGGCGATACAAGTTTTTGATTCAAAAAAACATCGATCTGACTGAACATTGAGTGTAGAAGATTATTGACGGGTCCCACGTCAAGTTCTGGTAATGCGTCGTTTGCCGCCCCCGCCTTTCCAGCATCCGGCGCATCTATCTTGACGCGTATACTTAGCATCGTATGCGCGAGATCAATATACTCATCCCCCTGGCCTGGGACGACAAACTCTATCGGCGAATCGTCAGTCAGCGACGAGATTGGTTTGTAGTACACCGAGTGTGTACCCTCAATCGTTGTCTGTGTTGGTGGTAATGAAAATAATTCAAGCTCCGACTTGAGACACTCGCATGAGTGTGCGTGTAGGAACGCCATTTTTCAGCGCTCGGTTTAAGCAAAAATATCTGTCACGGTTCTAGGCTTCTTCTTACGCCTGACGCGTGATTTAGCCGATCCACTTCTACCTTCCACAGACTTCTTCCTCTTCTTGACACGCTTCTTTCTCACGCCACCGCCGCTTGAACGTTTTCGCGGTTTCACTGCCTTTCTTTTTCTTTTCACAGAGCTGCGTCGTGAAACGCTCTCAACAGCAGAATGCATCAGTTTATTAATTTTGCTGCCTTTATAGCCGGAGCCCTTCATGAGGGAATTAATTTTTTCTTCAGCTTTACGCTTCAGATTCACCCCTGATTCGCGCAGGCGCGTTTCAAACCCTTCTTTCGGTTGCACGCCAGAATTAATGACATCAGGGGCCATGTTGATCCCCGAGCGAAGCGCCTCTCTACCAACACTCCGAGCCCCCTGTTTCAGGAGAGGTATGATGCGTCGAAAGAGACCTCCTAAAAAACTTCCGATACCGTGACCTCGTTGGTTTGGTGAACCGATATATACATGACTGATACCGCCATAAACGGTTCGAGCCCCGCTCCCCGTTTGCACGTCGAAGAATGTGTCGTATCCATTGTAGAGACGCTCAAGTTAATCTAATCGTTTGAACTGTAACGTCACCGTCAACGTCCCATGCTCGAATGGTATTGGCTCACCAAACTCATCCCTTATATCAATAGTTATTGTTTGAAAACTAGTGCGTACTAACGGAACATAGCGCGGCGGTGAACAGCTTCTTATTTTCACAGATCCGTAATTATAGTTATTGACGGCTTCAACCGGTACAACGCGTAGCAGAGGTGTGTGAACATCACCGGTAATATAGGGCTCGCAGATATCGGTATAATCGTACATCATATTAGGGGTTCCGTTGGCTAAATTTGCAGGCCTCTGGGCAGCGTATCCCTCACGGGGTACTACTACACCCCTTGTTTCGGTGAATCCTAGAACCTTGCTCAACACGTCGGAAAAAAAGAAGGCATGTTCCAGGTTCTTACAGGATTTGCAAACGCGCGCCACCGTCACATACCCGTTGCGGCCATACTTGAATTCCAGATGACCCGTGACATATGGTATCTCGTTAATAGCCTCTAGTAATGTCCCTATGCTGTGGTATACACCGGGTGGTACACAGGCGCGGTCTTCCTTAAAATCAAACTTCATTGAGATACCAGCCGCCAGCTCCGTTGTCATATTCAGGAAGTTTCGCTTACTCTCGATAGGGACGTGCAAAACAGTCGTGGGTATATGGATTTCGGCTAAGGAAACAGCCCAGCTACCGTGAAGAGACATACATTGTGGCAAATGCGTTGTATATCGCGTTGTTACATTATCCGGATAATAATTCATACTACTATTGCTGGGTAAAACCATGTAAAACTCGTCCTTCATTTTGCTGCTCGTTGCTTAACCTGCTTAGTCTGCACTCTCGATAGCTCAGGCTCATAAAATATACCATCAATATCCTCGTCGTGGAGATCGCGCAGGAAGTATACCACAGGGCAAATACTAAGCGATACGCGATGAATCTTGAATAGCTCACTACTCCAGCCACCTTCGTAACCTTTTGCAATGGCTGCCTTTGCACTACTGATGCGTACAATGTCACCCACCTTATATTTAGGGAGACAATGCTCCGGTCTTTTGTACCGCTGTATCAGGTTATTCCGAGCTGTAGCAGCCGTAGCAAGCGTCACCGAGGCTGGAGTCATTTTTATAGCACTATGCATGGAGTTGTTGTATGCTGAAACAATGTTCTGTAGAACGTCGAGGTAGCGTTTTTGCCGAGAATACGTGAAATAACGCCACATTCTTTCCTTCAACGTTCTATTGAACCTCTCGACTATAGCTGCTTTGATATCGGGATTTCTTGCAACGCGGAACTGTATATCTTTTTTCTTTAAGAGATCCTGAAACGCAGACCCGATGAATTCTTTGCCCCTGTCCGTCTGCAGGTAAACGGGTGATCGGCCGCTGCTATTTTTCTTAACCAAGATGAGATTAAACGCTTTAGCCACAGATGCAGCTGACTTATCCCGCAGAGGTTGAACGAGTAGATAAACATAACCATCGTTATAATCTTTAATCGAGCGAAGATCTACCAGATCAGCCTCCCAAAAATCATCAATGTTCCGTACGTTATAAAAACGCCGCGGAAAGTGATGTCGCACGGGTCTGTGTTTTGTGTAAGCATCCTGACCCTCAAGCCATTGCAGAGTCTTCGCTCTGGAGATTTTTTTCTGACGTGCCAGACGTAACAGTTTACTGGCACCTGAAAACGACGCTTCGTGGGACGGGTTAAAATACACTTTTTCCAAGGTTTTCATATTTTTATAATTTGAGGTTAACCCAGGTTACACGTCTTTTCTTATTATATTTATTACGATAACCGTTGCCACCCTGCCCTGTGTTATCTGATTTGCTATCGCGACCACTGAAGAACGATGACTGGCTCGCCTCAGCTGCGGCGTCGTTGTTTTAACTGCTGTTGCTGCTCTCTTCGATCTGCGACGGTCGTAGCGTTGAATTAGCTCTTGTCTCCTGCCACAGCGCCTCATTGCCAATGAATTCCCGCGGTGTCTGTATTGCTCTCAGAAATTTAGCGAAAGCGCCGCGCCCCGCTGGTTTAGATATTTTTCTAGCTCTCATAGCATCGTTCACGAGATTAACAATATTCGAGCCTTGTATCGGCCTTCCCCCAATCGATACGACTCCTCCGGAATCCCAAGAAAAATTGCAGCGAGGTGTGTCGTGTAAGCGACGAAGCAGCAACTTCGCTTTAGTACGATATTTAGTCGGTATGCTTTCAATTATGACGGAGTCGTTCATGCCGCTACGAGTTTCCATTTTCTCGTCTTTATCATAACTGGACACAGCTGTACGCTCGCTCTTCATGAGCTCGTCGTGCTGTCGAGCTCTCTCGTCGCCAGAAAAATGAATATAGCGTTGTAGCACAACCAAGTACGCCGCCCATTTCTCTCGCTCATTCTTGTAGGCGTTAGAGTTCAAAATTTCGTTCATCTCGGCATCCAGTTTGGATAACACAGCGTCCGTAGGTTGAAGTGGCTGTGCTTGAGAGACGTGCGTGCTGAAAGCTGGCTGCCTCTGGTTTTGTACGCCCAGCTGCCACATGCTCCTCAGAAACCAGAACCATTTTTCTCGCGTGCTCCATCACCCCCGCCCACCAATCAGGCTTGAAAGAACAGTGCCTAGTATCGGTGCTAGTAGGAGCGGTAGAAACCCGCCGCTCCGGATAACAAAACGCTTTTTACTTCTCCAACAGCCTTTTTTCGCGGCTAAGCGGCGAAGAACGGGAGCGTGCCGTCGAAGCTTTTTTCGCTGATCAGCCTTCAAAGGAACGTTGCCGCAAAGAACGTTCAAGGCACACTCGCAGATACAACGGACGATGCTTGGGTCCGCTTTACGTAGGACAGCCTCGCGCTGTTCTTTATTGAGATGTTGAAGAGCCCGTAGGATAGCCACGTGTTTTTTACAGAGCGGTGCACCGTCTCGCGCCATTACGCTTGTCAAACTGTCTAACCCCTCGACGTATCACCCCTTTTAACCGATTTTTTTGATCTGTAGGTGTGGGGAGTGGCGGTGCCTTTAAGGATATACCACACACATAGGCCAATACAGCAATAAGGGTGGGAAGTGTTTCTACAGGTGCTGGGTTCTTGCGTTATCTTGTTAACCCGTTGAAGGGCGCTCAAAACGGTTATGCATTTATCACAACACGATGACCCTTTGGACGCCATTACACGCGCTGAACTGGTAATTCACCAGCACTGCGTCCACTTTTAAACTTTTTCCGTGGCACGTAGACAAAATGATGGGGGTCGTCTGGAAAAATACATCCTAGCCAAAAATCCCCTCCCGGGGAAAAAAGCTTGGACAAGTACATTTGTTGGTGATCCCCATTTCCATTTGTTTCAAGAGAAAAATCTAATCCCCTCTTGAAAAAAATTGGAAACGCCAACAAAATGAAGAATTGAAGAAAACCCCAAAAAAAAAAAAAAAAATTCACGAAGATTGAGAAAAATTCAAGAAATGCGAGAATGGTGGAAAAAATTAATGGTATTCGCTCAGCATAAAAAATTCTGATATCTATACAAAGACAAGTATTCTCTGTCTGAAAATCATGTTGATGTTCGAAAATCAATAAACGCGAAAAAAGAAAATCTTCCAAAAAGACACGTCTTACGAAAAGGAACCCCTAAATACAAAATGGCAAATCGACAGAAAACCTTCATAAAAAAATACAAGACTAAAGTTTGCCATCATATGTTGAGCGTATGCGCACAGAGTACTTGGCCGGCCCGAAATTTTGAATTAAAGTGCTCAGCTTGGTTAATCTGGGCATAACGTTATTATTTGGTTTCAGAAATCTTCTTAGAAAAAACACGCAAAAGCTTGGCGAAAATCTCGAGTCAATCAAGGTTCTCTCCTAAAACGATTTATATTTCAAGCTAGTAATACAAAAAATTGCTGGAAGTGCAATTTTTATCGACGCATTACGGGTCATTTGATATAATATTTAACTCCACCTTAATTAGTGATCAGTTGTTATTTTCTACGTATCCATACTTGTGTAAGATATTGCGCAAATGATTTTATTAATTCATTGTATATCAAATTGAGAGAAAACTTTGAATTTTTACTAATTGATTCGAATGTATAACGTTCGGTGACATTTGTGTAACGCTTATCATTTTTCTCATGAATACAACCGAGTTGTTCTACCTATCTATAAATAGCGGAAGCTAATACAAAAAATTTCGGGCCGGCCAAGTACTCTGTGCGCATACGCTCAACATATGATGGCAAACTTTAGTCTTGTATTTTTTTATGAAGGTTTTCTGTCGATTTGCCATTTTGTATTTAGGGGTTCCTTTTTTTTGAGACGTGTCTTTTTGGAAGATTTTCTTTTTTCGCGTTAATTGATTTTCGAACATCAACATGATTTTCAGACAGAGAATACTTGTCTTTGTATAGATATCAGAATTTTTTATGCTGAGCGAATATCATTAATTTTTTTCCACCATTCTCGCATTTCTTGCATTTTTCTCAATCTTCCTGAATTTTTTTTTTTTTTGGGGTTTTCTTCAATTCTTTATTTTGTTGGCGTTTCCAATTTTTTTCAAGAGGGGATTAGATTTTCCTGTTAAAACAAATGGAAATGGGGATCACCAACAAATGTACTTGTCCAAGCTTTTTTCCCCGGGAGGGGATTTTTGGTTAGGATATCACTCATTTTTTCTGATTGAAAGTCTCCAATTTTTTCAGTCCGGTAGGAATAATTTGCTGATTTCTCCCTGAAGTGTACTCTGTGGAGCTCATTTGAAGCCAAGAATCATGTCTCTATCTTAATTTTTCACCGAGATATGATTTTGGCCCATTTCCATGATTTTTGCTCGAAAACGACGATTTTTCATAAATTTTCAAACGAAAATCGCTCTTTTCCGAGCAACGACGGTAAAATCATGTTTTTTGTCCACATGGTTTGTTAAGCTGGAAGGAAACGTCAACGCACGCCATAATCTTAATTTTTCTTGGGAATTGTATTTTTGCATTTTCACTATCAGCTTAGAAAAAACGACATTTTTACATGACTTGGGAGCGAAGATTTTATTTGGTTGGGTTTATGGGAATAAACTGCTGATTTTTTCCCAAAAAATACCGGCCAAAATCCCTTCCCAGGGAAAAAAAACTTGGACAAGTACATTGTTTGGTCCCATAGCCGAAAAAAAATCCTCCATTCGTGCAGCTGTAAAATTTGGAATATCAAAAATCTGACAAGTACTGAACAGAGATCGGCTCTGACATGTGAATTCAGCCGAAAACAAATAACTGTTTACATCCAGCCTTAAATTTTCTGATATCAGTGACAGGACAAGTATTGAATTGACCACTAGGTATCAGTTAACGAGAATGAAAAAAAACATCAATTGTTTCTTCGAAAGTATTGCTGGATTATTTTTTAAAAATGGAGAGCGCGTATGCGCGAAGAGTACTTGGCCGGCCCATTACTTTTGACTCTTTTGGGCCGTGGTCAATTCATTGAATTCGAAAGATCATACGAAGAAGTTTTCTAAGACACCATGCAAAAAATTGAACTAAATTCCAGGCGATAATTATCTGGGTAGCAGCTTTGAAATTTTATTAACTGATTGAGCTGAACCATATTCTGAGCATGGAATAAATTTGCAACAACAACAGTTATAATTAGAATTACAATTATATTCTATTAAAATCGACCCGGAATATTGTGAATATTGTGAGATTTTCCCGCGATATGCAGGTTGCTTACTTGGTTGAATTTTTATAGTTTTAGGGTACATGTGTCTAATGAGCGTAGTCCCAATTCGATTCATTCTCGGATGAGCAATTTGCATGAAAAGTAATGGGCCGGCCAAGTACTCTGTGCGCATACGCGCTCTCCATTTTAAAAAAATAATCCAGCAATACTTTCGAAGAAACAATTGATGTTTTTTTTCATTCTCGTTAACTGATACCTAGTGGTCAATTCAATACTTGTCCTGTCACTGATATCAGAAAATTTAAGGCTGGATGTAAACAGTTATTTGTTTTCGGCTGAATTCACATGTCAGAGCCGATCTCTGTTCAGTACTTGTCAGATTTTTGATATTCCAAATTTTACAGCTGCACGAATGGAGGATTTTTTTTCGGCTATGGGACCAAACAATGTACTTGTCCAAGTTTTTTTTCCCTGGGAAGGGATTTTGGCCGGATATCACTCCTTTTTGTTGGTAAAATACTAAAAGAATAAGTCACACTTGGTATCACTTTTTCGTTTCAACTTTTTTTTTTGCAATGTTGATTACGGTAATTACACTGATATTTATTTTGCATTTTGAAAAATTGGTAAAAAATTTTCATCACTATTTTTTATCATTATCTTTTGTGAAAATAATTTCTAGTCAGACTATCATTTTTCTATACTGAATTTATTCAATCGTTTTTTCAGTACTTTCTAGAAGTACGGGAGAATGAGTCATTTATCTATGTTTTCAAGAAAAATTCTACCAGATATTTAATGTTACGAGCACGGAAGAGTTTTTTGAAACGCGAATTGTTTCTTTTTTCATCCATTTTCTATTGCTTATTTTTCCGGAATCATACAAACATAAATCCGCTTTCAATTGAAAGTTAAGGACGCGATCATTAATTGTGTATGATCAGGGTAAATTTATGTTTTCAGCTTCGTTGTTAAAAAGAGCATCAGAAGGACAATGGTTGTGTATTACAGAGCTTGGAATGCCTTTTAAGATTTCATTTATTTTAGTCCTGCTCCCTCGTGTGTTATCGCTTTATAGTAATGGTAATTAAATTATTACTATTTTGTGGACAAAAGTTGGGAGAATTTTTTTAGAACTGTTGGTCGCAGAACAATTATTGGCATTAGCATTTGGAAATGTTGCGCGCGAGCGCCTATACAGTACGAGCGGTAGAGTGAAAGAGATGTAACGCGCCTTTGCCACTAGGGCCCTACCATAGAAGAACGGGCGGTAGTGTGAGAGAGATGGCGCGTGTCGTAGAACCCGGTGGCGGGAGAGAGACACACCTACTCTCGTCTTAGATATAGATATAGCGTCTTTGTGGGCATCAAGAGGCCCATGCTTGTGTGGGTCTGCGCGCGTATGGAGACGCGCCGTTTCTTCGATGTAGTAGATGCGATATAGATATAGAGCGCCATGGGCATCAAGAGGCCTATGCTTGTGTGGGTCTGCGTGCGTATACAGACGCGTCGTTTCTATGATGTATTAGATATGTTACGCGCCTGCGCCACTAGAGCCCTACCATAGATGAAGGAGCGGTGGAGTGAGAGAGATGGCGCGCGGCGTAGAAACTGGTAGAGGGAGAAAGACACACCATGTCTCGCTTTAGATATAGTTATAGCGTCTCCGTGGGCATCAAGACGCCCATGCTTGTGTGGGTCTGCGCGCGTATACAGACGCGCCGTTTCTTCGATGTAGTAGAAGCGATATAGATATAGAGCGCCATGGGCATCAAGAGGCCTATGCTTGTGTGGGTCTGCGCGCGTATACAGACGCGCCGTTTCTTCGATGTATTAGATACTAGAACGAGCATATTCCGAAACCCATGCAAAGTTTTTTCTCAGCAAATACTGCACCAATCGAGCTCAAATCAGGCTCAATGGAAAGAGTATTGCGTAACTAGAGTCCAGTTCAATTTTCAGATCGCTAGAAGCCTCCTGAGCTTTTTAAAAAGCCGAAGCGTTGCGCGATCCCTGCCCCCACCATAGAAATTTACTTTATTCCGAGATAATATACTCTGGTGAGTCTCGGGCAAGCAGACGACAGCAGAGCTGCCGCAATGTATTTGTCCCGAGACTCTACCGAGTCTCTTGATACTCTGTGGAGCTCAATTTAAGCCCAGAGACATTTCTATATCCCGATTTCCCACCGAGATATGAATTTTTGCCCATTACCACGTTTTTTGCTTGAAAATGACGATTTTTCATCAATTTTCAAACGAAAATCGCTCTTCTCCCAGTGAAAATAGTATAAATTTTGATTTTTTTTCAAGCCACATAATTTGTTGAGCTGAAAGGAAACGTGAAGGCGTGCCATGATCTTGAATTTGCTCGAGAATGGTATTTTTGCCTTTTCACCATCAGCTTCCAAAAAAACATTTTTACATCACTTA
Source organism: Diadegma fenestrale (assembly GCA_037043255.1). Classification (NCBI taxonomy): domain Eukaryota; kingdom Metazoa; phylum Arthropoda; class Insecta; order Hymenoptera; family Ichneumonidae; genus Diadegma; species Diadegma fenestrale. The sequence continues at coordinate 1,309,581 of CM073317.1, forward strand.
GGAGCGAAGAATTTATTTGTTTGGCTCTATGAACATGAGATGCTAATTTTTTCCCTAGAAGTACACTGCCCCTCAAAAGTTTAGAAACACTACCCAATATTTCTTGCGGCACAAAAAGTTTAATAACTCTGTCAAAAAAAAAGATTTTCCAATTTTCGAAGCGGCGTTTTGAAGGGAATAAATCCAGCTTCAGTTTGCTCCGTTCAAATATTTTTTATGATTTTTTTTCGACTCAGTACGGACTTTGGTTTGTGACTGTTTTTAGGCTTTTTTTGACCATGGCAGATCGGGCGCACAGCTTCCGAATTTTTTTGATTGTTTCTTTAATGATGACAAACTTAAAACTGCATGCAATAGCTCCATCTTTGTTTTTTAGAAAATTTTTTGCGATTTTTTTTCGAAAAGTTATCTGATTTTTTCCCAAAATCAATCAATTTTGAAAAATTCTAAATAACCCGAGAACTATAGGGTTTAAGAGAAATTGTCAGAAATGAAAGAAGTTGTGTATTTCGACCCTGAATCGCGTCGAATTTTTTTGAAATTATTCTTTGAATTTTTTTTTTTTAGTATTTTTTTCGAAACTAATTTTTTTTTTAAGGCCGATAAAGTAATGATTCAACGCACTCACCACACTTAGATAAGTTAGAGAAACTTATCTGAGTCGGGTGAGTGCCTTGAATCATTACTTTATCGGCCATAAAAAAAAACTAAGTTTCGAAAAAAATACTAAAAAAAAACAAATTCAAAGAATAATTCCAAAAAAATTCGACGCGATTCAGGATCGAAATACACAACTTTTTTCATTTCTGACATTTTCTCTTAAACCCTATAGTTCTCGGGTTATTTAGAATTTTTCAAAATTGATTGATTTTGGGAAGAAATCAGATAACTTTTCGAAAAAAAATCGCAAAAAATTTTCTAAAAAACAAAGATGGAGCTATTGCATGCAGTTTTAAGTTTGTCATCATTAAAGAAAAAATCAAAAAAATCCGGAAGCTGTGCGCCTGATTTGCCATGGTCAAAAAAAAGCCTAAAAACAGTTACAAACCAAAGTCTGTACTGAGTCGAAAAAAAATCATAAAAAATATTTGAACGGAGCAAACTGAAGCTGGATTTATCCCCTTTAAAACGCCGCTTCGAAAATTGGAAAATCTTCTTTTTTAACAGAGTTATTAAACTTTTTGTGCCGCAAGAAATATTGGGTAGTGTATCTAAACTTTTGAGCGGCAGTGTATACTCTGTGGACCTTAATTCAAGCCCAGAATTATGTCTCTATCTCAATTTTTCATCGAGATATGATTTTTTGCCCATTACCATGATTTTTTCTTGAAAAGGACGATTTTTCGACAATTTTCAAACGAAAATTGCGCTTCTCCGAGTAAAAATCGTATAAATTATGATTTTTTTTCTAGCCACTCGATTGGATACGCTGAAACAAAGAGGAAACACGTGCCGAAGTCTCAATTCATCGCGAGAATTAAATTTTCGACTTTTTCCCACGAGTTAGAAAAATCAATATTTGAACATGAAGTTGTAGCGAAGAAGTTTTCTTCTCGGTTCCATGAGAATAGAATGCTGATTTTTTCCCAGCAACTAGACTCTGTGGAGCTCAATTCAAGCCCGGAATTATTTCTTTATCTTAATTTTTTATCGAGAAATAATTTTTTGCCCATTACCATGATTTTAGCTTGAAAATGACGATTTTCGACAGTTTTCAAACGAAAATCACTCTCCTCCGAGCCAAAATGGTAAAATTATGATTTTTTTTCCAGCTACTCGGTTTGATACGCTGAAACAAAGAAGAAACACGTGCGAAAGTCTCAATTTTTCGCGAGAATTCATTTTTCGACTTTTGCCCACGAGTTAGAAAAATCAATATTTGAACATGAAGTTGTAGCGAAGAAGTTTTCTTCTCGGCTTCATGAGAATAGAATGCTGATTTTTTCCCAGCAACTAGACTCTGTGGAGCTCAATTCAAGCCTAGAATTATGTCTCTATCTCAATTTTTCATCAAGATATGATTTTTTGCCCATTATCATGATTTTTGCTTGAAAAGGACGATTTTTTGACAATTTTCAAATGAAAATCGCGCTTCTCCGAGTAAAAATCGTATAATTTATGATTTTTTTCCCAGCCACTCGGTTTGATACGCTGAAACAAAGAGGGAACACGTGCCAAAGTCTCAATATATCGCGAGAATTAAATTTTCGACTTTTGACCACGAGTTGGAAAAAATCAATATTTTAGCATGAAGTTGTCGCCAAGAATTTATCTTCTTGGCTCCATGAGAATTTTGGCAGAAAGGAACAAACGTACAATTTTTTCTTGTGGCCCAGCGACATGATTTTTATGTCACTGAGCCCTAGCAGCGACAAGATTTTTATGTCACTGAGCCTTCGCAGCGACAAGATTTTTACGTCACTGAGCCCTCGCAGCAACAAGATTTTGATTTGCCTTAGCGACAAGATTTTCATGTTGCTCAGCGATAAGATTTTCATGTCGTTCAGTGACAAGATTTTTATGTCACTGAGCTTTCGCAGCAACAAGATTTTGATTTGCCTTAGCGACAAGATTTTCATGTTGCTCAGCGATAAGATTTTCATGTCGCACAGCGACAAGATTTTTACGTCACTGAGCCCTCGCAGCGACAAGATTTTTATTTGCCTCAGCGACAAGATTTTCATGTCACTGAGCCCTCGCAGCGACAAGATTTTCATTTGCCTCAGCAAAAAGATTTTCATTTGTCTTGGCGACAAGGCTTTGTTTCGCTGAAAGACATTATTGCTCAGCGATTAATCTTCATGTGGCTCAGCGACAAGATCTTGATGTCACTGAGAGTTATCCGGAGCTATTAGATAACTTGCAGCGACAAGATTTTCATGCGCCTCTGCGACAAGATTTTTATGTGGCTCGAATCAGCGACAAGATTTTTTTACATCGCTGAGAATTATTATGTATAAGTCATGCTGTAAATGAATAAAATGGTGGGAGTACGAAAGGGTCAAAAGATGTGGAGCAGATTCATTCATGAAGCATATTCTCTCGTCATCGGAGCATGTCGGTAATATGGCAGTTGAAAATTCGAAAGTGTGAGGTTATGACAAGCTGTCAAAGCTGTATCACAGCATTCGTTCTGACTCGGTAACGAAAAACCAGCAACACATTCTTCTCCCATAATCTTGCATCCTCAAGAAAATAAATGGTTAGCCAACGTTCGTCGTTCGACAAGGAACAATTGTAACAGTTATTTTCTCGAAAATATCAAGGGCGGAAAAGGAAAATATGAACTTATTCCAGCTATCTCTCTCTCTCTCACACTCACGTCAAAATGACTCTTCGAAATATCAGCTGACATTTTTCGCTCGCTCGTTTGCACTGTCGTGTGCACACGACGGATCCATTGGAATCATCGCAGCCTCGACCAATCAGGAATTTCGCAGCCCGGGATTGGCTAAGATGGGCGCACAGACCCCTTTGAATGTGTTGTCGGGCGGCCATGTACAGACACGTCAAATCCTTCGATGTAGCGTGGTTCTGACGCAGGATGAGATAGGACTAAGCCCGTGCAAAGTTTTTTCTCAGCAATTACTTAATCAATCGTATTGAATTTGGGCTCTATCGAAAGGATATCGCGTAATTAGTCTCCATGTCAATTTTCAGGTCGCTAGACGACTCCTGGGCTTTACAGTTAGCTGAAATGTCATCGAATTTTTTTTTCCCACCACCGCGAATCGTTTTACTACGAGAAAGTATAGACTCGGCGAGCGCTCGGGACAAGCAGACGACGCACAGCTGTTTTCAAATGTACTTGTCCCGAGACTCTGCCGTGTCTCTTGATTAACCGTGAACGAGGTTTGGCAGTTCGAGATAACACAGTACAACAGGGACACGCAGGAGGGGGGCCTTTTTACCGAATACATAAACACCTTTCTTAAAATCAAACAAGAGGCTAGCGGCTGGCCGGAAGGTTGTACAGGAGATGAGGCCGCGCAAGATCGTTACATAACTAAGGCAGCCGAGGGAGTTCAGCTGGATCACAGCGCGATAGCGAAAAATCCCGGCCTGCGTTTGGTAGCCAAACTCTGTCTTAATTTCTTTTGGGGTAAATTCGGTCAACGCGAGAATTTACCTCAAACGGAAATAGTGTCAACGCGCGAGAAACTTATGGAGTTGCTAAGCAGCCCTGAGCACGAGATCACTGGTATGCTGCCTGTCAACAATCAAGTGTTGTATGTTAATTACACGAAAACTGATGACACTGTGACACCGTCCAATATAGCAAATGCTGTCATAGCTGCATACACCACAGCTCAGGCGCGTTTAAAACTTTACACCTATCTCGAGCTGTTGGGCGAGCGCGCTCTGTACTGTGACACCGACTCCGTTATTTATGTTACGAAAAAAGATCCTGAAGAGTATGAGCCGCCAACGGGTCAGCTGCTAGGGGATCCGACCGATGAGCTAAGCTGTTACGGTGAGGGTAGCTACATTAGATCTTTCATTTCGGGTGGTCCAAAGTTTTACTCGTTCATAGTTAACACACCGGGTGATACGGAAAGCGAGGTTTGTAAGGTCAAAGGTATAACGCTGAATTACGCAAACTGCTCGTTGATAAATTACGAGTCAATACGATCGTTTATAATAGGTGAGAGAGAGAACCCTATCGTTCTGCAGTTTGATTCAATACGGCGTACGCCGTTCCACCAGGTGGTTACACGACCTGAAACGAAATCATGCATGCCTCTGAGTATCAAGCGGAGACGCGATGGTGAATATGGCTCGCTCCATTACGGCTACAGATAGTAGCTCATGAAAAACTCCCACTTTACAGGGGGCGTAATAAACATTGTTAAACATCGTTGTAAAATATTTATGTTATCACGCTAAAATATTTATATTGTTACCGGAAAATAAAACCTCTATGTGTTATCTCAACTGTTTGAATTCTTTATATTGTGTCAACCCGCAGGAAACGCACTCACTCGTGGAGATGGATACACGGTGGAAGCATCCCTGGACCTCAATGATTTGCGGTCCCACAGGGTGCGGTAAAACGTACTTTGTAAAAAAGTTTTTAAAGTTTATTTCACGGATGAACAGTGAGCCATTTGAGAGAATCATTTTCTATTACTCCGAGTGGCAGTCAGCATACACGGAGTATGGTGAATCAATAGAGTTCCACGAGGGTCTGCCTCAAAGTGCTGATTATTCTAATGACCCTCGCGCAAAACTTCTGATAATCGATGATTTGATGCGCGAAGCATCCAACAATAACGTTGTAGATCTTTTTACCAAAGGTAGTCATCATAAAAATCTGAGCGTTATTTTTATCACCCAGAACTTATTTCATCAAGAACACGGTCAGCGGGACATCTCGTTGAATGCTAATTATATAGTGATTTTCAAAAATCACCGTGATCGTGCTCAAATTCAGCACCTCGCGCGCCAAGTATATCCGGAAAACCCTCGTTTTCTACAGGAGGCCTACCACGACGCAACATCCAAACCGCATGGTTATTTGCTACTCGACTTGAAACAATCCACGCCTGACAACTGTAGATTCCGTACATCAAGAGACTCTGCAGAGTCTCGGGACAAGTACATTTGAAAACAGCTGTGCGTCGTCTGCTTGTCCCGAGCGCTGGCTGAGTCTATACTTTCTCGTAGTAAAACGATTCGCGGTGGTGGGAAAAAAAATTTCGATGATATTTCAGCTGACTGTAAAGCTCAGGAGTCGTCTAGCGACCTGAAAATTGACATGGAGACCAATTACGCGATACCCTTTCGATAGAGCCCAAATTCGATACAATTGATTAAATAATTGCTGAGAAAAAACTTTGCACGGGCTTAGTCCTATCTCAGCCTGCGTCAGAACCACACTACATCGAAGGATTTGACGTGTCTGTATATGGCCGCCCGACAACACATTCAAAGGAGTCTGTGCGCCCATCTAAGCCAATCCCGGGCTGCGAAATTCCTGATTGGTCGAGGCTGCGATGATTCCAATGGATCCGTCGTGTGCACACGACAGTGCAAACGAGCGAGCGAAAAATGTCAGCTGATATTTCGAAGAGTCATTTTGACGTGAGTGTGAGAGAGAGAGAGATAGCTGGAATAAGTTCATATTTTCCTTTTCCGTCCTTGATATTTTCGAGAAAATAACTGTTACAATTGTTCCTTGTCGAACAACGAACGTTGGCTAACCATTTATTTTCTTGAGGATGCAAGATTATGGGAGAAGAATGTGTTGCTGGTTTTTCGTTACCGAGTCTGAACGAATGCTGTGATACAGCTTTGACAGCTCGTCATAACCTCACAATTTCGAATTTTCAACTGCCATATTACCGACATGCTCCGATGACGAGAGAATAAGCTTCATGAATGAATATGCTCCACATCTTTTGACCCTTTCGTACTCCCACCATTTTATTCATTTACAGCATGACTTATACATAATAATTCTCAGCGATATAAAAAAATCTTGTCGCTGATTCGAGCCACATAAAAATCTTGTCGCAGAGGCGCATGAAAATCTTGTCGCTGCAAGTTATCTAATAGCTCCGGATAACTCTCAGTGACATCAAGATCTTGTCGCTGAGCCACATGAAGATTAATCGCTGAGCAATAATGTCTCTCAGCGAAACAAAACCTTGTCGCCAAGACAAATGAAAATCTTTTTGCTGAGGCAAATGAAAACTAGCCAAAAATCCCCCCCCCGGGGAAAAAAGCTTGGACAAGTACATTTCTTGGTGACCTCCGTTTCCTTTGCAGTTCCCTGAAAAATCTACAGAAAAGTGAGAACCCCTCCCTATGCCAAAAAAATTGGATGCACTCTCAGAAAAACGATAAAAAATATCTCGCCTACATAACCTTGACCACTCTCGACTGAAAAATGAAGACCCTTCAAAGAATACAATGAAGAATAACTCCAAAAAAATTTTCCTGAAAATTCAAAAAACCCTACATGAACACAAAAACTGGTCATACAATAATTGTGTAAAAATTGATCATTTACGTTCAGCACTAAAATTTTTTATATCGATAAGAGGACAAGTTTTCCCTTGAGGTCTTGGAATCAACTAACCAATCCGTTTCATTAATAATAACCATTATTAATACATAATCATTTGTTGTTGAATTATTACTAACTTAGAAAACGAAAATAGTCAATGTTTCATTTACGTACAGGATTAAAATTTGCGATATCAATAATAGGACAAGTGTTTCATCCTAACTCACGAAACGAAAATAGTCAACGTTTCATTAACGTACAGGATTAAAATTTACAATATCAATAATGGGACAAGTGTTTCATACTAACTTACGGAACGAAAATAGTCAACGTTTCATTTACGTACAGGATTAAAATTTACAATTAGTCCAGGAACCGGGTTCGAAAAAGAGCCTTTTCGTGACACCGAGCCGGAACGATTATAACCGACATATTCTTGTAGGGCTGATGCCCCCGATGAAGGCCTGATACTTTCCAACCACAGATTTTGGGCGGCTTTTTTTTGCCAGGCCGTCAAAGTTGGCGAAACCATGTTTTTGAGGAATAGCGTCTAAACTATCCACCGCGGAGAAAAAAAGTTGAGTAACTATTTGTAGATATTAGAAAAACGAACAATTTGGCGGGTCGCAACTCAAAATCGGTTCATTAGTTCGCCCGCAAAAAATTAAAAACCGGCTAAAACAGCCCTTTCTTTTATAGCAAATTATTAGTTTAAAAATGCATGTGCAGAGTTAAAAATCTCAGAATATATGTCCCCCGGGACACTCAACAAGTGTGCAAAATTTGAACTCGATCGGATAAATAGTTTTTGAGAAAAGCCATTTGTTGTTAAAAAACCGACTGTTTTTGCAAGGAATTTCTACATCGGGAGGGTGTCACAGTGCAATAAAACCAAAGCCAAATGATTCCGAAAGAATCGAACTCTTATGTACACTTTGGGGCAAATCGATTTTTTATAATTAAAGGGGTGAAAAACGGCTCCAAAAATGGAGTACGATTTTTACTCATAAACAAATGGAATTCTATCGCGAATTTTAAAGTTACAGACCCGGGAGTGACATCATTTGAAAGCGGTTATTTTTCTACGAATTTAGAATAAAAAAAATTGCTTAAAGTTAATTAGGGGGAGATTAAAAAATTTGTTTTTCAATAATTATTGCAGCTGCTCATTTCAACATAGAGAGCTGAAAATTGGACAGCGTACGGGGTAAGGCTTATGCTACCTGGAGAAAAATTGGCGGAAAAATCCCATATAAATTTATTGTTTTCGGTGAAGGTTTTCCGGGAGGCCAAATTTCACGTAGCGTTTGGCGGCAGAGTGGGGGTAGCCGTCTCCGGCTCGCGCGCGCTCGCGCGAAAAGTGAATTCGCGAGTTCAAATTCCACCAACATGGAATATCTTCGGAACTAATGAACATATCGGGTTGTTTTTTTTTTAATTTGGCCTAACTTTTTCTGCTGATCATGATTTTGCTATTAAAAATTTTGAAAAATGACAAATTTACCGCCAAATTCATTGATAATTTATAAAAAAAAAATTTTACACCGTTTTTTTCATTAACTTTTGGGGGGAACCTAATGCGAATATCCTCGTTGTGATGTTCTCCAACCACGGTACGTACGGAGAAAAAAAAATTCGATCCAAAATGTTTTGTTAGCGAAGCACGTGTCGATCCGTGGTCGGAAACAACGAGGATATTCGCATTAGGTTCCCCCCAAAAGTTAATGAAAAAAACGGTGTAAAAATTTTTTTTTATAAATTATCAATGAATTTGGCGGTGAATCTGTCATTTTTCAAAATTTTGAATAGCAAAATCAAGATCAGCAGAAAAAGTTAGCCCAAATTAAAAAAAAAAACAACCCGATATGTTCATTAGTTCCGGAGATATTCCATGTTGGTGGAATTTGAACTCGCGAATTCACTTTTCGCGCGAACGCGCGCGAGCGGGAGACGGCTACCCCCACTCTGCCGCCAAACGCTACGTGAAATTTGGCCTCCCGGAAAACCTTCACCGAAAACAATAAATTTATATGGGATTTTTCCGCCAATTTTTCTCCAGGTAGCATAAGCCTTACCCCGTACGCTGTCCAATTTTCAGCTCTCTATGTTGAAATGAGCAGCTGCAATAATTATTGAAAAACAAATTTTTTAATCTCCCCCTAATTAACTTTAAGCAATTTTTTTTATTCTAAATTCGTAGAAAAATAACCGCTTTCAAATGATGTCACTCCCGGGTCTGTAACTTTAAAATTCGCGATAGAATTCCATTTGTTTATGAGTAAAAATCGTACTCCATTTTTGGAGCCGTTTTTCACCCCTTTAATTATAAAAAATCGATTTGCCCCAAAGTGTACATAAGAGTTCGATTCTTTCGGAATCATTTGGCTTTGGTTTTATTGCACTGTGACACCCTCCCGATGTAGAAATTCCTTGCAAAAACAGTCGGTTTTTTAACAACAAATGGCTTTTCTCAAAAACTATTTATCCGATCGAGCTCAAATTTTGCACACTTGTTGAGTGTCTCGGGGGACATATATTCTGAGATTTTTAACTCTGCACATGCATTTTTAAACTAATAATTTGCTATAAAAGAAAGGGCTGTTTTAGCCGGTTTTTAATTTTTTGCGGGCGAACTAATGAACCGATTTTGAGTTGCGACCCGCCAAATTGTTCGTTTTTTTAATATCTACAAATAGTTACTCAACTTTTTTTCTCCGCGGTGGATAGTTTAGACGCTATTCCTCAAAAACATGTTTTCGCCAACTTTGACGGCCTGGCAAAAAAAAGCCCCCCAAAATCTGTGGTTGGAAAGTATCAGGCCTTCATCGGGGGCATCAGCCCTACAAGAATATGTCAATTAGAATCGTTCCGGCTCGGTGTCACGTAAAAATACCCGGTTCCTGGACTAAATATCAATACTGGGACAAGTGTTTCATCCTAACTTACTGAACGAAAACACTCAACGTTTCATTTACGTACAGGATTAAAATTTACAATATCAATACTCGGACAAGTGTTTCATACTGGGACAAGTGTTTCATCCTAACTTACCGAACGAAAACACTCAACGTTTCATTGACGTACAGGATTAAAATTGACAATATCAATACTCGGACAAGTGTTTCATTACTAACTTACGAAATGGAAATAGTCAACATTTCATTTACGTACAGAATTAAAATTTGCAATACCATAGTGATCCATACGCTCAATGGCTGATGCCTCACCTGTACACGGGATCATTAAAAATCTTTTTGGTGTTTATACATTGTACGACAGGTTTTAACGCGAGGCCCCCAATACTGCTTGATGGGTAACGATTTGTTAAACAGTCACCACCGTACGTTGAGCGTATGCGCACAGAGTACTTGTCCGGCCCATAACTTTTTATGCAAATTCCTCATTCCAGAAAAAATCAAATTATAAAACTGTTGTTTGTCTGTAGTCCTGTTGACAAGTGCACCATAACTTGTTAGCAATTGGAATGATCCTCACCTTCTTATTAATATGAGATCAGTATTACTCTTCATTACAATTCTTTACAGTTATTAATACGTTTACTTTTCTAATAAAAGTTTAATTATGAATGAGCATGACAGCAAAAATTTATTTTTAATGATGGGAATAAACAGGTTTCTGCAGCTTGCTGCTCAACTTTTTAGTCATGTCTAGAAAAAAGGTCTGGTTCTATTGGTTCATCAATTTGCTATACTTATTCACGAACCAAGATATTCATTGCTAGTAATTGGATCTAAGTGCACTTATGAACCTTTGGAAAAAACAAGTTTTCTTATGACGCTTGGGAGAATCTAAATCCACTTATCACGCTTTACAGAATTGAATTATGGCATTTTCTGAATTCGGTGTGGATCGACTAGTTTTGCACAGCCACAAAGGACAATAAATACAGTAATTGTAAGAATTATAGACGAAGGTAGATGACAAGTCATATTCACTGCTGAAGGTTCGTACCGTCAAAATTTGTTAAAAATATTATTCCGCTGTTCTTCTTCGGAACGTTTATTTCACGATACAAATGGTGAAACGGCTTTACCCCTTTGTGGACATAACAACTTTGGCCTCAATAGCGGTTGTAGGCAATAAATTCATCTCTGAGAAAGTTCACTTTCTGGTTCGAAGGATCAATATATAGTGGTATATATAGTAGTTTAAGTATATAGTTTAAGTTTGTGTAATATATTTAATAAATTAAGAACACCATATTTACGATTATTATCGTTTATTGGAGTAATATTACTTAATATTATAATTTTGGAGTACAGGCATCGAGACGTGCTCACGACGGAGGGTAGGCGAAGTCTGATTAAGTGGGTCATATTTCGAGAGTACGACACCTCGCTTAAAGGCGCTGATGGCGCTACAAAACCTTAAGGCTTATATACATTACACTCCCTCACACTTAAGATTACATATCACACTCGTTCTGAAACGAAACAGTCTTGTAACTTTTTGTGTTTATAAGATTTAAATCTCTAATTAACAATTCGTACTCTACAAATCTAGAATTTTTCTAGGTTTCGGAACGCGCGCTGAACGCCGTAATTCTTGGATCGGATTTGTTTTTACCACTGACAATTTTTGTGCCGACTCCTTGACAGATTTACTGGGAGTCATTTCACGCAATTTAAAATCGCTCACAGGCGATGAAATCGCTTTATCCTCTCCGTCGTTTTTCGCGATTACAGTTTCGCTTTCTGGCGCAACATTTATCATACATTCATCCATGCGTACATCACATTTCTTAATTTGATCAGTATGTCTTTTCCAGACGCGATTATCGTCGGTAGTTACGTTGTACGTGACAGGAGTGATTTGTTCGCGAATTAATGATTTTCTCCACGAATTTGGATTTGTACTATAGTCCTTAACCATGACGGACTCTTGCTCCTTGAAATTAATTTGTCTGTTACCATTAAAGTGTTTCTGTTGACTAGCTTGTTTCCGCGTGATTGCATCACGCATCGTCGGCCTTAATAAATCTAATTTAGTTCTAAATCTTCGTCCCATTTGGAGTTCAGCGGGACTACAATCCGTAGTACAATGAGGGGTCGCACGATAGTAGAATAAGAATTTACAAAGGGCTTCGTGCCTTGAGTTTCCGGCTTTGATTAATAATTTGAACTTATTTTTGAAAGTTCGGACTGCATTTTCTGCGGCTCCATTGGATGCCGGATGATAAGGTGCAGTGCGCGTGTGCGCCACTCCGTACGATTCAAGGAACGAGCTAAATTCTTTTGAACAAAAGCTTGGACCGTTGTCCGTTACAATTTTCAGTGGAATTCCCCATGTACAGAAATATTCTTTCAAAATTTTGATTGTAGTCTCGCTGGTGATATCATTCAATTCTTTGACTTCCAACCACTTCGAGAACGCGTCAATAATCACAATATACATCTTTCCTTCAATCGGACCGAGAAAATCGAGGTGCAGTCTATGATTTGGCCCGCTTGGCCATTTCCATGAATGTAATTTCGCTCTCGGAGGATTTTCGGACGACTTTAAACACAATTCGCACCTTTTTCCGATACTCTCGATATCCTTGTCTAAATTTGGCCACCACATATACGCTCTTGCAACAGACTTCATTCTTACAATACCATCGTGGATGGAATGAAGTTCGTTTAATAATTCCTGTTGCAATGATTGAGGAATAACGATACGATAACCCCATAGAACGCACCCTTGTTCCACGGTTAACTCTCTCGCTCTACTTTTGTAACACTTGAATTTATCGTTAACCTCTTCTGGCCACCCTTTCAATACGTACTCACGAACTTGACTCAAAATGGGATCCTTACTTGTCTCCTGATAAACCGTTTCTACATTAATTGAAGACACTTCCTCCGCAACAAAGTTTAAATACGTATATTCTTTGTCTTCTTCCAGTGTCGCACTGTTTTCTAACGGTACTCGAGATAGAGCATCCGCTCGAACGTTGTCGCTTCCTTTTATGTATTTTATTTCGAAATCATACGCTGACAGCAACACAGCCCACCTTTGCACCCTATTCGCTGCCATTTGAGGGAGACCCTTTTTTGACCCGAATATGTAGACTAGTGGCTTGTGATCAGTTTCGAGTGTGAAACGCCTGCCAAAAATAAACTGATGAAATTTTTTTACACTGAATATGAGTCCAAGGGCCTCTTTGTCCAATTGCGAGTAATTTTTCTCAGCGTTGTTTAGCGTTCTTGAAGCGAACGCGATTGGTCTCTCCGACCCGTCAGCGAATACATGTGAGAGGACCGCTCCCAGACCAAAAGGCGATGCGTCACAAGAAATCTTGATTGGCAACTGGGGATTATAATGGACCAGCACCTCAGACTCTGCTAAACGCTGTTTCACACTCTGAAATGCCTCATTACACGAATTATTCCATCTCCATTCTACACATTTTTGCAATAATTCGTACAAAGGAGCGACGACTTTCGAATAATTTTTAATAAATTTAGAATAATAATTAATCATGCCCAAGAAGGCCCTTAATTGAGTCAAATTCTTGGGTATCGGCGCGTCCAATAGCGCTTCAATTTTCTCTTTCGATACGTGAGTTCCATTTCCATCGAGTACGTAACCTAAAAATTTTACGCTATTTTTACCCAACTCACATTTGTCTCTTCGAAGAGTCAAACCGCAGTCTTTTAACCTTCTTAAAACTGTACCCAATCTTTCGTTGTGTTCGCTGCTGGACCGTCCCGAGATCAAAATATCGTCGAAAAAACAGACGACACCGTCTATTCCGTTCAAAATCTTATCCATTTCCCTTTGAAATAATCCCGGGGCAGACGCAACACCGAAACACAAACGTTTATAACGAAAAAGACCTTTGTGAGTGGAGATTGTGACAAGGCTCCGCGAATCCTCGTCTAATTCAAGCTGCTGATACGCTTGCGACAAATCGATTTTTGAGAATAAAATTCCCCCGTTCAGTTTTGCCAAAAGATCCTGTACTCTTGGGATCGGATAGCGATCGATCTTAATATGCGGGTTTATCGTTATTTTGTAATCCCCACACAGTCTGATTTTACCATTACTTTTTAGAACGGGTACGACTGGCGTCGCCCAATCACAACTCTCCACCGGTTCGATAATTCCCTCATTCACGAGTCGTTCTAACTCATTCTCGACTTTCTCACGCATCGCATATGCTAAGGGTCTGGGCTTGCAGAAAACTGGCGTAACCCCTTCTTTTAAATGCAGTTGTACTTTCTTTTTATTATATAAACCGAGTTTTGTGGAAAAAACCGCATCGAATTCCTTAAGGATTGAGTCAATATCACTTGGGCTTTTCCCGACCCAAAATACTGTCTGATTTTTTTGATTTTTCATTATTTCCTCAATTGCAATGGGCAAAGCGCGAATCCACGCTCTCCCCAGTATCGGGGGACCATCGCCCGGTAACAAAAACAATTGTAGTTTTTTGTACACATTTTTATAGCCAATCTCTATTTCAGCTACGCCAATTGGTTTGATTAATTGACCCGGATGCGATCTGAACTCTCGATGCGTTTTATTCCACGTTAACTCTCGGAGTATCTTTTGCCCTTTTACAAACTGCTCCGAAACAGCCGCTACGTCAGACCCTGTGTCCACTAAGAATTCAATTTTATCGCCTTGAATCAAAATATCAACTAAAAACGGTTTCACACTCGCATATTCATCAAAAATCTTATTTTTCTCTTCACTGTCTTCTCCCAAATGGAAAAGATCGTCAAATTCTACTTCTTTATAATTTTCGCTCGCTAGAAAATTTTGTCTAATATTTTGCCCTTGATATTTTTTTGTTTGATTCGAAATATTCTTAGTACTATTTCCTTTTGTCTTGCAAACTGCCGACAAGTGTCCCATACGATTACAATTATTGCATTTATACTGTCGATACCTGCAGTTTGACGGTTGATGATTGTTCCTACCGCAGCGATAACAAGCGAAATCTTCTTTCTTCGGTCTTCCTTTTGATGGCTGCGAACCCTTCGAATGTAGAAAGTTGACAGTTTCCGCAGGCTTCCTTGATGTCAGTCCCATCTCCGCTGCGTCCTTGGTCGCTGCATCCATCGCTTGCGCTAGCTCCACAGCTTGCGCATAAGTAAGATTCTTTTCGCTGAGTAACCTTTTCTTAATTGCCTCGTTACGCAGACCCCAAACGAACTGGTCCCTGATGTGACAATTTAGGTTAACTCCAAACTCACAGTACGTCGACAGCCTTTTTAAATTTGTCAAATACTGTTTAATTCCTTCGCCTTCATTTTGACGGCACTCTTTGAATTTATACCTTTCCGTAATAACGCTCGGCTTGGGTTGTAAATGATCCTTCATTATTTTCAATAAATCCGGAAGCGATTTACTTGCAGGCAACGCCGGCGTACAAAGATTTCGTAGGAGAGCATAACCTTCGCTTCCAAGTAAGGTTAGGAAAAGCGAAGCTTTTTTTTCTTCACAAATATCGTTAGCAATAAAAAATTGATCCAACCTTTCAATCCAGAGGCTCCAATCCTCCGTCATGTTGAATTCCTTGATGTCTCCGATGCAATTTGTGATAATCGGACGACTCTGTCTCTGCACTAGCTGGTCGGTGTCTTGCCTTGCCTGCGACACTCTTTCTCGCTGCGCTGCTAATTTTTGTTGCTCCTCCGTTAATTCTTTCCATTGCTGTGCCATCGCTTTCTTTGAACCCTCCAACTCTTCCTTTTCTTTATTCAATTTTCGTCGTTCTTTTTCGAGTTTAGCCATGTCTTCTTCGATGCCCATTTTTGGTGCTCGCACGTGTACTGTTTTTCTAATCCGCTTTTTTCGACGCAATCACTTTATTTATGCGGATACCATTTACCTCGTCGCCAATTGTAATATATTTAATAAATTAAGAACACCATATTTACGATTATTATCGTTTATTGGAGTAATATTACTTAATATTATAATTTTGGAGTACAGGCATCGAGACGTGCTCACGACGGAGGGTAGGCGAAGTCTGATTAAGTGGGTCATATTTCGAGAGTACGACACCTCGCTTAAAGGCGCTGATGGCGCTACAAAACCTTAAGGCTTATATACATTACAGTTTGAACGTAAGGAAAAAAGACTCAATCTCGAGTATATAGACACGCGGCAATTTGCCTTGTCGAATCAAACTTTTCTTTTTAATACTTGGCGTTAAGACGCTGCCGCGTCTCAAAGTACATCATTTTTTACTCTGTCGCAGAAATAGATAATTCATTCAAGCATCGCAGCAAAAATCATATATTCACTACGCTCTGATATATCGCAAAAACGTTGCCGAGGGGTAAACGTTCCGGTGACGAACTTTCTTGGGGTCACTCCTCCGAAACAAATTTTTTTTAGCTGCATTTTCCTAGATTCTGGAAAATGAAAATGGAAAATAGACCCAGGAAATGGAAAAAAAAACTCTAGGTTGTGCAAGTGATCCCTGATTTTTTCTGGAATGAGGAATTTGCATAAAAAGTTATGGGCCGGACAAGTACTCTGTGCGCATACGCTCAACGTACGGTGGTGACTGTTTAACAAATCGTTACCCATCAAGCAGTATTGGGGGCCTCGCGTTAAAACCTGTCGTACAATGTATAAACACCAAAAAGATTTTTAATGATCCCGTGTACAGGTGAGGCATCAGCCATTGAGCGTATGGATCACTATGGTATTGCAAATTTTAATTCTGTACGTAAATGAAATGTTGACTATTTCCATTTCGTAAGTTAGTAATGAAACACTTGTCCGAGTATTGATATTGTCAATTTTAATCCTGTACGTCAATGAAACGTTGAGTGTTTTCGTTCGGTAAGTTAGGATGAAACACTTGTCCCAGTATGAAACACTTGTCCGAGTATTGATATTGTAAATTTTAATCCTGTACGTAAATGAAACGTTGAGTGTTTTCGTTCAGTAAGTTAGGATGAAACACTTGTCCCAGTATTGATATTGTAAATTTTAATCCTGTACGTAAATGAAACGTTGACTATTTTCGTTCCGTAAGTTAGTATGAAACACTTGTCCCATTATTGATATTGTAAATTTTAATCCTGTACGTTAATGAAACGTTGACTATTTTCGTTTCGTGAGTTAGGATGAAACACTTGTCCTATTATTGATATCGCAAATTTTAATCCTGTACGTAAATGAAACATTGACTATTTTCGTTTTCTAAGTTAGTAATAATTCAACAACAAATGATTATGTATTAATAATGGTTATTATTAATGAAACGGATTGGTTAGTTGATTCCAAGACCTCAAGGGAAAACTTGTCCTCTTATCGATATAAAAAATTTTAGTGCTGAACGTAAATGATCAATTTTTACACAATTATTGTATGACCAGTTTTTGTGTTCATGTAGGGTTTTTTGAATTTTCAGGAAAATTTTTTTGGAGTTATTCTTCATTGTATTCTTTGAAGGGTCTTCATTTTTCAGTCGAGAGTGGTCAAGGTTATGTAGGCGAGATATTTTTTATCGTTTTTCTGAGAGTGCATCCAATTTTTTTGGCATAGGGAGGGGTTCTCACTTTTCTGTAGATTTTTCAGGGAACTGCAAAGGAAACGGAGGTCACCAAGAAATGTACTTGTCCAAGCTTTTTTCCCCGGGGGGGGATTTTTGGCTAGGATATCACTTCTTTTTTCCGATTGAAAGTCTCAATTTTTTCATTCGGAAGTGGTCGAGGTTTTCCAGGCGAGACATTTTTTATCGTTTTTCCGGGAGGGCATCAACTTTTTTTGGTAGAGGGAGGGGTTCTTACTTTACTGTAGATTTTTCTGAGAAATGCAATGGAAACGGAGGTTACCAACAAATGGACTTGTCCAGGCTTTTTTCCCCGTGGGTTTCTATATTCTTCGTTGAATACGCAGTAAAAAATGCCATAATCTTATGTTTTCTCGAGAATGGTATTTTTGCATTTTCACCATCAGCTTAGAAAAAAAAAACGCCATTTTTACATGACTTGAGAGTGAAGATTTTATTTAGTTGGCTTTATAGGAATAAATTGCTGATTTTTTTCCCAGAAATGTACTCTGTGGAGCTTAAATTAAGCCCAAAGTCATGTCTCTATCTCAATTTTCCACCAAGATATGATTCTTTGCCCATAACCATGATTTTTGCTTGAAAATGACGATTTTTCGACATTTTTCAAACGGAAATCGCTTTTCTCCGAGTAAAAATCGTATAAATTATGACTTTTTTTCCAGCCTTTCAGTTTTATACGCTGAAAATGAGAGAAAACACGCGCCAAAGTCTCAATTTACCGCGTCAATGCAATTTTCGATTTTCGACCTTGAGTAGGAAAAAATCAAAGTTTCAACATGAATTTGTCGCGAGGAATTTTTATTCTTGGCTCCATGCGAATAGAATGCTGATTTTTCTTCTTCAAATATACTCTGTGGAACTCAATTTAAGCCACGAGTCATATCTCTATGTCGATTTTTCATCGAGATATGATTTTTTGCTCACGAGCATGATTTTTGCTTGAAAATGTCGATTTTTCGACAATTTTCAAACGAAAATCGCTCTTCTCCGAGTAAAAATCGCATGAATTGGGCATTTTTTTCCAGCCACTCAGTTTGATACGCTGAAAAGAAGAGAAAACACGTGGCAAAGTCTCAATTTATCGCGGGAATGCAATTTTCAACTTTTGATCACGAGTTGGAAAAAATCAGAGTTTTAACATGAATTTGTCGCGAAGAATTTATATTTTTGGCTCCATGAGAATAGACCGGTGATTTTTTTCCTTCAAACATACTCTGTGGAGCTCAATTTAAGCCCAGAGTCATGTCTCTATCTCAATTTTTTATCGAGAAGTGATTTTTTTCTCATTTCCATGATTTTTGCTTGAAAATGACGATTTTTCGTCAATTTTCGAACGAAAATCGCTCTTCTCCGAGCGAAAATGGTAAAATCATGATTTTTTTCCAGCCACTCGGTTTGATACGCTGAAACAAAGAGGAAACACGAGCCAAAGTCTCAATTTATCGCGAGAATTCAATTTTCGATTTTTGACCACGAGTTGGAAAAAATCAATATTTTTGCACCAAGTTGTAGCGCGGAATTTTTCTTCTTGGCTGCATGAGAATAAAATGTGGATTTTTTCCCTGCAACTAGACTCTGTGGAGCTCAAATTAAGCCCAGAATCATGTCTCTATCTCAATTTTTCATTGAGATATGATTTTTTTCCCATTACCATGATTTTTGCTTGAAAATGACGATTTTTCGTCAATTTTCAAACGAAAATCGCTCTTCTCCGAGCGAAAATGGTGAAATCATGATTTTTTTTCCAGCCACTCGGTTTGATACGCTGAAACAAAGAGGAAACACGAGCCAAAGTCTCAATTTATCGCGAGAATTCAATTTTCGATTTTTGACCACGAGTTGGAAAAAATCAATATTTTTGCACCAAGTTGTAGCGCGGAATTTTTCTTCTTGGCTGCATGAGAATAAAATGTGGATTTTTTCCCTGCAACTAGACTCTGTGGAGCTCAAATTAAGCTTAGAATCATGTCTCTATCTCAAATTTTCACTGAGATATGATTTTTTTCTCATTTCCATAATTTTTGCTTGAAAATGACGATTTTTCGTCAATTTTCAAACGAAAATCGCTCTTCTCCGAGCGAAAATGGTAAAATCATGATTTTTTTCCAGCCACTCGGTTTGATACGCTGAAACAAAGAGGAAACACGAGCCAAAGTCTCAATTTATCGCGAGAATTCAATTTTCGATTTTTGACCACGAGTTGGAAAAAATCAATATTTTTGCACCAAGTTGTAGCGCGGAATTTTTCTTCTTGGCTGCATGAGAATAAAATGTGGATTTTTTCCCTGCAACTAGACTCTGTGGAGCTCAAATTAAGCCCAGAATCATGTCTCTATCTCAATTTTTTATCGACATGTGATTTTTTTCTCATTTCCATGATTTTTGCTTGAAAATGACGATTTTTCGTCACTTTTCAAACGAAAATCGCTCTTCTCCGAGCGAAAATGGTAAAATCATGATTTTTTTTCCAGCCACTCGGTTTGATACGCTGAAACAAAGAGGAAACACGAGCCAAAGTCTCAATTTATCGCGAGAATTCAATTTTCGATTTTTGACCACGAGTTGGAAAAAATCAATATTTTTGCACCAAGTTGTAGCGCGGAATTTTTCTTCTTGGCTGCATGAGAATAAAATGTGGATTTTTTCCCTGCAACTAGACTCTGTGGAGCTCAAATTAAGCCCAGAATCATGTCTCTATCTCAATTTTTCATTGAGATATGATTTTTTTCCCATTACCATGATTTTTGCTTGAAAATGACGATTTTTCGTCAATTTTCAAACGAAAATCGCTCTTCTCCGAGCGAAAATGGTGAAATCATGATTTTTTTCCAGCCACTCGGTTTGATACGCTGAAACAAAGAGGAAACACGAGCCAAAGTCTCAATTTATCGCGAGAATTCAATTTTCGATTTTTGACCACGAGTTGGAAAAAATCAATATTTTTGCACCAAGTTGTAGCGCGGAATTTTTCTTCTTGGCTGCATGAGAATAAAATGTGGATTTTTTCCCTGCAACTAGACTCTGTGGAGCTCAAATTAAGCTCAGAATCATGTCTCTATCTCAAATTTTCACTGAGATATGATTTTTTTCTCATTTCCATAATTTTTGCTTGAAAATGACGATTTTTCGTCAATTTTCAAACGAAAATCGCTCTTCTCCGAGCGAAAATGGTAAAATCATGATTTTTTTCCAGCCACTCGGTTTGATACGCTGAAACAAAGAGGAAACACGAGCCAAAGTCTCAATTTATCGCGAGAATTCAATTTTCGATTTTTGACCACGAGTTGGAAAAAATCAATATTTTTGCACCAAGTTGTAGCGCGGAATTTTTCTTCTTGGCTGCATGAGAATAAATCGCTGATTTTTTCCCTGCAACTAGACTCTGTGGAGCTCAATTTAAGCCCAGAGTCATGTCTCTATCTCAATTTTTTATCGAGAAGTGATTTTTTTCTCATTTCCATGATTTTTGCTTGAAAATGACGATTTTTCGTCAATTTTCAAACGAAAATCGCTCTTCTCCGAGCGAAAATAGTAAAATCATGATTTTTTTTCCAGCCACTCGGTTTAATACGCTGAAACAAAGAGGAAATACGAGCCAAAGTCTCAATTTATCGCGAGAATTCTATTTTCGATTTTTGACCACGAGTTGGAAAAAATCAATATTTTTGCACCAAGTTGTAGCGCAGAATTTTTCTTCTTGGCTGCATGAGAATAAAATGTGGATTTTTTCCCTGCAACTAGACTCTGTGGAGCTCAAATTAAGCCCAGAATCATGTCTCTATCTCAATTTTTTATCGACATGTGATTTTTTTCTCATTTCCATGATTTTTGCTTGAAAATGACGATTTTTCGTCAATTTTCAAACGAAAATCGCTCTTCTCCGAGCGAAAATGGTAAAATCATGATTTTTTTTCCAGCCACTCGGTTTAATACGCTGAAACAAAGAGGAAATACGAGCCAAAGTCTCAATTTATCGCGAGAATTCAATTTTCGATTTTTGACCACGAGTTGGAAAAAATCAATATTTTTGCACCAAGTTGCAGCACAGAATTTTTCTTCTTCCCTCCATGAGAATAAAATGTGGATTTTTTCCCTGCAACTAGACTCTGTGGAGCTCAAATTAAGCCCAGAATCATGTCTCTATCCCAGATTTTCACTGAGATATGATTTTTTTCCCATAACCATGATTTTTGCTTGAAAATGACGATTTTTCGTCAATTTTCAAACGAAAATCGCTCTTCTCCGAGCGAAAATGGTAAAATCATGATTTTTTTTCCAGCCACTCGGTTTAATACGCTGAAACAAAGAGGAAATACGAGCCAAAGTCTCAATTTATCGCGAGAATTCAATTTTCGATTTTTGACCACGAGTTGGAAAAAATCAATATTTTTGCACCAAGTTGTAGCGCGGAATTTTTCTTCTTGGCTGCATGAGAATAAAATGTGGATTTTTTCCCTGCAACTAGACTCTGTGGAGCTCAAATTAAGCCCAGAATCATGTCTCTATCTCAATTTTTTATCGACATGTGATTTTTTTCTCATTTCCATGATTTTTGCTTGAAAATGACGATTTTTCGTCAATTTTCAAACGAAAATCGCTCTTCTCCGAGCGAAAATGGTGAAATCATGATTTTTTTTCCAGCCACTCGGTTTAATACGCTGAAACAAAGAGGAAATACGAGCCAAAGTCTCAATTTATTGCGAGAATTCAATTTTCGATTTTTGACCACGAGTTGGGAAAAATCAATATTTTTGCACCAAGTTGTAGCGCAGAATTTTTCTTCTTGGCTGCATGAGAATAAAATGTGGATTTTTTCCCTGCAACTAGACTCTGTGGAGCTCAAATTAAGCCCAGAATCATGTCTCTATCTCAATTTTTCATCGAGATGTGATTTTTTTCTCATTTCCATGATTTTTGCTTGAAAATGACGATTTTTCGTCAATTTTCAAACGAAAATCGCTCTTCTCCGAGCGAAAATGGTGAAATCATGATTTTTTTTCCAGCTACTCGGTTTGATACGCTGAAACAAAGAGGAAACACGTGCCAAAGTCTCAATTTATTGCGAGAATTCAATTTTCGATTTTTGACCACGAGTTGGGAAAAATCAATATTTTTGCACCAAGTTGTAGCGCAGAATTTTTCTTCTTGGCTGCATGAGAATAAAATGTGGATTTTTTCCCTGCAACTAGACTCTGTGGAGCTCAAACTAAGCCCAGAATCATGTCTCTATCTCAATTTTTTATCGAGATATAATTTTTTGCTCACGAGCATGATTTTTGCTTGAAAATATCGATTTTTCGACAATTTTCAAACGAAAATCGCTCTTCTCCGAGTAAAAATCGCATAAATTATGCATTTTTTCCCAGCTACTCAGTTTAATACGCTGGAAGGAAGAGAAAACACGCGCCAAAGTCCCAATTTACCGCGTGAATGCAATTTTCGATTTTTGATCACGAGTTGGAAAAAATCAGAGTTTTAACATGAATTTGTTGCCAAGAATTTTTCTGCTTGGCTCCATGAGAATGGACTGCTGATTTTTTCCCTTCAAATATTCTCTGTGGAGCTCAATTTAAGCCCAGAGTCATGTCTCTATCTCGATTTTTCATCGAGATATGATTTTTTGCTCACGGGCATGATTTTTGCTTGAAAATGACGATTTTTCGTCAATTTTCAAACGAAAATCGTTCTTCTCCGAGTAAAAATCGCATCAATTATGCTTTTTTTTCCAGCTACTCAGTTTGATACGCTGAAAAGAAGAGAAAACACGTGCCAAAGTCTCAATTTATCGCTTGAATGCAATTTTCAACTTTTGATCATGAGTTGGAAAAAATCAATATTTTAACATGAATTTGTCGCGAAGAATTTATATTTTCATGCCACTGAGAGTTATCTGGAGCTTCCGGATACCGGATAGCTGGCAGCGATAAGAATTTCATGGGGCTCAGCGGAAAGATTTTCATGTGGCTCAGCGACAAGATTTTTATGTTGCTCAGCGACAAGATTTTCATGTCGCTGAGAGTTATTGTCGCTTTGCGATTAATCTAACGCCAGCGGCGATGTTAGTTATGCTACACAATAATTGGTTGGTTCCTTTCGAAGCAAAACTTGTCGCTGAGAGATATCCAAAGCTTCCGGATAACTCGCAGCGACAAAATTTTCATGTGGCTCAGCGACAAGATTTTTATGTCGCTGAGAGTTATTGTCGCTCCGAAATCAATATAATATGCCAACGGCGATGTTAGTTATGCTCCACAATTATTGGTTCTTTTCGAAGCAAAACTTGTCGCTGCGAGATATCCAAAGCTTCCGGATAACTCTCAGCGACAAAATTTTCATGTGGCTCAGCGACAAGATTTTTATGCCACTGAGAGTTATATCTGGAGCTTCCGGATAGCTGGCAGCGATAAGTATTACACGTGGCTCAGCGGAAAGTTTTCATGTGGCTCAGCGACAAGTTTCTTATGTCGCTGAGAGTTATTGTCGCTCCGCAATCAATATAATATGCCAGCGGCGATTTCAGATATGCTGTAAATGAATAAAATTGTGGGATTAGGAATAGGGCAATGGTTGTGAAGCATATTCATTCCTGAAGCATATTTTCCTGTCACTGGAGCATGTCGTTAATGCTACCTGCAAATTAGCATTAGTGAGGTTATGGCGAGCTGTCAGAGCTTTTAGCCGTTATTCATCACAAAGTCGGCAAAAAATGTCAACCCGTTCCAGCTATCTCCCTCACACTCGCGTCAATATCGGCCGGCAAAATATACACGATTGCTAGAGGAATTTTAGGTTATGATTTTCTAATTCTGACAATCTTACTTTCGAATGTTTCTATATCTATATTTATCACCGTGAAATCGAACGACACATGTATGAAGATGTATTCGTGAACTGGCAACCAACAGGTGTTCCTCGGATGGGAACAGCTGGATATGTCGTCAGTCACGACCAATCAGAAACACGATGGCCACACGGGCCCTTTCTCTGTGTCGTATACATACACGCACGCACACTTCGATCGGCGCATAATTTTGCCCG
Organism: Diadegma fenestrale; assembly: GCA_037043255.1. Lineage (NCBI taxonomy): Eukaryota > Metazoa > Arthropoda > Insecta > Hymenoptera > Ichneumonidae > Diadegma > Diadegma fenestrale. The sequence goes on from CM073317.1 coordinate 1,334,177, forward strand.
TGCAAAGTTTTTTCTCAGCAATTACGGCATCAATCGGGTTGATTTATGGCTCAATCGAGGGGGGATAACGTAATTAGTCTTCAGTTCAAATTTCAGATCATGAAATTACCCCTGAGCTTCGTAATTCAAGAAAGTGTCCACCCCCTCCGGCGAAATCGCTTTTCTTAGAGATAATATACTCGAGTGAGTCTCGGGCCAGCAGACGACGCTGTCAAATGTACTTGTCCCGAGACTCTGCCGAGTCTCTTGATCTTGTCGCTGTGAGGGCTCAGTGACATGAAAATCTTGTCGCTGAGGCAAATAAAAATCTTGTCGCTGCGAGGGCTCAGTGATATAAAAATCTTGTCGCTGAACGACATGAAAATCTTATCGCTGAGCAACATGAAAATCTTGTCGCTAAGGCAAATCAAAATCTTGTTGCTGCGAGGGCTCAGTGACATAAAAATCTTGTCGCTGCGAGGGCTCAGTGACATAAAAATCATGTCGCTGGGCCACAAGAAAAAATTGTACATTTGTTCCTTTCTGCCAAAATTCTCATAGAGCCAAGGAAAAAAATTCTTCACTACAACTACATGCTAAAATATTGATTTTTTCCAACTCGTGGTCAAAAGTCGAAAATTTAATTCTCGCGATATATTGAGACTTTGGCACGTGTTCCCTCTTTGTTTCAGCATATCAAACCGAGTGGCTGGGAAAAAAATCATGATTTTACCATTTTCGCTTGGAGAAGAGCGATTTTCGTTCGAAAATTGATAAAAAATCGTAATTTTCAAGCAAAAATCTCGGTAATGGGAAAAAAATCATATCTCGGTGAAAAATTGAGATAGAGACATGAATCTGGGCTTAAATTGAGCTCCACAGAGTCTAGTTGCTGAGAAGAAATCAGCATTATATTCTCATGGAGCCGAGAAGAAAACTTCTTCGCTACAACTTCATGTTCAAATATTGATTTTTCTAACTCGTGGGCAAAAGTCGAAAATTGAATTCTCGCGATAAATTGCGACTTTGGCACGTGTTTCCTCTTTGTTTCATCGTATCTAACTGAGTGGGTCGAAAAAAAAATCATAATTTATACGATTTTTACTCGGAGAAGCGCGATTTTCGTTTGAAAATTGTCGAAAAATCGTCATTTTCAAGCCAAAATCATGGTAATGAGAATAAAATCATATCTCGATGGAAAATAGAGATAGAGACATAATTCTGGGCTTGAATTGAGCTACACAGAGTCTAGTTGCTGGGAAAAAATCAGCATTTTATTTTCATGGAGCCAAGAAGAAAAATTCTTCGCTAGAACTTCATGTTCAAATGTTGATTTTTCCAGCTCGTGGGCAAAAGTCGAAAATTTAATTCTGGCGACAAATTGAGACTTTGGCACGTGTTTCCTCTTTGTTTCAGCGTATCCAACCGAGTGGCTGGAAAATAAATCATTATTTATACGATTTTTACTCGAAGAAGCGCGATTTTCGTTTGAAAATTGTCGAAAAATCGTCTTTTTCAAGCAAAAATCATGGTAATGGGCAAAAAATCATATCTCGATAAAAAATTGAGATAGGGGCATAATTCTGGGCTTGGACTAAGGTCCAAATAGTGTCCTTCTAGGGAAAAAATCAGCATTCTATGTTCATGAAGCCAAACAAACAGATTCTTCGCTCCTATGTGATGTAAAAATGTCGTTATTTTGTAAGCTGATAGTGAAAAGGCAATAATACCATTCTCGAGCAAAATCAAGATTATGGCACGCGTTCACGTTTCCTTTCAACTCAACAAATTATGTGGCTTGAAAAAAAATCAAAATTTATACTATTTTCACTCGGAGAAGAGCGATTTTCGTTTGAAAATTGATGAAAAATCGTCATTTTCAAGCAAAAATCATGGTAATAAGCAAAAATTCATATCTCGGTGGAAAATCGAGATATAGACATGATTCTGGACTTAAATTGAGCTCCACAGAGCATATTTTTGGGGAAAAAATCAGCAATTTATTCCCATAAACACAACTAAATAAAATCTTCGGTTCCAAGTCATGTAAAAATGTTGTTTTTTCTAAGCTGATAGTGAAAATGCAAAAATACCATTCCCAAGAAAAATTAAGATTATGGCGTGCGTTGACGTTTCCTTCCAGCTCAACAAACCATGTGGACAAAAAACATGATTTTATCGTCGTTCCTTGGAGAAGAGCGATTTTCGTTTGAAAATGTATGAAAAATCGTCGTTTTCGAGCAAAAATCATGGAAATGGGCCAAAATCATATCTCGGTGAAAAATTGAGATAGAGACATGATCCTTGGCTTCACATGAGCTCCACAGAGTACACTTCCAGGGAAAAATCAGCAAATTATTCCCACCGGACTGAAAAAATCGGAGACTTTCAATCAGAAAAAATAAGTGATATCCTAGCCAAAAATCCCCTCCCGGGGAAAAAAGCTTGGACAAGTACATTTGTTGGTGATCCCCATTTCCATTTGTTTTCACAGAAAAATCTAATCCCCCCTTGAAAAAAATTGGAAACGCCAACAAAATAAAGAATTTAAGAAAACGCAAAAAAAAAAAAAAAATTCAAGATGATTGAGAAAAATGCGAGAATGGTAGAAAAAAATTAATGGCATTCGCTCAGCATAAAAAATTCTGATATCTATAAAAGGACAAGTATTCCCTGTCTCAAAATCATGTTCATGTTCGAAAATCAATTAACGAGAAAAAAGAAAATCTTCCAAAAAGACACGTCTCGAAAAAAGGAACCCCTAAATACAAAATGGCGAATCGACAGAAAAACTTCATAAAAAAATACAAAACTAAAGTTTGCCATCATATGTTGAGCGTATGCGCACAGAGTACTTGGCCGGCCCGAAATTTTGAATTGAAGTGCTCAGCTTGGTTAATCTTGGCATAACGTAATTATTTGGTTTCAGAAATCTTTTTAGAAAAGACACGCGAAAGCTTGGCGAAAATCTCGAGTCAATCAAGGTTCTCTCCTAAAGCGATTTATATTTCAAGCTAGTAATACAAAAAATTGCTAGAAGTTCAATTTTTATCGACGCATTACGGGTCATTTGATATAATTTTTGGCTCCAACTTAATCAGTGATCAGTTGTTATTTTTCTACGTATTCATACTTGTGTAAGATATTGCGCAAATGATTTAATTAATTAATTGTATATCAAATTGAGAGAAAACTTTGAATTTGTACTAATTTATTTGAATGTACGTTCAGTGACATTTGTGTAACGCTTATCATTTTTCTCATGAATACAACCAAGTTGTTCTACCTATCTATAAATAGCGGAAGCTAATACAAAAAATTTCGGGCCGGCCAAGTACTCTGTGCGCATACGCTCAACATATGATGGCAAACTTTAGTTTTGTATTTTTTTATGAAGTTTTTCTGTCGATTCGCCATTTTGTATTTAGGGGTTCCTTTTTTTGAGACGTGTCTTTTTGGAAGATTTTCTTTTTTCTCGTTAATTGATTTTCGAACATCAACATGATTTTCAGACAGGGAATACTTGTCCTTTTATAGATATCAGAATTTTTTATGCTGAGCGAATACCATTAATTTTTTTCTACCATTCTCGCATTTCTTGCATTTTTCTCAATCTTTGTTCGGGAATGAGCTGGAGTCTTGCGGCCACGTGAGCATTCGGGAATAGGTTCGCGCTTGACCACCGACGTCGCCACGGTCCGGGAGCTAATTACCGGGCGAGGGTCAAGCCGCTCGAGCCCTACGGGTGAGAGTTCGCGCTCTGCCGCAGGCGTCGCTAATCACCGGGGCGATGCCCCTACTCGTCAAAATTGACGGGCGCTTCGATCGACGTGATCGATCGCCTCTATCGACTCTTCCTATTCGTTTTCCGGGAGCCTACGAAGACACACGGATCGTAGCCTACTGTTTCTTTTCTAACGGGTTCACCGGGCATTTTTCCCTTGTGCAGTATTAAAACGTCGGATCGCGATACATCGCGAATTTAGCGAGCAATCGCGGCACGGGCATATTTTCGAGAGAATATTCGGGATTAATTCGATACATTCGGATTACGGGTCGTGAGTGCGCGTCGCCGTCGGACACCGGGTTCGACGCCGAGCACGCGGGTGACGATCGTGGTCACCGACCACGCGGGCACGTTTTGGGAAAATTTCCCACCGGGCTTCTTAGTTATTCCTCACTCTCACTGTCAACCATTGTATAATTTTTGTCATAAATAAACGACCATTATTTTTTGTAAATTCTCGCCTCCGATTTCCACCTACGCCAGATCCCTTGCCTTCAGAACAATCTTCTTGAATTTTTTTTTTTTGGGTTTTCTTAAATTCTTTATCTTGTTGGCGTTTCCAATTTTTTTCAAGGGGGGATTAGATTTTTCTGTGAAAACAAATGGAAATGGGGATCACCAACAAATGTACTTGTCCAAGCTTTTTTCCCCGGGAGGGGATCTTTGGCTAGGTACTTTATACCCGCACGCAACAGCTTTTCGCAACTCATCCACTACCCAGGTTCCGCTAAACGCGCGCTCCGCAGGGTCTTCATGAGGGCTCGCGTCTTGATTCATTTCTTCGCAGCAGCTACGACATAACGCGAATAACAGGCGTTGGTGCATCCGCATCGGTAGCACCGGATGATAAAGATTTTGCGGTGGAAGCACCGTACATTTAACAAGACCCTCGATGCGTAAAAGATCGATATTATTTTCGGGACCTGTCAACACCCTGCACTCATCGCCGACATATACAGTCGGATGCCCTACAGGATATTTACCGTACTTACAGATGTACGGGTACAACGAGCAAACGTCAACATATCGTATCTGCTCCCCGTCTTTCACATCGTACAGAGTGACCATGTTTTCCGTGCGACCGCCGAAAAAAGCATCGCGCGGATTCAGAGGCTCCGATCTGACTAGAGCATGATCACTCACGAAAGCACTCATCTCTAAATCTGCTTCTACCATACGGTCATACACGCACTCCCAAATCTCGGTTAACGCGTAACCGCTTGAACGGATTCTTTGCGATATAGCGTTTGTTCTCTCAAGGCGCTCGTTCAACGTATCGCCGTCGCTCTGTCTACGGTCTCTGTTTACAGGGAAACAACTCGAGCACCCGTGCCAATAGCAACCGTGGAACTGTAACACGTGGACAGTATCAAGCGTTTCGTACTAACCGTCTACTAATAAATTTTGAGGCAATTTAAACTCGCGCGAGCGTCCTGCGTGAATGATATGACGATTTAAAGAATGCTCCATCCACACGAGCCAGGAGACTGCTTTTTTCGACTGGTTGTGAACCCATCTGTAACCGCCCGTAGGTACAATTCCAATAGTGTTAGGTTTTAAAAAAATTTTCCGAATGATTTGGAAGCAGGCGGACGCGATTGTTGTGTTTTCGCTGAATGGGCAAACGCGTCCACTGTCCATGAACATTTTCCGAAAAACCACACAGGCTTGTCTCAATATCGTAACGTCATTTTTACAATAGGTAACGAGCTCGTTTGAAAAGTCGAATACATAATCGGCATTCTTTAATTCGTTATACCATGCAAAAAACGCTCACGCTCCCCCGAGCGCATGGTGTCAGGAGAGTAGTTGATTGCGGGTCGCAGTGGCCCGATATAATTTTGATTCTCGGGCTTGTTGAACAAATGCGGAAAAGATCCCTTGGCAAGAACAGCTTTTAGACCGAAAGATTTTGGCAATGCGCTCAGAGGCATGTGAAAGTAGTTCAAGCTATCGAGGAACACGAGTTTGCCAACGCGCATTGTGACGATTTTAGTACCGTTCATTATTAAAGACGGGAGTTGTGTTTTTTTTGCCTCAATAAAGTAACGCAGAATAAACTGAGCGTCGAAACCACCGGCGTTATGTGCTATTAAAAATATGTGCGAGAATCCCGCAATACTTTGCATGGCTAACTCCACAAGTTGACATACGGGGTTCGTCCTAAATATAAACTCGTGATCGCCGCAATGTTCGCATGGTTCATCTATGGAAACGTTATCGCAACACCGTGTGCAGACGCATTGAGCCACGCAAAGATTCGGCTCGTGAACAAGTGTCGCCGGGTCACCTTTTACCGACGTACACTGCTGTGTTTCAAAATCATAAAAAATGAATATGTTCTCTTTCGACTTCTCATCGGTGCGAATAGGTCTCATATAACAAAGATGGTTATAAGGTTGCTGTGACTTACACGTTTTGCAAAAACCCACACCGCACACGTGCTTCTTTTTCTCTAAAGGTCTTATTGAACGGAAACAGTTGAGCATCGTTGAAGAGACTCGCAAACAGTGTTTACCCGGCGTTTACGACGGACGGTAACAGCCCTATGATTTTCTAAACACCGTTCGCCAAAGAAATCACGGTTGCACGTCTCACATCGGACCGCGGCGGTCGCGAGTGCCTCACAGGGCGGTGTTTGAAGACAGCGAGGACATTTCTTTTTCAAACATCTATGGCCCCGGCGAAAACGGGCGTTACAGGTCACGCAGAAGTTTAAGCTACCTACGGCAGCACGCAGATTTAAAATAGGCTGGAAATGATGTGACCGCTCGTAATACAGAATGTATAACGTGTGCTGGATCGACCCGACGGTATCCATAACCGTTTGTGTACCGTCGAATAGCGGCCTTTCGTGACGTCCCAAAGTCAAAAACTCGAAAACCATGATAGCTAACCCCTCGCGGGCCAAATAAATCTGGTATATAGCAATTTCCCGCATACCGCAACCAACAGGTGGTATAACAACATTTGCGTTTCTCGTGAGTTCAAGTGCTGCCTCTTTTTGAAACGATCCGTTAATCTGGCGAATACGTTGCCATCTAGTATGCAGGGTTCCCGAACGTATCTCGCCCCTTTCCGCGTACACTCGCGCTGTTACTAATGAACGAGGTAAACACAGATTGTCAGTGTTTCGAATCGTTAAAATTGATTTTTTTGCGACACCCTCGTGTGCCAAACCTTTACGACCGCGACCCTCCACGCCTTTGACAATACATACTTTTATATTAAAGGAATCATCAACGTTCAGAGACTGAGCACTTTGAGCGACATTTGTTATTAATTGCCAAACATCTACAAATGGATAGTCGCGGACAGGGCGAAATGAAAGCCAAACGGGGCCGTGCGCTAGGCTGCTCGCTGAGAACGAGATCCCCGCGTAGTCACCACCCTCGCAGTAGCTCGTGAGATGCGTCAAAAGATCGCGGAATGCTCTCTCGAGCCACGTTGTTACGTTCGTTCCCGCGAGAGGCTCGCGGATATGCATCGTTATCTCTCGACCTCGTAGCTTAAACCACTTGAAATAGCGGGCTGTATCCTGAGTGATAACGATCCGATCCCCAGGTGGGTGTACATTAGGGTGATTCGTTTCAGGGCAATTTTTTTTTCTGGACCCATCGTGCCCGGAAACCTTTAGTTGGTGCCCAATAACGAAGTTTCGTGAAGGGGTGGTGTTGTCGAAAAATATTTAGAGGTCGCGAATTAAAATCAAAGGTTTCCCATTTGATTAACATGGAAATTTTTTTTTTCCTCATTATTATTGTTACCACTCCGCGAATTTTGAATTCGCGATATTTTCCAAGTGGATTCTCATAGGGAATCTGATACTCTACAATAAAGTTCCTTGAGCCATGTACGTAAATCTAACCATTTCAGCGGTGTAACTATTTTTAGTGAATATTGTGGAAAAATATCGATTCAAACGGCTGTAACGGCCAAGCTATCAAAGATATCGAAAAAATTTACATGAGAATTTCGTAGAACATGAAATTTGCTACAAAAAAGTATTTTAAGCCCACCCCGTAAATGCAAATTTTTCTCAGCTATGGGTAAATGAAACAGAATAAATAGATTTTTTTTTGTTTTATCAGTCAAACGAACTGCATTTTTTATCAGAACTTTGAAAAAATTGCTCCATTTGAATTTTGGCTGCATACAATTGTTAGAGTATAGGGTTTTTCTAGCCTGGCCACGGGTTTCCGGCATCGGCCAAGAGAGGGCATGTGGTTGCCACGTCTATGACCGCCGCCATGATGCGACGGTAGCGCCGCCCGTGTCAATTGCAGAAAAACAGACGCGGAAGATAGAAACATTTCTTCGTTCTAAATTTTGATTGTCGTAAATTTTGTATTCTTTTGTTCATCTTGTATACAGATTGAATATTAAAAGAAGAGGACCTTTTCACTCCGATAATCATGGAGAAAAAAACCGTAAGAAAAAAGAGGATTTATTTACTCGGCTTTGAAATCCAAGAATTGAATCAACATAAATTGCCAAAGAAAAGGGAAGTGTTGAGTCTGTTTATACACAAACACATCTCTCATAAGTGGACGATATACGAAAGTGCCAAATACGTAATAAATCGTATAATTGAGATTTGGAGTAAATTTGGCATTCCAGTTTGTCGACCGAACGGTCTTATCGAAAAATTGCAAAGACTCTACAAAGAGTATACGGCAATAAAAAAAGTAAACGTAAAAAAAACTTTGCAGAAAAAAAACGAAGCAAATTTCGCGGATAAAATGAACGAATTGTTCGACATCGCTAGTCCAAATGCTTCCGAGTACTTAACCAATGAGCAAAAACAAATCTTGGTTAAAAGTCGGAACGGGCAACCAGCTTACGGACAATCGGAAAACTCAAACGCACCTGGAACAAGTGCAAGTTTCCCTCCAGCAGAAATGGATGACAACGGTTAGAAAAACAATTTTTCACATAAGTATTTTATTTACTTTTAGTATCATCGATTTTTTCCCTCTCAGATTTAACTGAAAGCTTCTCACAATTTTCGGTGTCTGAAGCGCAAAGTAGTCAGTTTTCTAGCAGCACTGAATTGAAACGCACTAGATCTGATTTTGAAATTGAATTATCCGAGCCTGCAGTCAAGAAAAAAAATATCATGACTTCAGAGCTTGTCGGTGCTCTAGACAGAACAGGGACGTCTGACAGAAATGCCATGCACATAATATCCGCTGTTGTCGTGAGTGCAGGATTGAATGTCGCGGATTTCAATTTGAGTATTAGTACGATTCGCAGTAATCGTATTAAATTGCGAAAACAGGAAGCAATGCGTATTAAAAATAAGATACAAACAGCACATTCCTTGGTTGTTCATTGGGACGGAAAATTACTTCCCAAAGTGACTGGCTCAACTAAAGTTGAAATATTACCAATTGTGATAACCGGTATCGGTACTGAAGAATTGCTTGGAGTGCCAAAACTGCAGAAGGCGACAGGGTACAATCAAGCTATGGTCATAATTGAAACGCTGATCGAGTGGGGTGTAACTGACCGTATTAAAGCAATGTGCTACGACACGACCAGTGTCAACACTGGTAACTATTAACTCTCATTGACATTTTGTAACAAATTGCTTGCAAGTTTTTCCATTCATTGAATGCTGCAAAGGTTCAAAATTATAATGTTGTAATTAAAATCTTCTGAAATTTCGTGATGAGAAGCAAAAAAAACTCTCATTCATATATTTCGAGGAACTTTACTACGTGTATTGAACAAAGAAAAAACTATTTTCCACGTTCACACATCATGTTTGTATAAAAAAGTTTCTTATTTAAAAAAGTGATTTTTTAATATTAATTTTTACTTCAAGGACTCTGGAATGGGACGTGTAAATGTTTGGAAGAAAAATTAGAAAAGAATCTTCTATATTTGCCTTGCCGCCACCACATTTACGAACTAATACTTCGCAGCGTCTTTGAAGTCATTTGGCCCGTTAAAAACAGTCCCGACGTCCAAATTTTCAAGAGATTCAGAGATAATTGGGTAAAAGTAGATTTGAGTTCGTTCGAAGTTGGTGTGGATGACGAACGAGTAAGAGAAGCCATCGGTGATAAAGGCGATTCAATTCTCGACTTCATTGAAAATCAATTTAAAGTAACTATAATTGTGAATTAACTGATATATTAAAAGTTGACAATAATGTAAAAGATAGTAGACTCGCCAGTGTTTTTATATATTCGTTTTTTTTTTTTTTTGAAGGGACAAGATAATTTCGGAAGCTACAAAAATTCCCGTTTTCTCTCTATGTAAAAAAAAATTGTAAATTTGTTCAGCTTTGAAAGATATCTCCTCGCTCACAACAACTCTAACGGTCTTTGATCTTTTTTCAAATCAATTTCTTACTTATAGAGAAATATATCAAGAATTGTGTCAAAAAAAATTCTGATCGTTCTTCGCGGATAGAGCGATAAAAAATATACGCTATGACTTCCGAATATATGCTATAATGATTTCGATTAAAAATATGATTTGGCCCTGGCAAGAGTTTATTTTGCAAATTATTGTCTTAAAAATGTATTTACGGATGTGAGTGAATTAAAAAAAAATCAATTTTTAGCTCAAGCACGCACGGGACGATTATGGCGAGCTGCTAGAACTGGCATACATTTTTTTGGGACGTATACCACCGAAAGGAATAAAGTTCAAAGCTCCTGGAGCTATGCACCACGCAAGGTGGCTCTCCAAGGCAATTTATTGTCTAAAAATATATGCGTTCAAAAAGCAATTCGCTATCAAATCATCGGAAGTTACTGGCTTGCGTGATATTTGTCTTTTCATCGTGCTATTTTACGTGAAATCGTGGTTTGTCGCTCCGGTTGCAATGAAAGCACCGGTCCAAGATTTGAAACTCGTTCAAGACTTGTTGGAGTTCGAAAGTGTCAATAAAAAAATTTCAAAAGCTGCTAGTACCAAACTATCTTGCCATTTATGGTATTTGAGCGAAGAACTAGCAGCTTTGTCACTTTTTGACGACGACGTGTCACCCGATTTGAAATTGAAAATTGTCAACTCGATGAAGACGCGAAAAACTGAATCAAAAAATTTAAAACGATTCATAGTGAAAGAAATACCAACGCTCTCCGAAAAAGACATTAGCGATTTTGTCACGGAAAGTTCCTTCGCTATTTTCGAACAATTCGAATTATCGTCAAAATTTTTAAGCAAGGATCCAAAAGAATGGGAAACCGATGAGGAATATGTGCGCTGCGTTGATACATTCCGCAATTTGCACGTCGTTAATGATACCGCAGAACGTGCAGTCGCGTTGGCGACTAAATACAGTGGCTGTTTGACGGAAAATGAAGAACAACGTCAATATCTTTTGCAACTAGTAAAAAATCATCAAAAAAACCATTTAACAAATGTCACCAAGAATTCCCTGTGCAAATAAATCAATGCAACAAGAAAAAAATCTTTTTATCTCATTTCAATCACGTATAGCCGAGAAAGAGTTGTATTTACGGGCTCGGCTTATTAGACTTTTTTGTAGCAAATTACTTGCTTTACAAAGTTTTCCTTTGAATTTTCTCGATATATCCAATAGTTCGGGCGTTACAGCTGTTTGAATATATATTTTCGTACAATATTGACTTGAAATAATGAGACCGCTGAAACAGTCGAATTTATGGACATGTCTTAATGAACTTTCTTGTAGACTATCATATGTACTACGAGAACCTATTTGGAAAATATCGCGGTATCAAAATTCGCGGAATGGTAACACTAATAATGCAGGAAAAAAAAAATTCAATGTTAATCAAATGGGAAACCTTAAATTTTGATTCGCGACCTCTAAATATTTTCTGACGACACCTTCCTTTCACAAAACTTCGTTTTTGGGCACCGACTAAAGGTTTTCAGGCACGATGGGTCAAAAAAAAAAATTGCCCTGAAACGAATCACCCTAGTGTACATCCCCGAAAGCTTCATTCACCGGCGTATTGCGCGGTCTTCCTGCGCCAGTTTGTACATCTGTAAGCGGACAAAAGCGTTAGTTATAGGCTAGGGATTATAGACAGAAATATTCATTGCTGTTTTTTTTTGGTGTACCTCGTGCTCATCATGGTACGCTGCAAACGAGTCAAAAGACGAGTACCCTGTGGTAAATATAACAAAATTGCTTTAAATGTGTGTACCCCACACCCTCCGCAGGCCAGAAAGAGAGAGATAGAGTCTTCTACAGGGATCTTTCACTACGCTATGCTCTGCGTTTTTTAAATAAGAATTTACCACGATATAGTCATTTTTTTACCTGAATCCGCTTCCATCACCTGCCGAGACCAGAGACCGAAATGCTCAGCGGCTATTTGCTCGTCGTTTAGACGCTCGTTCCGTGGCTGAACACCCCACGGGTATACCCCTAGCTGGTTTTCGGGCTGCGAACTCCCGGAAAGAGCGTTATCATCATCCCTGTCCTGGTGATGGCTCTGTGAACCCGCTACAGCCCCATCAGCCTCAAGAACTCTAGCTCGATGGTACGCAACTGCTCGAGTTATTGGATGATATTAGTTTATTATCATAGTTTATCTTTTATTTTATCACGCTCGTATGGTTATACTTACAAAGTAAATCGGGGCGGTCACTGAATATTATGGAGGGGTTAAGAACAGTTGACGCTTCATCCGTGTCAACGCCTATTGTCGTCGCTCTATCCTCGCCATCATCATCATCATCATCATCATCATCGTCGAGGAGTATAGTCGACGCTCTATCTCCATCGATAGCATTGAGCTGCTGCGGTGCTGGAGCGTCTGACGCAGCCGAGGTACCAGGTCTCAGCTCTTCATGCTCCTCTTGTAGGCATTCTGAAAAAACAACGATTCACCAACTGTTTTATGTCGTGAGCAGACCGAAGTCTGGAATAATAAGGCAGAATGGTTTTGAATACGTACGATCGGTGGTGTTTCGGCCCTCCACACCCTCCGCCTCCTCCTCCTCCACGACCATCGCCAACGCCGCGAGGTCCTCCTCTTCATCACTCCCCGCGTTGTAAAATTCTTGATAGCCTATAATAAAAAATAGCTACGGCGTTGTTAATCCGTAACAATATAGCAGTAGCGTCGAAATATTGAAATAAAATTACTTACATCTGACCTCATCGACCAGCTCACGTATTGCGGAGACTTCTAAAACACCGCGACGTTGTAACTCATCGTACACGATGTCAAGCACTCGCCGGCCATTTCATATGCCTCTATTATAGGCCACCGCGATAGCTCGTAAAGGAGCCCACCAGATAATGTATCTTAATCTGTTTACGAGCCTATCACCCGATAATCGGAACAACTCATCACGCCACTGTACATTGCACCGACGTCTCAATTGCGCGCTACGCGGCTTTGTAAGGCGCAAAAGCTCATGTATACAGAAACGCACTGAATTATCAGACATTATAACCGACGATCCTTAAAACCGTTCTATATGACGACTGAATCACTACTGACATATCTTCAGCAAAGATTTTAGCGAGACTTCTTTTTTAAAGTAGCAATGCAACGCTGCAGTTACTGAAACTTAATAATGTATGGCAAGGCCCTCCCGATTGCTCAAAAAAGCACGTCAAGGAGTGATGCAGTTGTGTTGACATATCTGTAAGCATATTTCTCTGTCTTTGACTCAGCATCTTCTAGCGAAGACCGAGCCGTGTCTTCATTCTGAGGTGATACACTCTCCATCGGCGGTAGCGACTCGAAAATCCGCATGGAGATACACCTTTTTACATTTTTTTCAAAACCCGCCGTGTGTACACTATATTTTTCGGTGCACGGTGTGTATACTGGGTACTTTAGGGAACAGTCGAGTTTAAAAGGTTTTGTAGGGTTCCTAAAAATCTGAAAAAATTCTGGTTTACTTATTAAAGTGTCTACTACATGGCCCAGCAGCTACCTAACTCAAAAGTTAAAAACCGTTGTTAATAAAAATAAAAGCAATCGTCTCAAAAGTGGGAAAAACGGAATTCCGAAATTTTGACTGTTCCTTTAAAGACCCAGTGTACACACGCCGGGAAAATATAGAGTTTAAAGAGCATCTTTTAGCTAAACTAACGAGTTGTAGTCCGTAGTACAGGGTCTCTGTATCTAGCGAGAGAGCGCGAGTGAGAGAATACGCAGTGTCATGAGTGCGAGCGAGAGGGTATTGAATATCGCTGCTGCAGCTCTCAAACACTACAGTATAGCAGATCGCTAGAGAGCGAGCGAGACGGTATGCTGCGTCTTAAGAATGAGAGCGAGTGAGACGGCGCACTTTACTAGAAGAATGGGAGCGAGCGAGATGGTGCGCTGCGTCGTAAGCATCAGAGTAAGCGAGAGAGTATGTGACATCGCTGTTGCAGCTCTGTAGCACGGGATCTCTACGCCCTGTGAGAGAGAGCGAGTGAGAAAATGCGCGCTACCGTGAGAGCGAGCGAAAGGATGTCAGATATCGCTGCTCCAGCTCTCGAGCGCGATGCCGTAGCATCTCGCAAGAGAGCGAGCGAGATGGTATGCTGCGTCGTAGGAATGAGAGGGAGCGAGATGATACGTTATACCATAAGCATGAGAGTAAGCGAGAGGGCATATGACATCGCTGTTGCAGCTCTGTAGCACGGGATCTCTACACCCTGTGGGAGAGAGCGAGTAAGAGAATGCGTGCTACCGTGAGAGCGAGCGAGAGGATATCAGGTATCGCTGCCCCAGCTCTCGAGTGCGACGGTATAGCATCCAGCGAGAGAGCGAGCGAGATGGTATGCTGCGTCGTAGGAATGAGAGGGAGCGAGATGGTACGTTATACCATAAGCATGAGAGTAAGCGAGAGGGCATATGACATCGCTGTTGCAGCTCTGGAGCACGGGATCTCTACGCCCTGTGAGAGAGAGCGAGCGAGAGCATACGCGCCGCCGTGAGAGCGAGCGAGAGGGTATGACATCGCTGTTGCTGCTCTGTAGCACGGTATCTCTACGCCCTGTGAGAGAGAGCGAGCGAGAGAATACGCGCTGCCGTGAGAGCGAGCGAGAGGGTATCAGGTATTAGTCCAGGAACCGGGTATTTTTACGTGACACCGAGCCGGAACGATTCTAATTGACATATTCTTGTAGGGCTGATGCCCCCGATGAAGGCCTGATACTTTCCAACCACAGATTTTGGGGGGCTTTTTTTTGCCAGGCCGTCAAAGTTGGCGAAAACATGTTTTTGAGGAATAGCGTCTAAACTATCCACCGCGGAGAAAAAAAGTTGAGTAACTATTTGTAGATATTAAAAAAACGAACAATTTGGCGGGTCGCAACTCAAAATCGGTTCATTAGTTCGCCCGCAAAAAATTAAAAACCGGCTAAAACAGCCCTTTCTTTTATAGCAAATTATTAGTTTAAAAATGCATGTGCAGAGTTAAAAATCTCAGAATATATGTCCCCCGAGACACTCAACAAGTGTGCAAAATTTGAGCTCGATCGGATAAATAGTTTTTGAGAAAAGCCATTTGTTGTTAAAAAACCGACTGTTTTTGCAAGGAATTTCTACATCGGGAGGGTGTCACAGTGCAATAAAACCAAAGCCAAATGATTCCGAAAGAATCGAACTCTTATGTACACTTTGGGGCAAATCGATTTTTTATAATTAAAGGGGTGAAAAACGGCTCCAAAAATGGAGTACGATTTTTACTCATAAACAAATGGAATTCTATCGCGAATTTTAAAGTTACAGACCCGGGAGTGACATCATTTGAAAGCGGTTATTTTTCTACGAATTTAGAATAAAAAAAATTGCTTAAAGTTAATTAGGGGGAGATTAAAAAATTTGTTTTTCAATAATTATTGCAGCTGCTCATTTCAACATAGAGAGCTGAAAATTGGACAGCGTACGGGCTAAGGCTTATGCTACCTGGAGAAAAATTGGCGGAAAAATCCCATATAAATTTATTGTTTTCGGTGAAGGTTTTCCGGGAGGCCAAATTTCACGTAGCGTTTGGCGGCAGAGTGGGGGTAGCCGTCTCCCGCTCGCGCGCGCTCGCGCGAAAAGTGAATTCGCGAGTTCAAATTCCACCAACATGGAATATCTCCGGAACTAATGAACATATCGGGTTGTTTTTTTTTTTAATTTGGGCTAACTTTTTCTGCTGATCTTGATTTTGCTATTCAAAATTTTGAAAAATGACAGATTCACCGCCAAATTCATTGATAATTTATAAAAAAAAATTTTTACACCGTTTTTTTCATTAACTTTTGGGGGGAACCTAATGCGAATATCCTCGTTGTTTCCGACCACGGATCGACACGTGCTTCGCTAACAAAACATTTTGGATCGAATTTTTTTTTCTCCGTACGTACCGTGGTTGGAGAACATCACAACGAGGATATTCGCATTAGGTTCCCCCCAAAAGTTAATGAAAAAAACGGTGTAAAATTTTTTTTTTATAAATTATCAATGAATTTGGCGGTAAATTTGTCATTTTTCAAAATTTTTAATAGCAAAATCATGATCAGCAGAAAAAGTTAGCCCAAATTAAAAAAAAAACAACCCGATATGTTCATTAGTTCCGAAGATATTCCATGTTGGTGGAATTTGAACTCGCGAATTCACTTTTCGCGCGAGCGCGCGGGAGCCGGAGACGGCTACCCCCACTCTGCCGCCAAACGCTACGTGAAATTTGGCCTCCCGGAAAACCTTCACCGAAAACAATAAATTTATATGGGATTTTTCCGCCAATTTTTCTCCAGGTAGCATAAGCCTTACCCCGTACGCTGTCCAATTTTCAGCTCTCTATGTTGAAATGAGCAGCTGCAATAATTATTGAAAAACAAATTTTTTAATCTCCCCCTAATTAACTTTAAGCAATTTTTTTTATTCTAAATTCGTAGAAAAATAACCGCTTTCAAATGATGTCACTCCCGGGTCTGTAACTTTAAAATTCGCGATAGAATTCCATTTGTTTATGAGTAAAAATCGTACTCCATTTTTGGAGCCGTTTTTCACCCCTTTAATTATAAAAAATCGATTTGCCCCAAAGTGTACATAAGAGTTCGATTCTTTCGGAATCATTTGGCTTTGGTTTTATTGCACTGTGACACCCTCCCGATGTAGAAATTCCTTGCAAAAACAGTCGGTTTTTTAACAACAAATGGCTTTTCTCAAAAACTATTTATCCGATCGAGCTCAAATTTTGCACACTTGTTGAGTGTCCCGGGGGACATATATTCTGAGATTTTTAACTCTGCACATGCATTTTTAAACTAATAATTTGCTATAAAAGAAAGGGCTGTTTTAGCCGGTTTTTAATTTTTTGCGGGCGAACTAATGAACCGATTTTGAGTTGCGACCCGCCAAATTGTTCGTTTTTCTAATATCTACAAATAGTTACTCAACTTTTTTTCTCCGCGGTGGATAGTTTAGACGCTATTCCTCAAAAACATGGTTTCGCCAACTTTGACGGCCTGGCAAAAAAAAGCCGCCCAAAATCTGTGGTTGGAAAGTATCAGGCCTTCATCGGGGGCATCAGCCCTACAAGAATATGTCGGTTATAATCGTTCCGGCTCGGTGTCACGAAAAGGCTCTTTTTCGAACCCGGTTCCTGGACTATATCGCTGCTCCAGCTCTCGAGCGCGGTGGCATAGCATCTCGCGAGAGAGCGAGCGAGATGGCATGCTGCGTCGTGGGAGTGAGAGGGAGCGAGATGGTACGCTGGGCCGCGTGCATGAGAGCAAGCGAGAGGGCACGCGACATCGCTGTTGCAGCTCTGGAGCACGGGATCTCTACGCCCTGTGAGAGAGAGCGAGCGAGAGAATGCACGCTGCTGTGAGAGCGAGCGAGAGGGTATGACATCGCCGTTGCTGCTCTGTAGCACGGGATCTCTACGCCCTGTGAGAGAGAGCGAGTGAGAGAATGCGCGCCGCCGTGAGAGCGAGCGAGAGGGTATGACATCGCTGTTGCTGCTCTGTAGCACGGGATCTCTACGCCCTGTGAGAGAGAGAGCGAGCGAGATAATGCGCGCTGCCGTGAGAGCGAGCGAGAGAATGCGCGCTGCTGTGAGAGGGAGCGAGAGGGTATGACATCGCCGTTGTTGCTCTGTAGCACGGGATCTCTACGCCCTGTGAGAGAGAGCGAGTGAGAGAATGCGTGCCGCCGTGAGAGCGAGCGAGAGGGTATGACATCGCTGTTGCTGCTCTGTAGCACGGGATCTCTACGCCCTGTGAAAGAGAGAGCGAGCGAGATAATGCGCGCTGCCGTGAGAGCGAGCGAGAGGGTATGACATCGCCGTTGCTGCTCTGTAGCACGGGATCTCTACGCTCTGTGAGAGAGAGCGAATGAGAGAATGCGCGCCGCCGTGAGAGCGAACGAGAGGGTATGACATCACTGTTGCTGCTCTGTAGCACGGGATCTCTACGCCCTGTGAGAGAGAGAGCGAGCGAGATAATGCGCGCTGCCGTGAGAGCGAGCGAGAGGGTATGACATCGCCGTTGCTGCTCTGTAGCACGGGATCTCTACGCCCTGTGAGAGAGAGCGAGTGAGAGAATGCGCGCCGCCGTGAGAGCGAGCGAGAGGGTATGACATCGCTGTTGCTGCTCTGTAGCACGGGATCTCTACGCCCTGTGAGAGAGAGAGTGAGCGAGATAATGCGCGCTGCCGTGAGAGCGAGCGAGAGGGTATGACATCGCCGCTGCTGCTCTGTAACACGGGGTCTCTACGCCCTGTGAGAGAGAGCGAGCGAGATAATGCGCGCTGCCGTGAGAGCGAGCGAGAGGGTATGACATCGCCGCTGCTGCTCTGTAACACGGGGTCTCTACGCCCTATGCGAGAGAGCGAGCGAGAGAATACGCGCTGCCGTGAGAGCGAGCGAGAGGGTATGACATCGCCGCTGCTGCTCTGTAGCACGGGGTCTCTACGCCCTGTGTGAGAGAGCGAGCGAGAGAATACGCGCTGCCGTGAGAGCGAGCGAGAGGGTATCACGCTGCTACAGTCTTACGCCCGCGCGTATACAACGCCGTGAGGACGAGCGAGAGGGCATACGGTAGCGCGAGAGCAAGCGAGAGAGCATATGTCACCGATGCTGCAGCCACGTGCAATTTTGATGACGCTGCGAATACCTCACGCCCTCGCGAAGCATCGCGTCTCGCGGGATAGCGGTTTGAGTTCGCCCTTATCACGCGGCTGCAGTATCGATGTCTTCTTCTGCCCCTGTCCATCACCCCACCGGCTATAATGCTATACTCATAATAAAAATATACGCGCATCAACGTCTTAGACTCTTTGTGCAAGTTTAATGACGCTGCGAATACCTCACGCCCTCGCGAGGTATCGCATCTCGCTGGATAGCAGCTTGAGCTCGCTCTTATCATGCAGCTGCAGTATCGATGTCTTCTTCTGCTCCTGTCCATCACCCCCACGGCCTATAATGCTACGGTCATCATAAAAATATATTTGCATAAACGTCTTGGACGTTTGTCATGGCAGTCTTCGATCGAAACGCGCGCGAGTATCTTCTCCCGTTCAAATCTTTCACAATTTTCATCATGTACCCCCGTTACCGCGAGTTTGAGTTCCTTCGCTTCGCTTTCACGTGCCGCATCGTGCGCTTGTTAAGCACTACAGGTGTTTACATCACAACTCAGGAAATGGACATAACCCACGAGCACATCACAGACATGATGTACACCGAGTTCGTGGAGCGTGAACCGGGCCCTACTATAGACGGTGCCAAAGTCACACCGGGGCTGAGTTGTGTGGTGGTGTGGCCGCCGGGTACAGGTGTTGTACGACGGGGTGAAATCACCTATGTGGACAGCTACGGCTGCGCTGAGGTGTATTTAGTCGACCACGGTGACAGCGAGTTCTATTATTTAGACTCGCTGTACCACACAACACCTGTGTTAGCAACCATCCCGGCCCTCCTCATCGAAGCAACCCTCCACGGCCTCGAATACCTCGAGGAGGTCAGCTACGTGGCCCACGAGTTGGAGCGCTTTTGCGTGGAACCGCTCACGGCCATCCCCATGAGCCCTAGGACACAGCACCCTCTGAGTGTGCTGCTTTTCACCGAAGACGGGCAAGATGTCGGGGGTGTGCTCGTAAACGAGCTACTCGAGTCCGACGATTACCTCGGCTACGATGAGGGGGGCGAGGACGACGGCTTCGTTGACACCCCTAGCGAGGAATAATCTACGGTGTGTGTGTGTGTGTGTGTGGGGCGCAAAAAACAATGCCTGTGTGTGTGTGTGTGGGGCGCAAAAAACAATGCCTGTGTGTGTGGGGCGCAAAAACAATGCCTGTGTGTGTGCGCGGTGCAAAAAACAATGTCAGACATTGCCGCGGCGAAAAAACCACGTGCCCATGGAGAGACACGAGTGTCATCGTCGTCGGTGAGTTTTTGAATTTTTTCTTTTTGCCTCTTTCTCCCCTAAAAATTGAAAAACATCTCACTGTAAATTTAATTGAGCAAAAAATTAAAAAAACAAGCGTTTTGGGGACACCCCATTACGCAATTTTTGCGACACCCTGTAAACAAGACAGTGGCACACCATGACGACACACCACCCATCCCCCCTCCGCACACCCGCTGCCCTCTCGCCCACGACGCCGACCGCTCACGACGGCCGACTAGTGGGGGAAAGGAGTGGGGATAGGAGTGGCGGTCGCCATAGTGTGCCACCTACTACTCTTGATCCAAATGTACCAATATTCCGACGAAGTGATAATAAACAAAGTGAAAATTCTCAAGAAAGCCGAGAGTGATAGAACCGGTCACGAGAATAGCTGTGTGCAAGACTATGAACTACGTGCCGGGATTTTGTTTAAGCTACGTGATAATAAATCGTTGTTGGTCGTACCGCGTGCAATGAGAAAATGGTTAGTGATCTGCTTTCATGACTTGAAGATTCATGTGGGGCCCGAACGTACGGCAACGCGAATTTGGGAGACCTATTATTTTTCGGGATTATTATGTTAACCCTAGGACCCTACACTATGTGTTTTAAAACAGATCCCCTACACCGGGGTGACGAGCACCCCAGCACTTTGAATCAACGCAGTTGACTCACTGTTTGTCGTAGAGAGCTTTCTTTTTTTTTTAATTGATCGTTCAAATTCTGGAAAAAAAATTAAACATTGAGAAAAAGTTTAATATTCATTGTTCACGGTGAAAAATGCAAATAAAAAAAATTAAGCACATAATCTTCGTATTTTTCACTAAAATTTCTGCGCGTATTTTGCAAAATTAAATCACGGATTCTTCAAGAACATAGTATGGAACAAGCCCAAAAAAATTACAAGAAAGAAATTCGAAGTGCTTCAATAATTTTGCAATAGGTAAACTTAGCAATTTTTCGACCTATTCGCTGTTTCTTGGGCATCTTATTCGGAGAGAACAAATGTAAAATAATTTTTCAAACATTTTTTTTATGAGTCGGAATAGTTTATTTTTATCATGGAGAAGATATGGTACGACATTTTCATTAATACCACGAAAAAAAAATAACAAAAGGGTATATTAGTTCGGTGCACACGAAGTGCACTGCATCGATCGATGGTCTTGACAACGCGGCAGTCGGCATTTCGCGCGGATATATCTTGTTTTTTTGTCTTTGTTACGAGGACAAAAAGCACACCGCACTTGTTTATCCAACATGTAATCAATTACATCCGGAATTTGGTCGGTTGTGAAATCAACGCCTAACACCATTTCAATAAGGGCGCGGACGTTTAGTCGCAACGTTGAAGCGGTCAGTCGACGTTGCAAAAATGGCGTGACCGATGAGAGCGATACGGTTTCATTAAATTCCTGTCGACTGATC
This sequence comes from Diadegma fenestrale, assembly GCA_037043255.1. Classification (NCBI taxonomy): domain Eukaryota; kingdom Metazoa; phylum Arthropoda; class Insecta; order Hymenoptera; family Ichneumonidae; genus Diadegma; species Diadegma fenestrale. The sequence goes on from CM073317.1 coordinate 1,355,719, forward strand.
AAATGATTGTCTTTATTCAACGAAAATAAAACCAGGGAAAAAAAAACTTGGACAAGTACATTGTTTGGTCCCATAGCCGAAAAAAAATCCTCCATTCGTGCAGCTGTAAAATTTGGAATATCAAAAATCTGACAAGTACTTAACAGAGATCGGCTCTGACATGTGAATCCATCCGAAAACAAATAACTGTTTACATCCAGCCTTGAATTTTCTGATATCAGTGACAGGACAAGTATTGAATTGACCACTAGGTATCAGTTAACGCGAATGAAAAAAAAACATCAATTGTTTCTTCGAAAGTATTGCTGGATTATTTTTAAAAAATGGAGAGCGCGTATGCGCACAGAGTACTTGGCCGGCCCATTACTTTTGACTCTTTTGGGCCGTGGTCAATTCATTGAATTCGAAAGATCATACGAAGAAGTTTTCTAAGACACCATGCAAAAAATTGAACTAAATTTCAGGCGATAATTATCTGGGTAGCAGCTTTGAAATTTTATTAACTGATTGAGCTGAACCATATTCTAAGCATGGAATAAGTTTGCAACAACGACAGTTATAATTAGAATTACAATTATATTCTATTCAAATCGACCCCGAATATTGTGAATATTGTGAGATTGTCCCGCGATATGCAGGTTGCTTACTTGGTTGAATTTTTATAGTTTTAGGGTACATGTGTCTGATAAGCGTAGTCCCAATTCGATTCATTCTCGGATGAGCAATTTGCATGAAAAGTAATGGGCCGGCCAAGTACTCTGTGCGCATACGCGCTCTCCATTTTTTAAAAATAATCCAGCAATACTTTCGAAGAAACAATTGATGTTTTTTTTTCATTCGCGTTAACTGATACCTAGTGGTCAATTCAATACTTGTCCTGTCACTGATATCAGAAAATTCAAGGCTGGATGTAAACAGTTATTTGTTTTCGGATGGATTCACATGTCAGAGCCGATCTCTGTTAAGTACTTGTCAGATTTTTGATATTCCAAATTTTACAGCTGCACGAATGGAGGATTTTTTTTCGGCTATGGGACCAAACAATGTACTTGTCCAAGTTTTTTTTCCCTGGGAGGGGATTTTGGCCGGATATCACTTCTTTTTGTTGGTAAAATACTAAAAGAATAAGTCACACTTGGTATCACTTTTTCGTTTCAACTTTTTTTTTTTGCAATGTTGATTACGGTAATTACACTGATATTCATTTTGCATTTTGAAAAATTGGTAAAAAATTTTCATCACTATTTTTTATCATTATCTTTTGTGAAAATAATTTCTAGTCAGACTATCATTTTTTTATACTGCATTTATTCAATCGTTTTTTCAGTACTTTCTAGAAGTACGGGAGAATGAGTCATTTATCTATGTTTTCAAGAAAAATTCTACCAGATATATAACGTTACGAGCACGGAAGAGTTTTTTGAAACGCGAATTGTTTCTTTTTTCATCCATTTTCTATTGCTTATTTTTCCGGAAACGTACAAACAAAAATCCGCTTTCAATTGAAAGTTAAGGACGCGATCATTAATTGTGTATGATCAGGGTAAATTTATGTTTTCAGCTTCGTTTTTAAAAAGAGCATCAGAAAGACAATGGTTGTGTATTGAGGAGCTTGGAATGCCGTTAAGATTTAATTTATTTTAGTCGTGCTCCCTCGTGTGTTATCGCTTTATTGTAATGGTAATTAAATTATCCGTGGAAAAAACTTTCAAAAAGTAAAAAGAACGCCAAGTATTAAAAGATCGCATCTTGAGTTACAATTTTTTCCTTCCAGGTATCACTTTTCAAAAATAAATCAATCGCACTTACGAAAAAAAGAAATTGAATCGGAAAAAATTTCAATCCCTACAAAGGGCCACTGCAATAATTATCCAGAGAAATTCTTACGCGTAAAGTTCAAAAATTGAACGAGCAAAAAAAATTGAAATCATTGGTTTCGGTAGCAGCCAAGAATCGGACGTACCGACCATTATCGGTACTGTAACAACATGTTGTCAAAGGGCACTGCAAAACCAATGCGAAAACTTGGCGTGCATGGTTAAGTGAAAAAGTTCGGCGAAGGGCTGTGTCATTGTACTTTTCAGAAACTCGCTCCATGCACGCCCAAAGTAGCAGTATGACGTCATGGATTGGGAAATGAACCAATGCGAGCCCTTTTGCAGATTTGCATATTCGAGACCTCCATTCTATCCTTTCCAGCCACCTATTTATGGCTTATCCGGAATTTTGGATTTTTATTCTGGTCTTCCTCCCCGATTCGATAAACCGTGTACATCCATATGATATTTCCATATTAAATGAGAATTTCTTTTGTTTGCGTAATTCATGATAGTCTTTTCAATTGATGAAGAGCCAGGCAAAGCGGAACAGACGGGCGAAATGGGTCACCTCACCAAAAAAAAAATTATGATTTTTACGAAAAGTATTGTGTTTACGAAATTTGAATTGAAAAGGTTTAGATTTTAGAGATTAATGAAAATGTAAAATAGTATATTACACACCTAGGGCAGGAAAATGAGAAAAGTCTCAGATCACACGTAATCACTGTCGGCCGAGGCAAAGCCGAGGCTGACAAACATGTGGTCTGAGGCTTTACTTTTTCCTGGCCGAGGTGTGTATAAGATTTTTCTGTCCGACGCAGCCGGAATTTCGGGCCGGAGGGCAGAAAATTTTATTTTTTAGGCCATTGTTGTGCTGTCGCTCCACCTCTCCAAGAGGCAAAGCGGAACAGACGGGCGAAACGGGTCACCCCACCAAAAAAAAAATTATGATTGTTACGGAAATCATCATTTTTACGAAATTTGAATTGGAAAGGTTTAGATTTTAGAGATTAATGAAAACATAAAAATTTCATTTTTCAGGCGATTATTGTGCTGTACCCGCCTCTCCGCGAAAACAGATTCTTTATCTTCCCGGGCTTTTTCACTTAACCATGCACGCCAAGTTTTCGCATTGGTTTTGCAGTGCCCTTTGACAACATGTTGTTACAGTACCGATAATGGTCGGTACGTCCGATTCTTGGCTGCTACCGAAACCAATGATTTCAATTTTTTTTGCTCGTTCAATTTTTGAACTTTACGCGTAAGAATTTCTCTGGATAATTATTGCAGTGGCCCTTTGTAGGGATTGAAATTTTTTCCGATTCAATTTCTTTTTTTCGTAAGTGCGATTGATTTATTTTTGAAAAGTGATACCTGGAAGGAAAAAATTGTAACTCAAGATGCGATCTTTTAATACTTGGCGTTCTTTTTACTTTTTGAAAGTTTTTTCCACGGATCTATTTACGAAAAAATTTATCATTAAAGAAGAAAATATATGATTATTCTTTCATTGCTAAAAATGTATAATTTATAATGAAATGTTCATTAATTAATCAAATTATTCCAATCATCCATTTTCGAATGAAAATCGATTTTTTTCTTTTGAAATAATTAAATTTGCAATTAAAATTTATTGAGAATTTTATTTGAATTGGAAACTAATTAATTCTGACAAAATTTGATTGATAAATGAAAAATGCATTAAAAAAAGACACTTTTTGAATTTAAAGAATAATTAAAAGTAATTCTTCATAAAAATAAACAGTTTTTTATTAAATTTAAATCGATTGATTAAATTGTTGATTGTTTTCAAAAAATGTATTATTTTCCATTTAATTTGCATTGATATATCAGACTTTTTCATAATTATTTATTTTCAAACGGAAATCAAATTTTTCATTTCAAAATAATTGAATTTATAAATGAAAATTTGTTGGAAATACAATTTTCATCTAAAAATGAAGAATGAAGTAAAATATTTTTATAAATGAATGGAAATTGAATGAAAAATTAGAGATTCTTCCAAATCAATGAATAATTTATTCAATCGATTTAAATTTATCGAGAAACTATTCATTTTTATGGAGAATCACTTATAATGATTCTTTCAATTTTTAAAATGTGTAATTTTCAATGAAAAGATCATAAATTAATCAAATTATTCCAATCATCCATTTTCGAATGAAAATCGATTTTTTTATTTTGAAATATTAAATTTGCAATAAAAATTTATTGAGATTTTGATTTTAATTTGAAATGAATTAATTCTGACATAAATTGATTGATAAATGAAAATTCCATTAAAAAAAGACATTTTTTTAAATTAAAAGAATAATTAAAAGTAATTCTTCATAAAAATGAACAGTTTTTTAATGAATTTCAATCGATTGATTAAATTGTTGATTGTTTTCAAAAAATGTATTATTTTCCATTTAATTTGCATTGATTTATCAGACTTTTTCATAATCGTAATATTTCAATTTAGAAAAATGTAGTAGTAGTACAAGTAGTAGCAAGTAGTAGTAGTAGTAGTAGTGGAGTTTTACATGCATACCTTTGTCGGGTTTTTACATGGTATGCTTTTTCGTATTTCCTCTATTTTTTCTTTATTTCCACCATTTGTGTCTGTTATTCCCACTGTTTTTGTTTTTCTTCACTGCGCACTGTGGACCTACATTTTTTACGTGGGTTCGGAACCACAGAGAGTACAGCTTGAGACACTTAGAAAAATCGATTGGTGTCGGCGGCGGGAATCGAACCCGGGCTCGCTGGGTGGGAAACGGGCCCATTACCACTAAGCCACTGCCTCTCCAATTTTAAAAAATGTGTTATTTTCCTATGAAATTTTAATTCATGAATCAAATTATTTTGATCATCTATTTTCGAATAAAAATCGAATTCTTCATTTTGACATAATTAAATTTGTAATGAAAATTTACTGAGAATTCGATTTTTATTTGTAAATGAATGATACCGACAGCGATAGGTTCCCGGTCGGTGCGTGGTTTCGGCGATCACACAAGTTGAGCAGCGTTGACTGCGGTCAGTACTTGGTTGGGTGACCGCTTAGCCATGAAAAAAAGAAAAAATATGCATAGGATACATGAATAGGATAGGATACAAGTCGTACTGCGTGTAAGGAAAGCTAAAATCACATGTACAAGCGGCTACCAAACGATAACAAACGATTCCATTCGATTCGATACGACTATCGAACGATTCCATACAATTTCATACGACTACCAAACGATTCCATACTATTACATACGACTACCAAACGATTCCATACGACACCATTACATACATATAGAACATATGTAACTTATGGTTAGGTAAGATGTATGTGTTAATAAATATGTAGAATATAAATATATAAAGAGTAAAGAGGTTACATAATAGGGTAATTAAAAAAGTTAACGTATATGTGTGAGAGTGGAATATCTGAGGTGAATAGGTTATCAATGTATCAAGTATATAAAGTATATATAAGGTAGAAAATGAAAAATAATAGAAAAAGATGAATATATATTATATATACATAATAGGGTATATGAGAAGGTATGTGTACGTGTGAAAGTGGAATACATGAGGTAAATAGGTTAAATGTATGAAGTACATAAGGTGAAAAGTGAATAAATTTTTTTTTAAATGAATATATATCTATAATATGTATATATATAGGGAATAAATAGGTTGCATAATAGGGTAATTTAAAAAGTAGACGTGTGTGTGTGAGAGTGGAATATATGAGATAAAAAGGTGAAATATATGAAATATATTAGGTGAAAAGTGAAAAATGATGACAAAAGGATAATATATATACACATAATATGTATATAATATGTATATATATAATTATATATAGACTGTACGAAAAAAATCGTTACGTTATTTATTTATTTTTATATTACTAAGATATCTCATTATTTGTTAAATTCGAATTTAAATAATTGAAATTGAAAAACGAACGACGAAACGCGATGACGTCACAGCGGGACAAATGTCCCCTTTTGAGACAAATTCTCAAAAATTTTTCACCAACATCATCGTTCTCAGAATGGACCGAGTCGATTTTGTTGCAACAAAGACCAATCGGAAGAGAAAAATCGAAAAAAATTCAATAGAAAAATTGACATTGTTTGGTCCAGCCGTTTATCTGTGAGATCGATTCAAAGGCGCTGTGACGTCATCACTTCCGGTATATTCGCGTATATAAGAGTGCGGTAGCTTTCTTTTAATACTTGGCGTCGAGCCGCTACCGCGTCTCTTGATTAGTATTTTGTGGACAAAAGTTGGGAGAATTTTTTTGGAACTGTTGGTCGCAGAATAATTATTGGCATTAGCATTTGGAAATGTTGCGCGCGAGCGCCTATACAGTACGAGCGGTAGAGTGAGAGAGATGTAACGCGCCTTCGCCACTAGGGCCCTACCATAGAAGAACGGGCGGTAGTGTGAGAGAGATGGCGCGCGTCGTAGAACCCGGTAGCGGGAGAGAGACACACCTACTCTCGCTTTAGATATAGATATAGCGTCTCTGTGGGCATCAAGAGGCCCATGCTTGTGTGGGTCTGCGCGCGTATGGAGACGCGCCGTTTCTTCGATGTAGTAGATGCGATATAGATACCGGCCAAAATCCCCTCCCAGGGAAAAAAAACTTGGACAAGTATATTGTTTGGTCCCATAGCCGAAAAAAAATCCTCCATTCGTGCAGCTGTAAAATTAGGAATATCAAAAATCTGACAAGTACTGAACAGAGATCGGCTCTGACATGTGAATCCAGCCGAAAACAAATAACTGTTTACATCCAGTCCTAAACTTTCTGATATCAGTGACAGGACAAGTATTGAATTGACCACTAGGTATCAGTTAACGAGAATGAAAAAAAAAAAACATCAATTGTTTCTTCGAAAGTATTGCTGGATTATTCTTAAAAAATGGAGAGCGCGTGTGCGCACAGAGTACTTGGCCGGCCCATTACTTTTGACTTTTTTGGGCCGTGGTCAATTCATTGAATTCGAAAGATCATACGAAGAAGTTTTCTAAGACACCATACAAAAAATTGAACTAAATTTCAGGCGATAATTATCTGGGTAGCAGCTTTGAAATTTTATTAACTGATTGAGCTGAACCATATCCTAAGCATGGAATAAGTTGGCAACAACAACAGTTATAATTAGAATTACAATTATATTCTATTCAAATCGACCCCGAATATTGTGAATGAGATTGTCCCGCAATATGCAGGTTGCTTACTTGGTTGAATTTTTATAGTTTTAGAGTACATGTGTCTGATGAGCGTAGTCCTAACTCGATTCATTCTCGGATAAGCAATTTGCATGAAAAGTAATGGGCCGGTCAAGTACTCTGTGCGCACACGCGCTCTCCATTTTTTAAGAATAATCCAGCAATACTTTCGAAGAAACAATTGATGTTTTTTTTTTTCATTCTCGTTAACTGATACCTAGTGGTCAATTCAATACTTGTCCTGTCACTGATATCAGAAAGTTTAGGACTGGATGTAAACAGTTATTTGTTTTCGGCTGGATTCACATGTCAGAGCCGATCTCTGTTCAGTACTTGTCAGATTTTTGATATTCCAAATTTTACAGCTGCACGAATGGAGGATTTTTTTTCGGCTATGGGACCAAACAATGTACTTGTCCAGGTTTTTTTCCCCTGGGAGGGGATTTTGGCCGGATATCACTTCTTTTTGTTGGTAAAATACTAAATGAATAAGTCACACTTGGTATCACTTTTTCGTTTCAACTTTTTTTTTTTGCAATGTTGATTACGGTAATTACACTGATATTTATTTTGCATTTTGAAAAATTGGTAAAAAATTTTCATCACTATTTTTTATCATTATCTTTTGTGAAAATAATTTCTAGTCAGACTATCATTTTTTTATACTGCATTTATTCAATCGTTTTTTCAGTACTTTCTAGAAGTACGGGAGAATGAGTCATTTATCTATGTTTTCAAGAAAAATTCTACCAGATATATAACGTTACGAGCACGGAAGAGTTTTTTGAAACGCGAATTGTTTCTTTTTTCATCCATTTTCTATTGCTTATTTTTCCGGAAACGTACAAACAAAAATCCGCTTTCAATTGAAAGTTAAGGACGCGATCATTAATTGTGTATGATCAGGGTAAATTTATGTTTTCAGCTTCGTTTTTAAAAAGAGCATCAGAAGGACAATGGTTGTGTATTACGGAGCTTGGAATGCCCTCAAGATTTCATTTATTTTAGTCGTGCTCCCTCGTGTGTTATCGCTTTATTGCAATGGTAATTAAATTTTTAGTATTTTGTGGACAAAAGTTGGGAGCATTTTTTTGGAACTGTTGGTCGCAGAACAATTATTGGCATTAGCATTTGGAAATGTTGCGCGCGAGCGCCTATACAGTACGAGCGGTAGAGTGAGAGAGATGTAACGCGCCTTCGCCACTAGGGCCCTACCATAGAAGAACGGGCGGTAGTGTGAGAGAGATGGCGCGCGGCGTAGAAACTGGTAGAGGGAGAAAGACACACCCATTCTCGCTTTAGATATAGTTATAGCGTCTCCGTGGGCATCAAGACGCCCATGCTTGTGTGGGTCTGCGCGCGTATACAGACGCGCCGTTTCTTCGATGTAGTAGAAGCAATATAGATATAGAGCGCCATGGGCATCAAGAGGCCTATGCTTGTGTGGGTCTGCGCGCGTATACAGACGCGCCGTTTCTTCGATGTATTAGATACTAGAACGAGCATATTCCGAAACCCATGCAAAGTTTTTTCTCAGCAAATACTGCACCAATCGAGCTCAAATTAGGCTCAATGGAAAGAGTATTGCGTAACTAGAGTCCAGTTCAATTTTCAGATTGCTAGAAGCCTCCTGAGCTTTGGAAAAAGCCAAAGCGTTGAGCGATCCCTGCCCCCACCATAGAAATTTACTTTATTCCGAGATAATATACTCTGGCGAGTCTCGGGCAAGCAGACGACAGCAGAGCTGCCGCAATGTATTTGTCCCGAGACTCTACCGAGTCTCTTGATAGCGTCTCCGTGGCATCAAGAGGCCCATGCTTGTGTAGGTCTGCGCGCGTAAACAGACGCGCCGTTTCTTCGATGTAGTAGATGCGATATAGATATAGAGCGCCATCGGCATTAAGAGGCCTATGCTTGTGTGGGTCTGCGTGCGTATACAGACGCGCCGTTTCTTCGATGTATTGGATACTAGAACGAGCATATTCCCAAACCCATGCAAAGTTTTTTCTCCGCAAATACTGCACCAATCGAGCTCAAATTAAGCTCAATGGAAAGAGTATTGCGTAACTAGAGTCCAGTTCAATTTTCAGATTGCTAGAAGCCTCCTGAGCTTTGTAAAAAGCCAAAGCGTTGCGCGATCCCTGCCCCCACCATAGAAATTTACTTTATTCCGAGATAATATACTCTGGCGAGTCTCGGGCAAGCAGACGACAGCAGAGCTGCCGCAATGTACTTGTCCCGAGACTCTACCGAGTCTCTTGATAGCGTCTCCGTGGCATCAAGAGGCCCATGCTTGTGTAGGTCTGCGCGCGTAAACAGACGCGCCGTTTCTTCGATGTAGTAGAAGCGATAGATATAGTTATAGCGTCTCCGTGGGCATCAAGAGGCCCATGCTTGTGTAGGTCTGCGCGCGTATACAGACGCGCCGCTTCTTCGATGTAGTAGAAGCGATATAGACATAGAGCGCCATGGGCATCAAGAGGCCTATGCTTGTGTGGGTCTGCGCGCGTATACAGACGCGCCGTTTCTTCGATGTATTAGATACTAGAACGAGCATATTCCGAAACCCATGCAAAGTTTTTTCTCAGCAAATACTGCACCAATCGAGCTCAAATTAGGCTCAATCGAAAGAGAATTGCGTAACTAGATTCCAGTTCAATTTTCAGATCGCTAGAAGCCTCCTGAGCTTTGTAAAAAGCCGAAGCGTGGCGCGATCCCTACCGCCACCATAGAATTTTACTTTATTCCGGGATAATATACTCTGGCGAGTCTTGGGCAAGCAGACGACAGCAGAGCTGCCGCAATGTACTTGTCCCGAGACTCTACCGAGTCTCTTGATAGCCGCGTTTATCGAACTCTGGTCCAAAATTCCGTAGAAAAAACGTAGAGGCCATCGTCGAGTGCCACGAGTTACAGTGTACTCGTGACACATTTGATCGAAGGTGTCGGTAGCGCCTTTCGTTTTGTTATAATATAAAATTATTTCTGGCTTTCCTCGATCAGAACTGAGGCGTCCATCGTTGTGCATAGACGATACGACGAAAACGATTTTATTCTTCTTTGGGCAATATGAAACCAGTGTCATGTTGTTGGTGTAGGCAAATTTACTGCCTTGGACCTCCGAAATCGTCTTCATCGTTTCTGGGATTTCTCGCTTGTCTTTTCGAATCGTTCCCACCAATGTTATGGAATATTCTTTCTTCAGTTTTTCGATAAGGGGAATTGATGTAAACCAATTATCGCAAGTAATGTTTCTATTACTTCCAACGATCGATTTACTCAGTTCCTGCACGTAATGACCCGGAACATTCTCACCTCGATCAATAGCGACTCGTCCAACGTATGGAAGAGCATCAAACAAATATGCAGTATCCGAGTCATTTATGGTTACAATTTTCAAGCCATATTTATGGGGCTTGTTTCTAATGTAGACACGGAATGAACATCTTCCTCGGAAACTCAACAGCTGCTCGTCGATTGTTACATTGTATCCGGGATTGTAGTATCTTTTGCTGTTTCCGATAAAAGTGTCCCAAACTTCCCGAATCGGCGCCAATTTATCGGTTTTTCTGCGCTCGTGACGTGTTGTTTTATCTTCGAAACGCAGAGCAGAGAAGATAAATTCAAATCTTTGGCGGGGCATCGTCGCACGAAAAATCGGTGAGCTCAATTTCCCGTACAAGGTTTTCATGTTGCGGCGAGTTGACCCTTGTACACCCGAATGATAAAGCAGGCCGATAAACGCTTTCAGCTCATAAAGGTCTATGTTGTGAGTAAATATTGGATTGCTGGAGAAATTAGCTCGTTTTATTGCCATTGTCTCATTTGTATGTACGACGATTTTTTCCAACGTTTCGTCGGGTAACAAAAGAGACCACGCTGCGGCTTCGCTCATTACACTGGCTCCATCCTCAACGCCACATGGACCGTACATTTCTTGAGCAGGGGTTGTACTGCGAGAGCGGGGACCGCTCTCCGCTTCCTCACCGATATCATCGTCACTTGCAGGATCTTCTATTTCATGCAAATTATCTTCATCAGAGCCTTCTAACTCTTCCTCATAATCCGATTCGTCGTCGGATTCCTTTTCATCATTTTGCGATCGGAGAATCCCGCGAAACTCCTCCGCCTGTCGTGCTCGTGATCTCGTCTCCATAATTTTATTCTAATTGGAAAAAAATAGTGTAAACACTTTTATAATGTCACCTCTCATGATAATACACCGAATTATAAAGATTAATGAAAAAAGAAAGGAATAAATAACTATTTACTTACGAGAAATAGTAAACGGCAAAATGTGTGGGGTTACGCTAACCCCAAGCTCTCAAACACGTGCTCGCACTTTGATTCCCAGAACGGAATCAAGAGACTCGGCAGAGTCTCGGGACAAGTACATTTGAAAACAGCTGTGCGTCGTCTGCTTGTCCCGAGCGCTCGCCGAGTCTATACTTTCTCGTAGTAAAACGATTCGCTGTGGTGGGAAAAAAAATTCCGATGACATTTCAGCTAACTGTAAAGCCCAGGAGTCGTCTAGCGACCTGAAAATTGACATGGAGACTAATTACGCGATACCCTTTCGATAGAGCCCAAATTTGGTACGATTGATTAAGTAATTGCTGAGAAAAAACTTTGCACGGGCTTAGTCCTATCTCAGCCTGCGTCAGAACCACGCTACATCGAAGGATTTGACGTGTCTGTATATGGCCGCCCGACAACACATTCAAAGGGGTCTGTGCGCCCATCTTAGCCAATCCCGGGCTGCGAAATTCCTGATTGGTCGAGGCTGCGATGATTCCAATGGATCCGTCGTGTGCACACGACGGTACAGACGAGCGAGCGAAAAATGTCAGCTGATATTTCGAAGGGCCATTTTGACGTGAGTGTGAGAGAGAGAGATAGCTGAAATAAGTTCATATTTTTCTTTTCCGCCCTTGATATTTTCGAGAAAATAACTGTTACAATTGTTCCTTGTCGAACGACGAACGTTGGCTAACCATTTATTTTCTTGAGGATGCAAGGTTATGGGAGAAGAATGTGTTGCTGGTTTTTCGTTACCGAGTCAGAACGAATGCTCTGATACAGCTTTGACAGCTCGTCATAACCTCACACTTTCGAATTTTCAACTGCCATATTACCGACATGCTCCGATGACGAGAGAATATGCTTCATGAATGAATCTGCTCCACATCTTTTGACCCTTTCCTACTCCCACCATTTTATTCATTTATAGCATGACTTATACATAATAATTCTCAGCGATGTAAAAAAATCTTGTCGCTGATTCGAGCCACATGAAAATCTTGTCGCAGAGGCGCATGAAAAACTTGTCGCTGCAAGTTATCTAATAGCTCCGGATAACTCTCAGTGACATCAAGATCTTGTCGCTGAGCCACATAAAGATTAATCGCTGAGCAATAATATCTCTCAGCGAAACAAAAATCTTGTCGCTAAGACAAATGAAAATCTTTTTGCTGAGGCAAATGAAAATCTTGTCGCTGCGAGGGCTCAGTGACATAAAAATCTTGTCGCTGAGGCAAATGAAAATCTTGTCACTGCGAGGGCTCAGTGATATAAAAATCTTGTCGCTAAGCGACATGAAAATCTTATCGCTGAGCAACATGAAAATCTTGTCGCTAAGGCAAATCAAAATCTTGTTGCTGCGAGGGCTCATAACATAAAAATCTTGTCGCTGCGAAGGCTCAGTGACATAGAAATCTTGTCGCTGCGAGGGCTCAGTGACATAAAAATCTTGTCGCGGCGAGGGCTCAGTGACATAAAAATCATGTCGCTGGGCCACAAGAAAAAATTGTACATTTGTTCCTTTCTGCCAAAATTCTCATGGAGCCAAGGAAAAAAATTCTTCACTACAACTTCATGCTAAAATATTGATTTTTTCCAACTCGTGGTCAAAGGTCGAAAATTTAATTCTCGCTATAAATTGAGACTTTGGCACGTGTTCCCTCTTTGTTTCAGCATATCAAACCGAGTGGCTGGGAAAAAAATCATGATTTTACCATTTTCGCTTGGAGAAGAGCGATTTTCGTTTCAAAATTGATGAAAAATCGTCATTTTCAAGCAAAAATCTTGGTAATGGGAAACAAATCATATCTCGGTAGAAAATTGAGATAGAGACATGAATCTGGGCTTGAATTGAGCTCCACAGAGTCTAGTTGCTGAGAAAAAATCAGCATTATATTCTCATGGAGCCGAGAAGAAAACTTCTTCGCTACGACTTCATGTTCAAATATTGATTTTTCTAACTCGTGGGCAAAAGTCGAAAATTGAATTCTCGCGATAAATTGAGACTTTGGCACGTGTTTCCTCTTTGTTTCATCGTATCTAACTGAGTGTCTGGAAGAAAAAAATCATAATTTATACGATTTTTACTCGGAGAAGCGCGATTTTCGTTTAAAAATTGTCGAAAAATCGTCATTTTCAAGCCAAAATCATGGTAATGAGAATAAAATCATATCTCGATGAAAAATAGAGATAGAGACAAATTCTGGGCTTGAATTGAGCTCCACAGAGTCTAGTTGCTGGGAAAAAATCAGCATTTTATTTTCATGGAGCCAAGAAGAAAAATTCTTCGCTAGAACTTCATGTTCAAATGTTGATTTTTCCAGCTCGTGGGCAAAAGTCGAAAATTTAATTCTCGCGATAAATTGAGACTTTGGCACGTGTTTCCTCTTTGTTTCAGCGTATCCAACCGAGTGGCTGGAAAAGAACTCATAATTTATACGATTTTTACTCGAAGAAGCGCGATTTTCGTTTGAAAATTGTCGAAAAATCGTCTTTTTCAAGCAAACATCATGGTAATGGGCAAAAAATCATATCTCGATAAAAAATTGAGATAGGGACATAATTCTGAGCTTGGACTAAGGTCCAAATAGTGTCCTTCTGGGGAAAAAATCAGCATTCTATGTTCATGAAGCCAAACAAATAGATTCTTCGCTCCTATGTGATGTAAAAATGTCGTTATTTTGTAAGCTGATAGTGAAAAGGCAATACTACCATTCTCGAGCAAAATCAAGATTATGGCACGCGTTCACGTTTCCTTTCAGCTCAACAAATTATGTGGCTTGAAAAAAAATCAAAATTTATACTATTTTCACTCGGAGAAGAGCGATTTTCGTTTGAAAATTGATGAAAAATCGTCATTTTCAAGCAAAAATCATGATAATAAGCAAAAATTCATATCTCGGTGGAAAATCGAGATATAGACATGATTCTGGACTTAAATTGAGCTCCACAGAGTATATTTTTGGCGAAAAAATCAGCAATTTTTTCCCATAAACCCAACTAAATAAAATCTTCGGTTCCAAGTCATGTAAAAATGTCGTTTTTTTCTGAGCTGATAGTGAAAATGCAAAAATACAATTCCCAAAAAAAATTAAGATTATGGCGTGCGTTGACGTTTCCTTCCAGCTCAACAAACCATGTGGACAAAAAACATGATTTTATCGTCGTTGCTTGGAGAAGAGCGATTTTCGTTTGAAAATTTATGAAAAATCGTCGTTTTCGAGCAAAAATCATGGAAATGGGCCAAAATCATATCTCGGTGAAAAATTGAGATAGAGACATGATCCTTGGCTTCAAATGAGCTCCACAGAGTACACTTCCAGGGAAAAATCGGCAAATTATTCCCACCGGACTGAAAAAATTGGAGACTTTCAATCAGAAAAAATAAGTGATATCCTAGCCAAAAATCCCCTCCCGGGGAAAAAAGCTTGGACAAGTACATTTGTTGGTGATCCCCATTTCCATTTGTTTTCACAGAAAAATCTAATCCTCCCTTGAAAAAAATTGGAAACGCCAACAAGATAAAGAATTTAAGAAAACCCAAAAAACAAAAAAATTCAAGAAGATTGAGAAAAATGCAAGAAATGCGAGAATGGTAGAAAAAAATTAATGGTATTCGCTCAGCATAAAAAATTCTGATATCTATAAAAAGACAAGTATTACCTGTCTGAAAATCATGTTGATGTTCGAAAATCAATTAACGAAAAAAAACAAAATCTTCCAAAAAGACACGTCTCAAAAAAAGGAACCCCTAAATACAAAATGGCGAATCGACAGAAAAACTTCATAAAAAAATACAAAACTAAAGTTTGCCATCATATGTTGAGCGTATGCGCACAGAGTACTTGGCCGGCCCGAAATTTTGAATTAAAGTGCTCAGCTTGGTTAATTTTGGCATAACGTAATTATTTGGTTTCAGAAATCTTTTTAGAAAAGACACGCGAAAGCTTGGCGAAAATCTCGAGTCAATCAAGGTTCTCTCCTAAAACGATTTATATTTCAAGCTAGTAATACAAAAAATTGCTAGAAGTTCAATTTTTATCGACGCATTACGGGTCATTTGATATAATCTTCAGCTCCACCTTAATTAGTGATCAGTTGTTATTTTTCTACGTATCCATACTTGTGTAAGATATTGCGCAAATGATTTAATTAATTAATTGTATATCAAATTGAGAGAAAACTTTGAATTTGTACTAATTTATTTGAATGTACGTTCAGTGACATTTGTGTAACGCTTATCATTTTTCTCATGAATACAACCAAGTTGTTCTACCTATCTATAAATAGTGGAAGCTAATACAAAAAATTTCGGGCCGGCCAAGTACTCTGTGCGCATACGCTCAACATATGATGGCAAACTTTAGTTTTGTATTTTTTTATGAAGTTTTTCTGTCGATTCGCCATTTTGTATTTAGGGGTTCCTTTTTTTGAGACGTGTCTTTTTGGAAGATTTTGTTTTTTTTTCGTTAATTGATTTTCGAACATCAACATGATTTTCAGACAGGTAATACTTGTCTTTTTATAGATATCAGAATTTTTTATGCTGAGCGAATACCATTAATTTTTTTCTACCATTCTCGCATTTCTTGCATTTTTCTCAATCTTCCTGAATTTTTTTGTTTTTTGGGTTTTCTTAAATTCTTTATTTTGTTGGCGTTTCCAATTTTTTTCAAGGGGGGATTAGATTTTTCTGTGAAAACAAATGGAAATCGGGATCACCAACAAATGTACTTGTCCAAGCTTTTTTCCCCGGGAGGGGATTTTTGGCTAGGTAAACGATTTCCCCGGCACAAATATACGCAGTATAGTCCCCTCTCCTAATGCGACCAATAGGGAGGGGCGATCACTTCAACCGTCGAAACGCCAGGACCGTAAAAATTTAGTGGGGGTTTGGGGAACCCCTGAGTAGGGTCCTAGAGTTAAACAGCACGTTCATTCGTGCCTTCAGTGTACTCTCGCGAAATCAAAACCGGGAAAACGAGCCGGGGAATTGCATCCGATTTCGCCGGGTTCGCGACCGTTCTCGTTGATCCACGTGGATCATCTCGGTCCGTTCGTTACGAGTTCCAAAGGGAACAAGTTCATCCTCGTCATAGTGGACAATTTGACGAAATTTGTGATCATCAAGGCAGTCAAGGACACGCGTACGGCGTCTGTCATACGCGTCTTGAATGCATTCGTACTGGACTGCGGAGCGCCAGACCGCATTGTGTCTGATCGGGGCACTTGCTTTACCGCAAAAGCATTCGAGACCTTTTGCGTGGAACATGGCATTAAACATACGCTTAATTCGCCTCGACATCCGCAGGCCAATGGTCAAGTTGAGCGCGTCAACGTAGCGATAGTGGCGGCCATCAGTGCGAACATTAACGACGATGACGGAAGGACTTGGGATCGCAAACTGGATGTAATTCAAAGTGATCTGAACGAGATGCAAAACGCAACGACGGGCAGGAGCCCGTTCGAACTGGTATTTGGTTATTTACCTCGACGGAACGAGGGTGCTTTGCGTCAACTCATGGGAGAGACTGCTTCGTGTTACCGGTCACCACGGGAGTTACAGGACGAGACTCGAACACGCATCGCTGCAGCACAAGAAAACATGAAGGTGAGGTACGACGCAAATCGTTGTCGTAATGTGACGATCGATGTCGGCAGTGTTGTCTTCATGAAAACGATACCGTCGCAAACTGGCGAATCCAAAAAGTTACACCAATAATATCGGGGACCGCTGGTGGTTCTCAGCTATTTGCCTGGGGACACGTATCGTGTCGCCGAGCTAAACGAAAATGCGCGAGGACATCGGTACGCAACCACCGCGCACGCGTTCCAACTGAAGATCTGGAAGCCACAGCCCAACGACGACCCGGAGGTTCACGACCTCGGGACGGAAGACAGCACGACAACAGCTGATCACGACAGCGAAGAAGACAAGTGTACAACATCACCGAGTGAACGATCAGATATCGATCGAAATGTGAAAAATCGAGTGCTCAGTGAAAGTGTCGAAAACAATTCGAGTGAAGAGTTGTCGTCGACGTCTGGGACGCGACAGTCGACTTGAGTAAAGTTTCCCCCGATAAACCTCAAAGACTACGTAGACTAAGTTCAAAAGACAATACGTCCTTGTGTTTATTGTAACTGTGTGGATGAATGGAGTAACGTTGAAATTGATTTTTTTGTTTCCTGCTGAACATGTGAAAATATTATTTGTTACAGTCCGTGAGAGGAATGATGTTGTGTGCAGTTGAAACTTTTTTTTTTGTGTGTAATTTACAATGTATGAGTGTGTGAGAGCAACGGTCATATGACGCTTGTTGTTCAGATGACTCCAGTTGTATTCCTTTCGAGGACGATCGGCTATGAGCGTGGCCGAGTGTTGGAGGCAGAGAAAGCGGGAGGATACAAAGGTTCACGTCCAAGACGAAGAAGGCCTAGGTGGCGCCATTGTACGGCCCACATGAGCCTTCTCGCTAGCGCTGATAACGGTAGCCATCTTGGCTTACCGGTATCTCTCGTCCAGTTCGTCACGAGGTAGAGAAATAACCAGACGTGGTATCTCCCTCTCTCTCTCTCTCTCTCTCTCTCTCTCTCTCTCTCTCTCCCCTCTCCTCTGCCCGGTGAGTTGATAAGTCGCTTGTTACGTCGAGCTGTCAATTTTCTTCCTTTTACTGCTGGAAACCTGCCCTCGGGCCTTTTGTTCCAGGTCTAAAGCACGCTACATTTTGCTTTGCATCTCTTGATAATTCCATATTGTTCATTTGGTGCTTGGCAAACGAATTATCTGGAAAAGTGAAGTGAATAATTGCTCGTGTCTTTCGTTTCGATAACCGTCTCGCTGGCCTCATTGCGTGACACACCGATTCCCGCGCTCACCTACATCACACATCGCCGTGGCTCGACGTACACAACTCACCCTTGAGCACCTATCATTATTATCACTTTTTATTCGTGTGACATAATTTCACACTCATCGTCATACACGGCGCTAACGGACCCAGGCGCTCACTCTACGCATGCTCCGTAATCTGTGCGGTGATTCGACCTTATCGTGGATCTCGGAGATCATTACCCCACTACCTAATACATGCGACGACGGATCTATTATACTCTACAATCGTTCAAGCCGAGCATTACCGAATTTTCCCGAATCTTGTCGAATTCATCATTGCGTCGGACCGCTGGCGAGTTCTACTATCGCTGTCCTCCTCGCTCCCACTAGGCCGCTACGTGTCACTCCGGTTCCGGTGCTCACATACGTCACTCATTACCGTGGCTCTTCTCGTGTGTCGTTACACCACTACCACCATACATGCGACGACGGATCTATACTCGAGAATCAATCGAACCAACTGTCTAGTCGAGCATCGCCGAACTTCTCCGAACTTTGTCGAATTCATCACTGCTTCGGACCGCTGGCGAGTTTTACTACTGCTGTCCTCCTCGCTCTCATTAGGCCACGTATGTAGAATTACCAGCTGGGCACGCTCGTATTAACTCGTATTATCTCTCATTTTCATTAATTTTCTGATGATCTTTTAATCTTTTCCTTCGCTATGTCAAATTGCGTTGTTAGTGATCGCCCCCCAAAAAGGAGTGAATCGATTTTGACTTGCACTGGGGGGTGTGATGATTGTTACCACGTAGAATGTGCTGCAACGAAATTCTCGATAGATCGCAAGGAACTGTTTGGAAAAATCTCCTCCCGCTGCGAACCGTGCGCCATGCAACGATCTTTATTGACCGCGCGTACACCCGATACGTCACTTTCTTTTATTAATGAAGGCGATAATTCTAACGTCCAAACTCCTTCACAAACTACTAGTACTGATTCGTCAAAGATCGACAGTATTTTGACCCAGTTGGGCAATCTTACCTCATCTATTAATAATCGTTTTGATACGCTCACATCGTCATTCAATAATCGGTTTGATGCGCTTTCATCGTCTTTTGAAAAAGTAGTGGATGAATTGCGATCAGAAATGCGTTCCGAGATCTCCAGAATAGACGCAAAAATAGAAACAAAAATTAATTCACTGGAGGACAAAACCACTCGTGAGAATAGCGACCTTGCTTCAAAAGTTGATAAAGTAGCTACTCAATTATCCCAAGAGGTCGGGTCTCTCTCGCTAACACAGTTTCAAATTTTCATACTCGATTATTACAAACTGAATCTACCTCCACTGCAGTAAAAACCAGACTCACTCTAGTCGAATCTCAGCCAACTCGCGTTGAGATGACGTTTGCAGAGATCCCTGCAGATCTCCCTCTTGAACCAAGAAATATCATCGCTAAAATTCTTACAGCCCTTGGCATACCTGATTATATCTCAGATGTAATGGTAATTAGAGATTTACCGCGTGTGGGTGGAAATAGAAACGCAAATACTTCATCTAGTCAAGCAACATCTCAATCGAGCGTGACCTTCAAAACTCTTCTGGTGTCCGTAAAGTCTCTAATGGTCCGTGACCATATTATTTTGATGAAACGCGAAAAGAAACAACTGAGTGTAAACGAGGTTTTTGCAACAGGACAGAATGGTCAAATTTATATTAACGAACAACTATCACCCTTTCTTTATAACCTTCGTAAACGAGCTAAAGCACGAGTGACAGAAATAGGCTGGAAATCATGCTTTACAGAAGCTGGTTCCATCTTTGTTCGCAAAAGCCACGGTTCACCAACCATTAAAATTAGTATGGAAGAAGATCTCGAGCTAATAACCTGACTATCCCCGCGTGCCGATACGAATCACTCTAACGCGAATATGTCTAACTGCGCGGCTAGGTTAACAACAACGATCGAAACGGATTTAAAAATAGCATCATTCAATGCAAACTCTCTCCTGGGTCATTTTGACTCATTGACCGCACACTTAGAATCTCACTCTTACCATATTTTAGCAATAACTGAAACCTGGTTGCACGCACTAGTTCCTGATGAGCTCGTTAATTTGGATGGTTATTTACTCATCCGAAATGATAGAAAATGCAGAAGAGGGGGAGGTGTGGCCTTCTATATTCGCGACTCATTTCATGTTAGGGTGTTGGAATTTTCCCCGAACGAAATCTTGAATGCGCCTGAATTTATTGTCCTCGAGTTAAAGTGTCCTCAAGGAGACACTTTCTTATTAACTGTGATTGTTTTGTGCGTGATCTGGTGTTGGTGGCAAAAATAATTAAACGCGTGGGCGAGACAGAGAAAATGTGTAAAAATGGTCTTTATTATAAATTATCACAGTAGTTAATGTACAATAAACCCGACAGAGAAAAACCCGGAAGAAACAAGCCCGAGTGGCCCGTGTGTCTCGTTTCCCGAAGTAGAACAATGGCGACGACCACGTGCTTGCAAGCCGGCACTCGTGAGGGCGTAAATCTCACAAGGCCCTTGTAAAGCAATTCATTATGACCCGCACGTAATTGAAGACTCAATAATTACGTGAACCCGATATGTTTAATTCCCGTATAAATTTGTGGAAACCCGTGGTGTAAAAAGTGCCGATAGAAAAGGAAAGAAAGTTGTAATAATTCGAGACACGTGGTCGCGCCGCTATATCTTGATCTTAACTGATTGAGTGCTCGAGGCAATCGACCGAGAGCGAAGAAAATCGATAAAAGCGCGCATGTGCAGTTAACCGCAACGAGCGCATCCCGTCACGTGGCGCCGTCGTTCGTCGCCCGTGTACTCTCGATCGATGCCGCGCCGTTCAAGCTCCCGAATTCCCGTCTCGAGGGAATGATAATTCCCGAACATCCCGCCCGCCATCGGCAGCCGAGCTGTCGATTGAAGATCCCGCTGTCCCGATGGGAAGTACGACCAGCTTCGCCAGAGGTCTCTTGAAGTTGGAAGTCGCTGTCTTGATGGACACTACCCGTGTCAGTCCGTCTGTTCCCGGATGTAGCTCGGTGACCCGAGCAAGCGGCCATTTTGCAGGAGGCAGGTTCCCGTCGGTCAAGAGCACCATGGACCCGACCCGAATCTCGTTGCGAGGGTGGTGCCACTTTGAAATTGCCTGCTGTCGTTGCAAATAGCTCGCTGACCAGTGATCGCAGAAGTGTTGGAGGCGCGACTGGATGAACTGCCAGCGCGACAACCTGCCCGGATTGATGTCCCGATATGAAGGCTCTGGAATAATCATTAGCGCTTCCCCGATCAGAAAATGCCCGGGTGTGAGTGCGGTAAGGTCCTCAGGGTCTTCGGACATGGGTTCCAGCGGACGCGAATTGAGCACGGCCTCTACCTGAACCAGAAGGGTCGTAAATTCCTCGAAGGTTAGGCTCGTCTCCCCGATGGTCCGCTGGAGGTGAAATTTGACGGATTTCACCGCCGCCTCCCATTTCCCGCCCATGTGTGGAGCTCCCGGTGGATTGAAGACCCAAGTTGTCCCGTCATTCGCCAAGAGTCGCGAAATTTCGTTCGACTCCCGCGTCCCGGCCTGAAACAGTTTCTTCAGCTCCGCACTCGCGCCTTGGAAATTTGTCCCGCAGTCGCTGTAGAGAGTGTGACACACTCCCCGTCTCCCGATGAATCGCCGGTACGCCGCGATGAACGTCTCTGTTGAAGAATCTGTAACAATCTCCAAATGTAATGCAGACGTTGCAAGACAGACGAAGATGCACAGCCAACCCTTTTGTACCCGACTCCCGCGACCGCGCCAGGTTTTAAGCGACACTGGCCCGGCGTAATCCACCCCCGAAAACAAGAACGCCCGTGAGGGTGTAACCCGCGCGACCGGCAATTGTCCCATTAGTTGCTGTGCTTTTACCGCCCGAAACCGTGCACAGCGAACACACTTTAACACGAACGACCGCACTGGAGCCCCCCCGCCGATTATCCAGTGGCGTCGTCGTATGTACGCCAGCGTCACCTGTGTCCCCCCGTGTAACGTGCGACGATGGGCGTCCCGGATGACTAGCTGCGTGAGAGGGGAATCCCGTGGTAAAATGGCCGTATGAATGCACTCGGGTTGTAAGTCCGAGTGTTTCAATCGGCCTCCCACTCTTAACACCCCGTTATTGTCGATGTATCCCGTCAACCGCGTTAGCGGGTGCGTGCGTGGAAGCACGTGTGAACCCGCGAGTACTTTCAACTCTGTTTCGAAGTACTCTGCTTGTGTGGCTTTTACCCAATATACCCGTGCATGATCCAGGTCTCCCGGTGAAATGTATGCTCCCGATGACCCATGTGATGCTCCTCTCATCTTGGCGATGGCCTTGAAGAGTAGGGCCGTTATTCTCAGCAAACGCGTAAGTGTCGAGTACCGGTAGATAAGCTCGTAGACCCGTGATGGTTTTGCTGAGGCTGTAAGGATGAGATCTGGTCGCTCTTTGAGCGCCGCTGTATCCGCCGTCCCGGTGTAGTGTAAGGGCCAATGGACTGAAGATTTGGCTAACCAGTGTGGTCCGTTCCGCCATGGTTCAAATTGATCGAGCTGTGTGATTGTTAGCCTTCGCGATGCACAATCTGCAGGATTGTCCCGACCCGGTGTGTATCTCCATTGTCCCGTTGGTAAAAGCTCCTAAATGGCTGTAACCCGATTACGTACGAAGTCTTTCCATCGCGATGGATGACTCGTAACCCACGTCAGCGTGACCGATGAATCGGTCCATAAATACACTGGTGCATTCCCGAGGTCCAGCACCGTCTGGACGTACCGCGTAAGTTTTGCGAGAACAAGCGCGGCTGCAAGTTTTAAGCGTGCAATGACAAGGCGCTTTAACGGAGCAACCTTTGTCTTGGCGCATACCATCGAGACTCTGGTATCGCCACCCGGACCCGTGACCCGCAAGAAGACGACCGCTGCAAGTGCGACTAGAGAGGCGTCTGAAAACCCCTGGATTTGCACTGAAGAGCCCGTGGACATCCGGAGCCATCGTGGCACCGATATCGTCCCGAGGTCGGTCAGCTCCCGTCGAAATGCAACCCACGACTCTGCGACCTCGGTTGAGACCGCATCGTCCTATGACAGCTTGTCCAGCCAGAGTTGCTGGAGCAAGACCTTTGCCCGAATTGTAACTGGCGCTGAGAAGCCCAGTGGATCGTACAACTGCGCAATTTCCGACAAAATTACCCGTTTCGTGATCCCGGCACCCTCAGTGTAAGGGAGGGTGGTAAACTTGAATGTGTCGGCTCCCGGCAGCCACGATACCCCGAGAATTTTTGTTCCGACATCTTCGATCTCCCGAGAAGAGTCAGAACTCGACGCTACACCGACCTTGTAGCAGAAACCCGGTTTGTTGCACTGCCACTTGGCTAAGGGCATGCCGCCCGCCGTGCAGATCCCGATTAATTGTCTCGCTTGTGTTGTTAAATCTCTTGAATTGTCCGCGCCCCCGAAAATATCATCGACGTAGCGCCCCTTTGTAAGAGGGGCGACGGCCGCTGGATACTTTTCCCCTTCATCTGCTACTAATTGCAACAGAACCCGTACTGCAAGGAACGGCGCCGGCCGCGTCCCGTAGGTAACTGTCGTCAGCTGATACGGCACGACGTTCTCGCTCCCGTCGGCCCACAGGATGCGTTGAAGGTCCCAATCGTCCCGATGTACCCGAATCTGCCGAAACATTTTGGTAATGTCCGTCGCGAACACGTAACGATGCCGACGAACCCAAAACAGCACGTCTGTTATATCGAGTTGGAGTTTTGCACCCGTATGCAATATGTCGTTAAGCGACCAACCCGAATCCGTTTTCGCCGACCCGTTGAAAACTACCCGCAACTTAGTAGTTGTGCTGCTTTCCTTCAACACCCCGTGATGCGGTAAATAATAAGCCGCGTCCCGATGCAGCGAATCCGCTGCAGCCCGAACCATGTGTTGCATCGACTCATATTTCCCAAGGAAGTCTTCGTAAAGTTTCTTGTAACCCGGATCCCGCAATAATTTCCGACGCATTCGCTGCAAACTTGCAGCCGCCGCATGATACGAATTTCCCAGCTCAGGTGAACCCGATTTAATAGGTAACCGAACAATGTACCGACCTGATTCGTCTCGAGAATGCGTGGAAAGAAAGTGTGTCTCACACTCTTGCTCCGTGTACCGACTGGAATTTGTCCCAAATTCCTCGCGCGCCATCCCGCATAGCCTCGATGCTCGCCAACGTTGCATCAGCTGCCTCCGTCCCCAGTGCCTTGGTCAGTAATTTCCCGACCAGCGAGATGCGCGCCCGTTGCGTCTCGATCTTGAGCGCAAATGCACCCGCTGCGGCTGGCCGTGGCGAGGCAGCCCGCTTACCCGCCCGTTCTCCCGTCGGTGAGGTTGTGCGCTGTTTTCTCACCTTTTTGTTAGCGTCGTCCGGCGCTGGAACCTGTAGGCCTGTCAACAGCGTAAGGGGCGCCGCGACCGATCCGGGCGGCGGAGCGTCCAAACCGGGCGGCGCGGTGCCCGAACCCGATGGCGCAATGCCCGAACCCGGCGTAACCGACTCGACCGTGTCCTCCCACAGCTCGACCTTAGGTTCGGGCGTGTCCCCGTCGTTTTTATCGTCGGCCATAACGCGCGCACTCGACACTCAACTGTGTACTAGTCCCGATAACACGAACACCCGAAGTCGCGAACGAAAGTGTCAAAAACACGCGCGTAAATGCTCTCAAAAAACCCGATTGCCCGTATAGAAACTCGAAAAAATGTGCTGGTCGAGCCGAACTGTCACTTCGTAAGCCGGCGCGCGCCAATACCCGCGAACAAAACCCGAAAAACTGTTAAATGGCCCGCGCCCAACTACGTCACTGCACAACGCACGCACTCGCGTGGTCCGACGGCCGCTCGCTACGCTACTGTCCCGATCCCGAACGCGAGAACGAAAAGACCGCGCGCCTAAGGGGCGGCAATACTTCGCACACCGCGTGGAACGTCGAAAAGTTTCTCGAACGTTCTCCCGACCAATCCCGAACGCGAGCGCGCGCGGGGACCACGAGTATCGTGAGCCGGCACTGCTTCGCACACCGCGTGGAGCGAAGAAAAGTTTCTCGAACGTTCGCGAAAGCCCGAACTGTCACGATGGTTCACGAACGTTTCCGAAGACTTACCGGCACTTTTCCCCCGTGAATGCTTCGACCACGTGAAGGCTAACGCCCACGTGTTGAATCCCGATGCACAAACTGCCCAATTTCCCGATTATACACTTTTTCACTGTGAAAAACTCGTCAACTCACTGCACTCACACCACGCGCCACTAGATCCGGCTCGAAGGACCAATGTTTTGTGCGTGATCTGGTGTTGGTGGCAAAAATAATTAAACGCGTGGGCGAGACGGAGAAAATGTGTAAAAATGGTCTTTATCAAGAGACTCGGTAGAGTCTCGGGACAAGTACATTGCGTCAGCTCTGCTGTCGTCTGCTTGCCCGAGACTCGCCAGAGTATATTATCTCGGAATAAAGTAAATTTCTATGGTGGGGGCAGGGATCGCGCAACGCTTCGGCTTTTTACGAAGCTCAGGAGGCTTCTAGCGATCTGAAAATTGAACTGGACTCTAGTTACGCAATACTCTTTCCATTGAGCCTAATTTGAGCTCGATTGGTGCAGTATTTGCTGAGAAAAAACTTTGCATGGGTTTCGGAATATGCTCGTTCTAGTATCTAATACATCGAAGAAACGGCACGTCTGTATACGCGCGCAGACCCACACAAGCATAGGCCTCTTGATGCCCATGGCGCTCTATATCTATATCGCTTCTACTACATCGAAGAAACGGCGCGTCTGTATACGCGCGCAGACCCACACAAGCATGGGCCTCTTGATGCCCACGGAGACGCTATAACTATATCTAAACGAGAATGGGTGTGTCTTTCTCCCTCTACCAGTTTCTACGCCGCGCGCCATCTCTCTCACTCCACCGCTCCTTCTTCTATGGTAGGGCTCTAGTGGCGCAGGCGCGTAACATATCTAATACATTATAGAAACGACGCGTCTGTATACGCACGCAGACCCACACAAGCATAGGCCTCTTAATGCCGATGGCGCTCTATATCTATATCGCATCTACTACATCGAAGAAACGGCGCGTCTCCATACGCGCGCAAACCCACACAAGCATGGGCCTCTTGATGCCCACAGAGACGCTATATCTATATCTAAAGCGAGAGTAGGTGTGTCTCTCTCCCGCTAACGGGTTCTACGACGCGCGCCATCTCTCTCACACTACCGCCCGTTCTTCTATGGTAGGGCCCTAGTGGCGAAGGCGCGTTACATCTCTCTCACTCTACCGCCCGTACTGTAAAAGCGCTCGCGCACAACATTTTCAAATGCTAATGCCAATAATTGTTCTGCGACCAACAGTTCCAAAAAAATTCCCCCAACTTTTGTCCACAAAATACTAATAATTTAATTACCATTACAATAAAGCGATAACACACGAGGGAGCACGACTAAAATAAATGAAATCTTAAGGACATTCCAAGCTCCGTAATACACAACCATTGTCCTTCTGATGCTCTTTTTAAAAACGAAGCTGAAAACATAAATTTACCCTGATCATACACGATTAATGATCGCGTCCTTAACTTTCAATTGAAAGCGGAATTTTGTTTGTACGTTGTCGGAAAAATAAGCAATAGAAAATGGATGAAAAAAGAAACAATTCGCGTTTCAAAAAACTCTTCCGTGCTCGTAACGTTATATATCTGGTAGAATTTTTCTTGAAAACATAGATAAATGACTCATTCTCCCGTACTTCTAGAAAGTACTGAAAAAACGATTGAATAAATGCAGTATAAAAAAATGATAGTCTGACTAGAAATTATTTTCACAAAAGATAATGATAAAAAATAGTGTTGAAAATTTTTTACCGATTTTTCAAAATGCAAAATAAATATCAGTGTAATTACCGTAATCAACATTGCAAAAAAAAAAGTTGAAACGAAAAAGTGATACCAAGTGCGACTTATTTATTTAGTATTTTACCAACAAAAAGGAGTGATATCCGGCCAAAATCCCCTCCCGGGGGAAAAAAAACTTGGACAAGTACATTGTTTGGTCCCATAGCCGAAAAAAAATCCTCCATTCGTCCAGCTGTAAAATTTGGAATATCAAAAATCTGACAAGTACTGAACAGAGATCGGCTCTAACATGTGAATCCAGCCGAAAACAAATAACTGTTTACATCCAGCCTTAAACTTTCTGATATCAGTGACAGGACAGGTATTGAATTGACCACTAGGTATCATTTAACGAGAATGAAAAAAAACAGCAATTGTTTCTTCGAAAGTATTGCTGGATTATTTTAAAAAAATGGAGAGCGCGTGTGCGCACAGAGTACTTGGCCGGCCCATTTCTGAATGGCAATAGCTTCGAATCTTCTTCGCTCAAGAATTTTGCCTCATCTCACTCGCTATATATTGTCCCATCCGATTCGACTCATCACACGAGCTCATCAAACTCTTGGCTCGAAGTTTTTTTGATCGATTGTAGTGAAAAATTGGTTGCATACAATAAATCTGAAGTACCGTTCATAGCTGGCCATGACCTGATTGAATTAACATACAAATACCATTCAGAAACTGCTACAAAGCGAACAATCACTCGTCGATGTCTTAAACATTTTAATCCAGCAAGCTTTCTGGAGTCTGTTACGAACAATCTTTGTATCGCGAACATCAGCTGCGACTTGGCCTCCAATATTGATTTATATTCTTCTGACATGAGTAAAGCTATCCTGTTGGCCTTAGATAGACATGCGCCATATGTTGCTTTTGATATTTCCAAACCGCGAGCTCCTTGGCTTACAAACGACCTCAAACTGCGCATCAAAAAGAAAAATTCGATGTACAAGCAAGCTAGGATATCCGGAAATCTCCTAGCCTTAGCGATGTTTAGGGACTACAGAGACAAACTCACTACTGATCTTAGGCGAGCTAGAAACAATCATCACTACGAGAGGTCAGCAGTTATAAAGGATGCAGCCCGCTTGTGGAAAGAGCTGAGAAGCCTTGGTATTGTAAAGCCAGTGACGGCATCGTGCTTTAATTACTTCACTTCAGACGAGCTTCACTTATTTTTCTCGCATATCAATGGCTTCAGTACCTTGTGACTTTGACATTTTTATTAACACCATTGAACCGTTGGGTGCTGAACATCCTGTGTTTGATTTCTCACCAGTAACAATTGAGTCTCTGACCACGACCATTTCCTCGTCACTATCTCCATCTCATTCTGCTGGTCCTGACGGGATTTCACCGTTTGCTATTCTCAACTCGCTTCCTGCACTGGCTCCGTTAATCATTACACTGTTCAATACTTCATTTGATAAATCTCATTTTCCGTCTGACTGGAAACGAGCTTTCATCCGCCCTCTTCTAAAAACCAATCCACCAACGTCGTTGTCTGATTGCCGACCCATTGCTAATCTCAGTGAATTATCCAAACTGTTCGAACGAATAGTGCACAAGCAAATCTCGTCTTATCTTCACAACTTCAATTTGTTAGATCCTAAGCAGTCTGGGTTTAGGCGGGGTTTTAGCACG
The DNA here is from genome assembly GCA_037043255.1 of Diadegma fenestrale. Classification (NCBI taxonomy): domain Eukaryota; kingdom Metazoa; phylum Arthropoda; class Insecta; order Hymenoptera; family Ichneumonidae; genus Diadegma; species Diadegma fenestrale. Next base: position 1,384,542 of record CM073317.1, read on the forward strand.
CAGACGGCACTATTACGGATTTGCCAAGACATTCGTCAGGCGGTGGATATGAGGAAGGTCACAATATTGGTATTATTTGACTTCAGTAAAGCTTGTGATTTGGTGCCTCACTCGAAGCTCTTGAGTAAACTTCATTCGTTTGGATTCAGCAATAGAGTGCTTCGGTGGTTTTTTTCTTACCTAACGGGACGGTCTCAGGCTGTTGTTGATTGTTCAGGGCAGCTCTCCAATTGGCTCAATACCTCAACCGGTGTGCCTCAGGGATTTGTCCTTGGACCTCTTCTCTTTTCATTATTCATTAACGACATAAGCTGTAACCTTAAATATTCCCAGCACATGATCTTTGCTGATGATCTACAAATTTATCTAAGCTGTCCGCCGTCTGAGCTTGATCAAGGGCTAGCTAAAATTGCAACCGATGTTACCACTATTGCCGCATTTGCCAAAAACAATGGCCTTAAACTCAACTTAGCTAAATCAAAGGTAATTATATTGGGGAGTGGAACATTCATAAATAGAATTAACTACGAAGAGTTGACACCGATCCACCACAAAACCTTGGTGTTGTTTTTTCTTCTAACTTATCGTGGCACAGTCATATTTCCTTCATTTCGAAAAAAGTCCATTTTGCACTCTTCAAACTTAAATACCACCGAAGCACTCTGTCGAGAAAACTAACAATTATGTTAATAACGTCTCTCATCCAACCTATTATTGATTACTGCTGCCTAGTTTACGTTGACCTTTCCGACGATCAAAACAATATACTCCAGCGTCTAATTAATTGTGGGATTCGCTTTATTTTCGATTTGCGGCGTGATGTACATATCACGCCGTACATGCGCGAGTTGGGATGGCTCAGCGTGAGGTCACGTCGTCACTATTTCTTGGGCATTGCAATGTTTAAAATCTTTAATGGCACAGCACCGTCCTACCTTTGCGACCTATTCCAACGTACGCGTACCACTTCTCGCCCAAATCGCCTTCAAATTCCTGTCGCTTTCCATATTCCGAATCATCGCATCGCTTGTTTGCACAACTCGTTTGCTTTTTCTGGAATATATTTGTGACACTCCTTACCGGTCGAAATTTTTTGAACAGCCACACTAACATCTTTCAAAGCCAAACTACTGAGACATTTGTACGACTTAGAAGCTCCATAGAGGTGCTGCATCCTCATCATAACCCGCTGTTATCTGTACACCGCTGTTTTGTATCGGTTTACGGCCTATGCTTTATTACACCACTGATCTCCGCTATTTTTTATATTCGCTTATATTCATATTATATCATATTATTTTGTTATATTAATCTTTGTTTTATATTAATTCTTGTTCTATATTATTTTTTATATCTATATCGCTACATTATATTATATTATTTTGTTATGTATCATGTATCATTCTCATACACATGTGCCCCAAAGCAGTGCTAGGGCATAAATATAAAATCAATCAAAATCTCTCTCTCTCTCTCTCTCTCGAACATGGTTCAGCTGCTTTTCGGTGTGAACAATGCATGAGACGTCGATCTACCGTTTTGGACCGTTCTCAGGAATCCACGAATGATCTCACGCATACTACTCAGGATCCATTGAATGATCTCACACGCTCCGAAACGTCGATTGAAATCGAAGCTTCGTCTACCCCGTCGTCGAACTTTACAATCGATGATGTGATGCGTCAGCTACAGGCCAATGCTGCTTTATTCGACAGCAAACTGGACAACAAGATCGAGGATTTGAAGATCGAGCTAAATAGGCAACACTCAGTCATGCAGAGTACTGTGGCTGACATTGTAAAATCGGTCTCATCGATGCGTGATCAATTCTCCAATTTATCCTCGGAGCAACGTCAACTCCGTTCACAGCTTGAGGTTCTTGCTCGTAGTACGGCTGAGGAAATCTCATCACTCAAATCATCTCAGATGGAAGAAATTAATTCCGTCAAGCAAAACCTTGCTCACCTATCCTCCACTATCGGCCCCTCTGGGGTCGTCGCTGCTCCAGCCTCTGCGTCTTCTTGCTCCGAGTCAGCAGGAATTGTTATACGTGGTGTGCCGGCGGAAATTTCGCTTTCGGATTCGGAGATTGTGCGTTCGGTCTTCACCTCGCTTGGTGTTCCCCAACTTCTGGATGATGTCCTGGTATCCCGGTTTATGCGACTAAAATCTTCTCTGTCAATGAACTCAACTACAATAACGGTGGCGACAACTACTACAGCTAAAACTAAAACTTCTCTAGTGTGCAACATGAAATCCGTCATCACTCGCGATTTCGTCCTTCAGAAAGCCTACGCCAGAAAGGTACTGTCCGTTCGGGATGTTTTCTCATTAAACCAGGATGATCGAATTTACTTGAGTGAGCTTCTCCCTTCTAATATTCACAAACTTTTATTGCTGACCAAATCTCGAGCGCGTTCTCTTAAACTGTCCCGTGTGTGGGCTAACCATGGGGTTGTGAATGTTAGAAGAGAGGGCAGTACGGAAATGTTCACTCTTCGTTCAGAGGCCGATCTCGATCAATTTTCTTGACTTCCGCGTCTTATAAGCCAACCCCGCAGCTCTGTGGATTTACAAGCACCCCTGCCGTCATTAAAAGTCGCCTCCTTTAATGCCAACTCATTGCTTGGTCATTTTTCTCTTTTCTGTGCGCATGTTGCTGATAATTTCTATCACATTATATCTATCACTGAAACTTGGCTACATGAACTCATTCCCGATGATCTAGTCACTTTACCGGATTATTTTCTTGTACGAAATGATCGCATGGGAAAGCGTGGCGGTGGAGTTGCTTGTTATATCCACACCTCACTTCGTGTCAAACTACTGGCAATCTCAGCTCAGGTCTTTTCTAATGCTCCCGAGTATTTAATTGGTGAAATTCGGAACGCGCAAGATCGTACTATCTTATTTGCCACTGTCTACAGGCGTCCAAAAGGAATATTATTAAACGAATTTGCTGAAGTCCTCTCCGTTCTTTCCACCAATTATCAAAATATGATTATCACTGGCGACTTTAATTGTGATTTATTGAAAAATAATTTTGAAGCTCATTCTCTTCGGGATTTTGCGCATTCTCAAGCTCTACATATTGTTGAGGCAGGAGCCACCTTTCATTCAAATTCGTCTCATTCCCTACTCGATTTATACCTGGTTGACTGTCCCTCGAAAATCATTTCATTCTCTAAATCCTCTGCTCCGTTCATTGCTGGTCATGATTTGCTGCAACTTACGTACAATTATCAACCTGATACACGCCCTCCTCCCACCATCGCTCGAAGGGATCTTAAACATTTTGTTGAAGCTGACTTTCAGGCGTTGCTATCATCGTCTTTCTCTCGACTGGATCTTACTTCTATTAGCTCTCTTTCCATTGACCGCTTCGATGCTTTCCTCCACAAGTTTTCCTCGGTCATTAGCAATGCTTTTGATACACATGCCCCCACGATCTTGTGGACAATTAAACGTTCTTCTGCTCCATGGCTAACAGATAACCTTCGAGATAAAATTAAGCATAGAAACCGGCTTTATAACCAGGCTAGGCGTACGGGGGACCTGTTGTCCATGTCTGTGTATCGAAATTTTCGAAATTCTCTCTCGCTGGAGTTACGTGCCGCTAGAGACGACTTTTATTGCAATCGCATCTCGAAAATCTCAGTCCCTTCTAAAATTTGGAAAGAGCTGTCGTATCTCTCGCTCACCAAACCCAGAGGCTCATCTCCTTTCACCTTTTTCTCTCCTGACCAGCTTAACACACACTACGCAGCCATCTCTACCTCAACGGTCCCCTATCCTGACTCCCTGTCGTCGCTCAACCTCCCCCCTTTGCTTTCGACTCAACCTACATTTCACTTCTCTATCATTACCATTGATGCCCTGATTTCAGTGCTTCATAATTCCAACTCTCTGTCACAAGGTCCTGACTCTCTCTCATCTTTTGCTATTCACAAAGCTGGTTCTTGCTTATCTCATCATATACTAAGCATTTTCAACTCTAGTTTACGCCTCTCGTTTTTTCCTAGTCTATGGAAAAAGATTTATATTCGCCCGCTGCTCAAGACTGTCCCTCCGACATCTCCGTCCGACACTAGACCGATTGCCAATCTATCAGAACTGTCTAAGGCACTGGAACGCTTGGCCTTCAACCAAATTACTACTTTTCTCTCAGTAAACTCTCTGGCTGATCCGTTTCAGTCTGGTTTTAGACGGGGTTACAGTACGCAAACGGCTTTGCTCAGGCTTAACCAGGATATCAGGCAGGCGGTCGACGATCGGAAATTGACGGTGCTTGTGTTGTTTGACTTTAGTAAGGCATTTGATACAGTGCCACATCACCTGCTGTTATATAAGCTACGTCGCTTGGGTTTCTCGGACAGTGCACTCCCCTGGTTCTTTTCGTATCTATCAAATCGAACTCAAGCAGTTGTGGATGATAAGGGCCAAGTTTCCCCCTGGCGTGGCACCAATATCGGTGTCCCTCAGGGCTCGGTGCTCGGACCTCTTCTCTTTTCTCTCTTCATCCGTGACATAGGTGACGGCCTTCGTTTTAGCCGTTACCTTACCTACGCGGATGACACACAAATCTATCTATCCTGCTATCCCAGTGATTTGGTGCGTGCTCTGTCTGATCTAGGCCGGGACGTGAATTACATTTCTGACTATGCCTCCAAGAATGGGCTCAAATTAAATCTCGCCAAGTCCAAGGTGATGGTCTTGGGCAGTGGTGCTTACTTGAATAAAATTAATATGTCAACTCTCCCTCGCATCCTGGTAAATGGGACCGAGCTCCCTTATGTGGATCACGTTCGCAATCTGGGAGTTGTGATGCAATCGAACCTCTCATGGCGCCGTCATATAATGCACATTTCGGCAAAGGTCAACTTTACTCTATATCGCCTTAAGTATAATAAGAATCTCTTGTCACAAAACTTGCGCAAAATGCTTATCACTGCTCTAGTGCTTCCCCTCATCGATTATTGCTGTCTCGTTTATAACGATGTAACGCAAGAACAGAATTTAATTCTTGAGCGTCTGGTAAATAAATCGATTCGCTTCATTTTTGGCCTTCGTCGAGATGTGCATATTTCACCTTTTCGCAACAGTCTGTCGTGGGTCACTGTTGCAAATCGCAGGAAACTCTTCATGGGTATTTTCATCTACAAATTACTCCGAAATCAAACACCGCGATACATCTCAGAGCTGTTTAGCCTTGCACCCCCTCCAACCCGTCCTTCCAGGCGTCCCTCACCCTTAGCGTTCTTTATCCCGCAGCAACGTACGTCGACGCTCCAGAAGTCTTTTGTCCCTACTGCATCTCATTTCTGGCATTCTTTACCCATTCATATCACCTCCTCAGACTGCCTTCCCTCTTTTAAGAGTAAACTGCATAAGTTCCTACTGGATTCGCAATGTCAATAGGTCCTATAGTTCTTCGATGTGTGTTACTGCAAGTGTTTCCCTCTGCTTTCGGCTGTACTTTATTTTTCTTTATTTTCTCTAATTTTAAGCTTCAGATTAAGCCTAGTTTTCAAGCCTAGTTTTAGTTATAAGTTATAAGTTATTAGCTTTAGTTTTAGTTATAAGTCTCTATCCTATTTTTAGAATTTTTTTTTTTTTTCTATTGCCATCTCTATTTCAATTCTTCTTTTTCGTACTTTTACTAGCTGTTAAGCTTTAGTTATAAGTTTCTGTATATTCTGCCACTCCACAAATTGCCTACGAACAGAGTTCAAGGCATAATAAAGACAATTCATTCATTCTCTCTCTCTCTCTCTCTCTCTCTCTCTCTCTCTCTCTCTGTTCCCTTTGTGCGTAAAACCTCGTGGGCGCGGAAGCCTTATTCTCTATATCTATTTCACATCGTAGCGAGTCTAATTTATTATATCCAATACGTATTTTCGTTAAGCCCTTCTGGCGGAACTGTCGCTCCATTTATTTATATCTATATCTCTGTTTAATGGAGATTATTATTTCGTCCACGTTAAATCGAGGTCTACCGACCCTCATTGCCTCCATCCATCTTTCATGCCCTGGCCAAGACAGACGAAAATTGATCCTCAACTCCCGACCAATTAAATTAAAGTAGAAAAACGAGAATCATACAGAAGTTTTTCTGTCGATTCGCCATTTTGTATTTAGGGGTTTCTTTTTTTTGTGCCATGTCTTGTTGGAATTTTTCCCTTTTTCTTGTTAATTGGTTTTCAGCCATCGATGGAATACTTGTCCTTTTGTGGATAACAAGAATTTTTAGTGCTGAGCGAAAATCAGGGGTCACGAACAAATGGACTTGTCCAGGCTTTTTTCCCCGTGGAAGGGAATTTTGGCTAGGGTGTATCATTCAAGGACTTGTAGAAGTCACTTGGATTTTTATATTGTCAAAATCCTACGCAAAACTAGTCGAAATTCAACAAAATTCTTTTCAATTATATCGAGTCAATGAAAATCGTTTATTTTTATGTTGAATTAAATAATTTGGACAAGTTAATTATAAAAACGTTAACTTTTCCTATTTTCACGGTTGTTTTGAGGAAATAACCATAATTAATTACGAAATTATTTTCTCGAAGATCGAATCGATCTTTTTTGGACTATTGTAACGATAATCATATTCAATTCAATCAAATTGAATAAATCGTTCATGATTTAACTTTTTCTATGCAAATTCTTGTTTTTATTCATTGCCTGCTCTTTTTTCTCGAAGCTCGAACCGACGCGTAATGCGACGCATCTTTGAGCCTATTTCGTACCGTTACAATAGATATATGAGTTCAGAATAGACTTTGCAAATAAATGTAAAATAATACTTGGGGTGCATGGTTAGGAAAATAAGCATTTGTTTAATCTTCCCGGGCCTATTTTCTCAACCAAGCACCTCAAGTTTTTGTTGTCGCCGGTTCATTTGTCTTGGCTAAAAAAATGATTTTAATCCTTTTTTAATACTTGGCGTTCTTTTTTTTACTTCTGCAAAGTTATTTTATTCAGATTTCATTTCTTTTTGGCAGGTGATTTTTTTTATTTGAAGTAACAATAATAACGAAAACAGCAAGGGCAGCGCGGGCTGCGGAAGGGGTAGAGGGAGAGAGAGAGCGTTATAGGCGCGACGGCGGTAGAGGGAAAGAGACGCCCGATCTAGTCTGTCTCTCCCGCTTAGTAGCGTGCGAAGAGTGGGGATACCGCGTTCAGCGGAACGAGTGACGTCACAGGCCGAAAATGTCCACCAGTCTCACAAAGGAGGTCCAAGCATCAACAAGCGCGACTTACGCCCTTCCGACTCCAAGAAATTCTGAGAAACAGAAAGCCTCCCAAAACGCGCGACCAAAATTTTCAATGTTATATTTCTTAGGATTGGTTGAACCGATTTTATTCCACCAAAGACCATTCGAAAGATGAAAAATCGTGGAAAACCCAAATCTAATATGAAATTTTTCCGACTCTCCGTTTTCCCGTAAAAACGGTTTAAAGTTTCTGTGACGTCATAAACGCCTATTTTACTGTATATAAGAGTGCGGCGGGCTCGCGTTACGCTTTTTTTCAATACTTGGCGTTCAGCCGCTGCCGCGACTCTTGATTAAAAAAATGGTTTTATTAGCTATTGAAAGAAATTGTACTGAAATAATTGAATATTGTCAACGTGGAATTATTTGTAATGTGTTTGATAAATGAATAAATTAACCGGCCAAAAATCCCCTCCACAAGGAAAAAAGCCTGGACAAGTCCATTTGCTCGTGACCCCCGTTTCCATTAGTTTCCACAGAAAAATCTAACCCCTCAAAAAAAAATAGAATCGTCCAATAAAATGAAGAATAGAAGAAAATCCAAGAGAAAAAAGGCTCCTAAAAAAATTTCGGAAAACCCCAAAAATTCTAGACAATTGGAAAACATGCAATAAATGGGAGAATGGTAAAAAAAAGTTCATGATTTTCGCTCAGCACAAAAAATCCTTGGTGTCCATAAAAGGACAAGTATTCCATTGACGGCTGAAAAACAATTAATGGGAAAAAGGGACAACTTCCAAAAAGACATAGCACACAAAAAAGAAACCCCTAAATACAAAATGTCATACAAAAAATAAAAAACTAAAGTTTGCCATCGCATGATGAGCAATTGAGCGGATGCGCACAGAGTATTTGTCCGCCCCCCCCCCCCCCATCCGCATTTTCTTCCCCGCTCCCTCGCCCCCTCCGTGGTGGCCCGAGTCAAAACCCGCCTGGTCAGAACCTCGGCTTCGCGTCGGTCGTGCAAAAGTCGGGCGGGCATCCAAAACAAACCCCCCCCCCCCCCTTTGCTCGCCGCCCTATGAGAACGACAGCTTCATTGCATTTCACGAAATCGCCGGCTGACAGCTGACGGATGAGAGTTGACGGCATTAATTGCACAGAAATATTAACCTAGCCAAAAATCCCCTCCACGGGGAAAAAAGCTTGGACAAGTCCATTTGTTGGTGATCCCCGTTTCCATTTGTTTTCACAGAAAAATCTAACCCCCCCCCCCCTCCTAAAAAAAATTGGAAACGCCAACAAAATAAATTATAAAAAACCCTGGAAAAAAGGAAAGGATATCAGCACCAAAAATTCTGATATCTATAAAAAAGGACAAGTATTCCCTGTCTGATAATCATATTGATGTCTGAAAATCAATTAACGAGAAAAAAGAAAAACTTCCACAAAAATACAAAACTAAAGTTTGCCATCGTATGTTGAGCGGATGCGCACAGAGTACTTGGCCGGCCAAAAATTTTGAATTACAGTGCTCAGCTTGATTAATCTTGACATAACGTAATTGTTTGGTCTCAGAAATCTTCTTAGAAAAGACACGCGAAAGCTTGGTGAAAACCTCGAGTTAATCAAGATTCTCTCCTAAAACGATTTAAATTTCAAGCAAATAATACAAAAAAAATTGCTAGAAGTGTAATTTTTACCGACGCATTACGGGTCAATTGATTTAATATTTAGCTGCACCTTATAATTAGTAATCAGTTGTTATTTTTCTACGTATCTATACTTGTGTAAGATATTGCGCAAGTGATTAAATTAAATTAATTGTATATCAAATTGAGAGAAAACTTTGAATTTGTACTCATTTATTTGAATGTATAACGTTCAGTGACATTTGTGTAATGCTTATAATTTTTCTCATGAATAAAACCAAATTGTTCTATCTATCAAGAGTCGCGGCAGCGGCTCGACGCCAAGTTTAAAAGAAAAGCGTAGCGCGCGAGCCGGCCGTACTCTTATATACAGTAAAATAGGCATTTTATGACGTCACAGAAACTTTAAATCGTTCTCACAAGAGAACGGGTTGAGGGAAAAATCTCATATTAGATTTGAATTTTCTATGATTTTTTATCTTTCGAATGGTCCTTGGTAGAACAAAATCCGTTCAGCCAATCCAGAGAAATCTAACATTGAAGATTTTGGACGCGAGGTTTGGGATCCCTTCTGTTTCTTAGAGTCAGAAAGGCGTAAGTTATGTGCGCAGGCGCTTGGACATACGCCCTTACGTGCCTGGTGGACATTTTCGGCCCGTGACGTCACCCGCCCCGCTAAACGTGGTATGCCCACTCTTTGCGCGCCACTGAGCGAGAGAGACAGACTATATCGGGCCTCTCTTTCCGTATGGTTTTCGTTGTTTAGCTACCATGGTTTTCGTTGTCTAGCTATCATGGTTTTCGTTGTCAAGGTACACGGCTCCATGGTTTTTGTTGTCTAGGTATATTTCTCCATGGTTTTCGATGTGTAGGTATATTTCTCCATGGTTTTTGTTGTCTCTGTATATTTCTCCATGGTTTTCGATGTCTAGGTCGACGGCTCCATGGTTTTCGTTGTCAAGGTACACGGCTCCATGGTTTCTGATGTCTAGGTATATTTCTCGATGGTTTTCGATGTGTAGGTATATTTCTCCATGGTTTTCGTTGTCTCTGTATATTTCTCCATGGTTTTCGATGTCTAAGTATATTTCTCCATGGTTTTCGATGCCTAGGAATGTTTCTCCATAGTTTTCGATGTCTAGGTCGTCGGCTCCATGGTTTTCGGTGTCTAGGTCCACGGCTCCATGGTTTTTGATGTCTAGGTATATTTCTCCATGGTTTTTGATGTCTAGGTCGTCGGCTCCATGGTTTTCGGTGTCTAGGTCCACGGCTCCATGGTTTTTGTTGTCTAGGTATATTTCTCCATGGTTTTCGATGTGTAGGTATGGTTTTTGTTGTCTGGGTATATTTCTCCATGGTTTTCGTTGTCTCTGTATATTTCTCCATGGTTTTCGATGCCTAGGTATATTTCTTCATGGTTTTCGATGTCTAGGTCGACGGCTCCATGGTTTTCGTTGTCAAGGTACACGGCTCCATGGTTTTTTATGTCTAGGTATGTTTCTCCATGGTTTTTGATAGCTAGGTTCATGGCTCCATGGTTTTCGATGTCTAGGTCGACGGCTTCATGGTTTTCGACGTCTAGGTATATTTCTCCATGGTTTTCGATGTCTAGGTATATTTCTTCAAGGTTTTTGCTGTCTAGGTATATTTCTCCATGGTTTTCGATGCCTAGGTATATTTCTCCATGGTTTTCGGTGTCTCGGTCCACGGCTCCATGGTTTTTGTTGTCTCTGTATATTTCTCCATGGTTTTCGATGTCTAAGTATATTTCTTCATGGTTTTCGATGTCTAAGTATATTTCTCCATGGTTTTCGATGTCTAGGTCGTCGGCTCCATGGTTTTCGGTGTCTAGGTCCATGGCTTCATGGTTTTCGGTGTCTAGGTCCACGGCTTCATGGTTTTCGGTGTCTAGGTCCACGGCTCCATGGTTTTCGATGTCTAGGTATATTTCCCCATGGTTTTCGATTTCTAGGTATATTTCTTCACGGTTTTTGATGTCTAGGTATATTTCTCCATGGTTTTCGTCGGCTTTGTATATTTTTCCATGGTTTTCGATGCTTAGGTATATTTCTTCATGGTTTTCGATGTCTAGGTATATTTATTCATGGTTTTTGCTGTCTAGGCATATTTCTCCATGGTTTTAGTTGTCTCTGTATATTTCTCCATGGTTTTCGATGTCTAGGTCCACAGCTCTATAGTTTTCGATGTCAAGGTATATTTCTCCATTGTTTCCGATGTCTAGGTATATTTCCCTATGGTTTTCGATGTCTAGGTCCACGGCTCCATGGTTTTTGATGTCTAGGTATATTTTTCCATGGTTTTCGATGTCTAGGTCCACGGCTCCATGGTTTTTGATGTCTAGGTCCATTCCTTCATGGGTTTCGGTGTCTAAATCCACGGCTCCATGGTTTTTGATGTCATTTGTTTTTCATCTCAAAAATCAAAATCTTCTTCATTCAAATTTCGGCAACATAAAAAATATTTATCAGACTTTATGATTGAAGGGGTTGACCGGGGGTTGCCACGGAAGTTTTTGACCTTTGCACGGTAACCTTATTTTATTAAAACTTTCCGGTGACGTAGGGTCATAAATCACCCCAGTTTTAAAAACTCCCTTTCTCTTCTAAAATTCAATGAAAATGATCCACCTTGGGCTTATTCTTTTCGTTTTTTAATGCAGGATCACGTGAGCCTGGGGCAATTTCGCTCGGAGTCAAAAAATAAGCCAAAAATGCAATAAAACGATTGAAAAACGGGAGAACGAAGGGAGAAAGGGCACGAGGAAGAAGGGTGAAGTCTCGTCAGGACTTTTTTGAGGGATTGACGAAGAGTCTTGACGGAATTTTTTAAGGCGCTCACCAGTGGTCTCGAACGTGGTTTCTTAAGAGTTAGTTAATATTTACTAAACTCAGAGTCTCATCACTATGGTTTTAAGGGATTAACGAAGAGTCTGGACGACAATTTCGAAAGGGTTAACCAAGGCTCTTAATGGGAGTTTTTAAGGGATTAACCACGAATCTCGCCAGGACTTTTTCAAGGGATTGGTCAAGAGTCTGGACTAGAATTTTGAAGGGGTTTATCATGACCCTCGCCGATATATTTTGAAGGGATTTGCGGAAGCGGTGTCGACGGAAGTTTTTCAAGGCATTGAGTGGAAGCGTCCAGAGACTTTTTTTATGGGATTCATAAAGAATCTCGCCGCGACTTTTTCAAAAGATTCATCGAGATTCTGGTCGAGACTTGTTTCAACAGATCGACCAAGAATCGCGCCAAGACTTTTTTAAGGGATTAGTCAAGACTCTGGATGGGATTTTTTAAAGAGTCGACAAAAAGTCTTGACGAGATTTTTGCAACAGATTAGCCAAGGGTAGACGAGCTTTTTTTAAGGGATTGACTAAGGGCCTCACTGAGGTTTCATTGAGAGATTGACCACGAGTCTCTTCGTGGTTTCCTTGAGGGATTGAACAAGGTTCTCGATGAGAGTTTTTTAAGTCTTTGATCATGACTGTTGTCGAGATATTTAAAGGAATTTACCAGGGGTGTCGACAGAAGTTTTTGAAGAGATTTATTTTATTTCAAGAATAACCAACCAGAACAAATAATGCCTCTATAATTACAAAAAAATGTTGATGAATATCCCGCTTTTCAAAAAGAAGAGAAATCCGTGGAAAAATACTTTTGAAAAGTAAAAAAAGAACGCCAATTTTAGAAGATCGCAACCTCAGTAGAAAAATAATTACTCAATTTTCTTCATATCACTTTGACATAAAAAACAATTTAGATTTACAAAATGTAATGCATTTTTCCTTCCCTACGAACGATATTTTGAAATTCCCCAAAATTTTCTCAAAAACTCTCAAGCTCAATCGACAAAAAGAAATGAAATCATTGCAACATAGCCAAGAATTAAAAAAATAATGAATAGCTACATTTCACAGGGAAACATGTGCACCCTCAATACATTTTGTGTATTTAAGGGTCTGCAAAGGCTCTACAAAAAAATGCAAAAAATTGGCGTGCATGGTTAACTAAAAAAGCCCGGAAAGATAAAGAATCAATTTAAGGGAGAGGCGGACAAACTTGAACAACTGCCTAAAATAGAATTTCCGTTTTTCATCTGAAGAATTGAAATCGTTTTCATTCAAATCTCGTCAAGATAAAAAAACATTTATCAGATTGCATGGAATGAAATTTTTTAAAAGTTTCGTTCCCCTTGGCTCTCCAGACTTTGAAAAATGATTATTAATTGTGCAAAGAGGAGAGATTTTTGTTTAATATAGAAATAGGAAATATCATCGCGGAAAGAGGAATAGGATAAACAGCGAACATTTGGAATAATATGGAATTATCATCGCGGAAAGAGAACAGAAAAAACAGCGAACATTTAGAATTTCGGAGGATGTTCCATTCCCCATTACATGACGTCATAATGCTACTTTGCGCGTGCATGCGGAAACTTCTAATAAGAACAGTGACGCAGGCCTTCGCCGAACTTTTTTAGTTAACCATGCACGCCAATTTTTTGCATTTTTTTGTAGAGCCTTTGCAGACCCTTAAATACACAAAATGTATTGAGGGTGCACATGTTTCCCTGTGAAATGTAGCTATTCATTATTTTTTTAATTCTTGGTATGTTGCAATGATTTCATTTCTTTTTGTCGATTGAGCTTGAGAGTTTTTGAGAAAATTTTGGGGAATTTCAAAATATCGTTCGTAGGGAAGGAAAAATGCATTACATTTTGTAAATCTAAATTGTTTTTTATGTCAAAGTGATATGAAGAAAATTGAGTAATTATTTTTCTACTGAGGTTGCGATCTTTTAAAATTGGCGTTCTTTTTTTACTTTTCAAAAGTATTTTTCCACGGATCTAAAATAGCGGAAGCTAATAGAAAAAATTTCGGGCCGGCCAAGTACTCTGTGCGCATCCGCTCAACATACGATGGCAATCTTTAGTTTTGTATTTTTGTGGAAGTTTTTCTTTTTTCTCGTTAATTGATTTTCAGACATCAATATGATTATCAGACAGGGAATACTTGTCCTTTTTTTATAGATATCAGAATTTTTGGTGCTGATATCCTTTCCTTTTTTCCAGGGTTTTTTATAATTTTTTATTTTGTTGGCGTTTCCAATTTTTTTTAGGGGGGGGGGGGGGGGTTAGATTTTTCTGTGAAAACAAATGGAAACGGGGATCACCAACAAATGGACTTGTCCAAGCTTTTTTCCCCGTGGAGGGGATTTTTGGCTAGGATATCACTTCTTTTTTTTCGAACTCCTCCGAAACCTACATTTTTTCATGATCACATGATCCTTCGTGAATCTTTCCCCATGTCTTGAATTGGTTTAGTTTTTTCGATTTTCGACCCACTCATATAAGTGATAAAAGGAATGAAAGCAATATTATCTGCGTTATGTACTCGAATATAGGCGGGGTTGACCAAGGTTTTTATCGCGACACATTTTTTATTGCTTTTGTGGCACGTCATCCAATACTGAATTTCTAATGAAATTAAGCTTTTAGCTAATGCTAACCCCAGAGCCCCTAATCCGGAGCTAAGGGCGAGGACGGAGCGCGTTTCTAGCTCCATATTTCAGTGTCCAATCCAGATTTGCGTTTCATGTTCTATATCGAAGCTGCCACTCACTTCTTCAATTTTGACCTCAAATTTGAATTCAGCGACTCGAAAAACCCCTCAATTAGAGTTTCATCTTCATTAAATTAGTTAGAGCATTTTGGTCCGTCATATTGGATCCGCCATCTCGGATTTCGAAATTTTTAGTGCATATTTGTAATTAGCGACCCCAGAAATCGCCGAGTACCAACTTCCGTTTCCATCGAACGATTTTTGCATTTGGGGTCCGCCATATTGGATCCACCATATTGAATTTTGATATTTTGAGTGCAGATTAGTAAGCAGCGCCTCCGAAAAGCCCCGCCTACCAACTTTCGCGTTAATCAAACGATTTTTGCACTTTAGTCCGCCATATCGGATCCGCCATCTTGAATTTTAAAGTTCTGAGTGCAGATTTGTGAGCAGCAATCCCGAAAATCCCCGAGTCCCAACTTTTGCGTTCATTAAAAGATTTTTGCAATCATGCTCTGCTACACTGCCGCTCAAAAGTTTAAATACACTACCCAATATTTCTTGCGGCACTAAAAGTTTAATAACTCTGTCAAAAAAGAAGATTTTCCAATTTTCGAAGCGGCGTTTTGAAGGGGACAAATCAAGCTTAGTTTGATTCGTTCAAATATTTTTTATGATTTTTTTTCGACTCAGTACAGACTTTGGTTTGTGACTGTTTTTAGGCTTTTTTTGACCATGGCAAATCAGGCGCACAGCTTCAGGATTTTCTTGATTTTTTCTTTAATAATGACAAACGTAAAACTGGATGCAATAGCTCCATCTTTGTTTTTTAGAAAATTTTTTGCGATTTTTTTTCGAAAAGTTATCTGATTTTTTCCCAAAAATAATCAATTTTGCAAAATTCGAAATAACCCGAGAACTATAGGGTTCAAGAGAAAATATTAGAAATGCAAAAAGTTGTGTATTTCGATCCTGAATCGCGTCGAATTTTTTTGGAATTATTCTTTGAATTTTTTTTTTAGTATTTTTTTTCGGAACTTAGTTTTTTTTTAAGGCCGATAAAGTAATGATTCAAGGCACTCACCCGACTCAGATAAGTTTCTCTAACTTATCTAAGTGTGGTGAGTGCGTTGAATCATTACTTTATCGGCCTTAAAAAAAAACTAAGTTTCGAAAAAAATATTGAAAAAAAATTCAAAGAATAATTCCAAAAAGATTCGACGCCATTCAGGATTGAAATACACAACTTTTTTCATTTCTGACATTTTCTCTTAAACCCTATAGTTCTCGGGTTATTTAGAATTTTTCAAAAATTAACTGATTTTGGGAAAAAATCAGATAACTTTTCGAAAAAAAATCGCAAAAAATTTTCTAAAAAACGAAGATGGAGCTATTGCATCCAGTTTTAAGTTTGTCATCATTAAAGAAAAAATCAAAAAAATCCGGAAGCTGTGCGCCTGATTTGCTATGGTCAAAAAAAAGCCTAAAAACAGTCACAAACCAAAGTCTGTACTGAGTCGAAAAAAAATCATAAAAAATATTTGAACGGAGCAAACTGAAGCTTGATTTGTCCCCTTCAAAACGCCGCTTCGAAAATTGGAAAATCTTTTTTTTTGACAGAGTTATCTAACTTTTTGTGCCGCAAGAAATATTGGGTAGTGTATCTAAACTTTTGAGCGGCAGTGTATGTAGGATCCGCCATCTTGAATTTTCAAATTTCGAGTACAGAATTGTAATCAACGACCGTAAGAAGCCCCGAGTACCAACTTTCACGTTCATCAAACGATTTTTGTATTTGTGGTCCACCACAACGGAGACGCCATCTTGAATTTTGGAATTGGGAGTGCAGATTTGTAATCAGCAACGCCGAAAACCCCCGTGTACCAACTTTCGCGTTCATTAAACAAGTTTTGCGGTTATGCTCCGCCATATTGGATCTGCCATCTTGAATTTTCAAATTTTGAATTCAAATTTGTAATCGGTGGACCCGAAAACCCCTAAGTGTGAAGTTTTGAGTTAAACGCACGTGAAGATAAATGCGTTCTTCGAAGGATTGAAGCAGCAATTAATCATTTTCATTTGTGTAATGACAGAATGAATTTTTGCGGCTATATCACCCTTTTTACGTTGTCATCCGATCACTCCAAGATTCATGAAATGTTAAATATTTTGCCGAGGCTCTACCGAGTCTCAAGATAAAAAAGGGAAAGCCGAAAGTAGACCAGCTAACTTCATGGCGGTCATAGAAACTCGTCGCGCTTCTGTCATCGAAGATCGACTTTCATGGAAATCGGTCGTGATGGGCATCAAGAGGCCTTTGATTGTGTCGTCTGCGCGTATATACATACATGCACGCACACTGCGATTTTTGCATAATTTTGCTTGTGCAAACTTTTTTCTCGGCAATTACGGCATCAATCGTGATGATTCATGGCTCAATCGACGGAGACTAACTTAATTAGTCTCCAGTTCAATTTTGAGATCATGACATTACTCCTGGGCTTTATAATTTAAATAAATGTCAACCCCTACCACCGAATTTGCTTTGTTCAGAGATAATATACTCGGCCGAGTCTCGGGCTAGCAGACGACAGCAGAGCTGTCAAATGTACTTGTCCCGAGACTCTACCGAGTCTCTTGATATCCCCCTTACTTTCGGCTAGAAGATCAAGAAAAATAGTAAATAACCCACGGCCCAAATGTTGGATGCCCTGGCATGGGCCTCGGCTTCGCCTCAGCCTTCATATCTCATATGCCAGGAAATCTAACTTTCGGGCCTAGGGTCGTAATATACTATTTCTGAATGATAAGGCACGTCGTTCCTCCTCAATTGAGAATGAAACGACGATTTTCTTTGACGATCAAAGAGAATCGTCGTTTTTCGCCTCTAATCGCGAGAAATAATGAAAGTCACCTCAAAAGTCACACGCCAATCATATTTATGATTATCGAGCATTGCACTTTTACAATTTTCCGTTTACTATTCCATCAACTCGTAACATATAAATACAGCATAAACTTTCGCGGCTCCGGAAACCACGAACAGAAAAAAACACATTCAAAGTAGACAAAGTGACATTCATACTTTATTAAAAATCATCTAATACTTCAATCGAGTAAGGTAATATTCTTACCTTTAATAATTGAATATTTGCGTCAATTTCTGAAACAATTTTCCCCCGCATTTTCGCGCAAACGTATACGTGAACATTATCACACTCGCTCTGCAATGCATTCGTGTGATCGGCGAGCTAAAAAGAGATTGTTGCGAAACCGAGTTACAATCTGATTGGAGATTATAGTTATTATCTTAGATTGACATATTAGTTGATAATTTAAAAAAATTATTAGGAAGCATACTAACTTGCAGATATGACAATTCCTCCAGAGAGTTGACCACATCATCTTTTATAAGAAGGAAAAAGTTTTCGAGTCGCCAGGTGTGAGCTATTAGTCTAGACTCTTGCATGGCCCACATGCGCATTGTGTGAACTGAATGATCCAGCCTATGAAGTGCTATTATTTGTTCAGAAAGCGGCAGTTCGAGCAGGGGGGCCCCAACGACCCATTCACCTCCAATTTCACATTCATTGCTGAGTGTTACAAGCAACTGGAATGTTTCTAAAAACATCTGCCCTGTGTCCGTACCCTGGAAATAATTGAATCATCAATTTTTGTTGATGTATATTCACTCAGCCTGATAGCGGTAACTTGTTGCTCAGAAAAACCTTAGGGTCTTTCTGAGTCTTAGATCTGAGTCTTAGATTAGATTTAGGGTCTTAGATCCACCCGTCCGGTTTTTATCCAGTCTAGAGACCATGGCGAATCTCCTTCACGGAGAAAAAGCCCGGCCAAGTACATTTGGTGATTCTCGCCCGCTCGGTACGGGAAAAACCTCGTGTACCGCGCGGGCAAAATGTCGGTACACAGTAAAACCACCGCGTCACTCATAACCAAACCCCTTTTCGTCGAATGGGAACACAGGATATGTTGTCAATTGTGACCAATCAGAAAAACGCCAGCGCCACGGGTCCCATCTCCGTGTCGTATACAATAGTATACATACACGCACGCACACTTCGATCATCGCATCATTTTGTCCATGAGTTTTTTCCCGGCAATTACGGTATCAATCGGGTTAATTTACGGCTCAATCGAGGTGGGATAACCTAATTAGTCTCCAGTTCAAATTCCTATTCATGAAATTATCCCTGGGCTTCGTAATTAAAGAAAGAGTCTACCCCCACCGGCGAAATCGCTTTATTCAGAGATAATATCAGGGAGACTAGAGAGAAGGAGACCGAACGCAATGCTGAGTGGACGGTCCCCGAAAGCGTTTGAGTAACGATATTTTGACCGTGGCGCTAGTGTTGCCGTTTTACCCGGCTCAGCGATATAGATATATTGAAACGTTATATTGTAACGGAACGCAGCATGCCGGCCTCACAGGCGGACAGCGCGCCTTGTTGCTCGCGCTCCTGTGAGGTGAGCGGCGCCATTTTTATCACCGAGACACTACCCAAATCTATCCTAGCCCTAGCTCACACCTCTTATCGCGACGTCACGATGCCCAGCCTTGCGTGGAACGGCCCACGGGACCGCCCCACCAGTCACGCCTGTCAAACGTGACGAAACGCCTCCTCACTCATCCTAAACTCCTGATACTCGCCGGGATCCCACCAGGCCGCGAATAACAAGTAATCATCACAATTACCCCCCAGGGAGGGTGAGAATCGCCGCAGTCGAACTTTTTAGTCCCGTAGTCATACCACATGACCAAATTTCCCACCGTTCACCGCTCCGAGTAACGCAGAAGGGAGACTTCTCCTCTCGTGCCGTTACTCTATTTAAGGGCGAGGAACGAGAGCTCATCATCATTTTTCTTCTACAAAATTCCGATTGAACTTCGAATCCCGATTATCTCAGGTAATGGACTTGTGTTGAAACAAGTTGGACTCCACCGCCAAGCCCTGAGCTCGTGAGTAGGAAACCGATCCTGAGGAAAGTACTCGCATGGCGCCTGTTCTCTTTCCCTGGGATTGGTCATTAATTGGTGACCATAGGCAGGATCTCGTGACTATCGGAGGAAAATCCGGTTTACTCGCGAATAGATTCTCGCGGGCCCTTGCATTTTACATCATCAATCTCTGAGCCTATCTCGAGCCCTTGCACTCCGGCGTCTCCGGTGTTCCGCGTTTTACTCCTGGCAAAATAAACTCGCTACAGAATGAACCGTTCTGTCCCGCCTTGAAAACTTCTCCATCCTAAGGATTCGAGATTTTCCTTTCTTTTATAACGTCAGCTTCACTGACGCTTGGAGCATCATTTCTGGCACAATAATGCCCAGGAGAGTCCCAACTCCACCCAGCCTCCAGAACCGTATAAACTAAAATCAACTGATTGCGCAGCCCTTGCGCACCCGCCTCCCCGGTGCATCGAACTCGCAATTGAGACGGGCCTTTTCCCTCCACCTGCCGCGGCCGTGGTCCTTCGGCTGGCAGGGCTCTGAATTTTCCTTAAGGGTCTTTGCTGGGCGCCAGTTGATTTCTCAACGATTACCTCACCGGCTAGCGCGAGCGTGAGCGAGGGTCCAGTTGGTGGGACCAACAGGATGAACGGGGTGTGACGAGGACGGCACAGAGAAAAGAGCAACGATAGGCA